>RSEF01000018.1:10741313-10765158 GCA_003993805.1 Himantopus leucocephalus | reverse complement strand
CAGGTTGCCCCGAGAAGCTGTGGCTGCCCCATCCCTGGAGGTTGTGCGCTTGTTCCCCTCCCCGCTCTGCAGGAAGGCGGCAGATTAATACGTGGGCATTAATTATTAAATGGCTCATTGTTCTGGCAGGGCCAATCGAGGCGGCGATTTACAGGGCTGCCGGCGCCCGCGAAATTCCCCTGACCAAAGGAAAACACTTCTGGCAAGCGGAGAGGCGGCGGCTCCGGCCACGTGTGTCAAAACAGAGCCCTTTCCAATCAGGAGCTAATTGAGATCCAATAATACAGTTAACAGGGGCTGATGAAATACCAGGGGGGTTATTTAAGAAGGTATTGAGCGTCAGCCCAGCGCCGCGGCTGGGGGCGGGCGGGGGTGCTGGGACGCGTGGCTCAGATGCTGGGAGTCGTTAAACCTTTGCTAAGTGTGTTTTAATGCTCACTTGACATTTCATTATCGCACAGTAACTATTCAAATACATGTCCCCTCTAGAATTAATTAGTCGTTATACAGGATATTAATCAAAGGGGACCGTGCCAATGCGCTTATATCCAAAATCCGATCCAGCTGTTGCTGTTACTGGGCGGCATTGGAAGAACCACACAGATTTCTGCGCTCTTCTGGCTTTCAATTTGATGGATCAAATGCTTTGGCTGATGCTTTTCCCGGCCCCTCTCCACCCCCTCAATCTAATAATAATTCGGCAGCGTCAGCCCCACGCTTCTCAGCAACCCTACAATAAGAGAGTTGGGAGCATCCGCCAAGGCTGGGGCATCGCTCTGCCGGAGCGCAGGGCCTTCGCGGCGCCGTGAGCAACCCTACAATAACAAGGTGGCGCATGCAGCCCGGTGTGCCGAGCGTACCGGTGCTGCCGCTGCCTTGCCAGGGTTGCAGGGCGAGGGGGCGGTGATGGCCGATGGCGGTGCGGTGCCCTGCCCGACCTGGCGGCGGCGGAGCTGCCGGGTGGGTGGGTGGGTGGGGAGGTCATCATTCCCGACGTGCAGCCCATCCATCCGACAGATTGATCCGGTGCCAAAGCCTTCTGCTGATTTCTGCAAACCCACCAGTCCCCCGGCACGGGGCTTCTGGCTCCGGAGCCTCTCCTGAACCCGGGGCCGAGCGGGGCACAGCCAGTTCCTGACCGAGCCTGCAGACCGCTGCTGTTTTCCATCAGTGCATTTTTTTTTTGAAGCGCGGGTCAGTCCTCACTTCGGAAGTGCTTTTCCCCACAGACGATGCCTTGTCAAGCTCCGTCTTTTAAAAACAAACCAAACAACCCCCTGAAAACAGCGGAGTCAGCAGCAAGGGGCTGCGCCGGGAGCACGGCCAGACCTCCGACCCGGCTCGAGTGGTGCAAAACATGTCCCCGGGCTGGTGGGTGAGCAAAGCCTCCCGGTTGGGGCAGTGCCCGCCGGCACCGAGCGGCAGGATCGGCTCCAAGCGGAGGAGCCGCTTGCTTGGATGGCACGGCGGAGCTCCTGGCCACGGCGGAGCAGCTGTGGCTCCTGGCAGCTCCCATTGCTCGTACTGGGGGGGCTGCGTGGGGTGCTGGGGCAGCACGCTTCACCCCCTCCACCTCCTGCCTGCAGCACAGGGGATGGAATCGGTTACCGTCCCCTTACAGCCAGGCGTGATGGGGGAAGGAAATCAAATCGGAGCGATCTTGGATAAAAGCCTCCGTGGAAGCCGAGCGGCGGAGAACAAAGTCTCTGCTCGTATTTGGTTAATGACTGCGGGCCAGGCTGCGCCCGGTAATTGATTTCCTTTCTCCGGGCTATTTCCAGCCGCTTAGGTGTGTGCAAGAGCTCGGCTCCGTAATAACTTCCCAGCTCCGGTGGCACGGGGACCAGGACCCGTTAACTCGGGCTGCAGGGGTGTCCCCATCAGGGGGATGAAGGTTCCCTGGGCCCACAGAGGTGTCCCAGGTCCCGGCTCCCACGCGGGGACAAGGCGACGCAGCGGGGCCGTGCATCAGTGGGTGCTTCGTGCGTGGGTGCGTGTGAGCCCCGAGGGTGGGGGCGGTTTGGGTCCCACAGGGCGGCTCATGGGCTGTGCCGGGGGGGGGCTTTGCATCAGCCCCTTCCTGGGATGAGGGTTTGGAGGGGACGTGGCAGCGAGNTTGGGTCCCACAGGGCGGCTCATGGGCTGTGCCGGGGGGGGGCTTTGCATCAGCCCCTTCCTGGGATGAGGGTTTGGAGGGGACGTGGCAGCGAGGACGCGGCAGGGGGATGCGCAGGGAGTCTGTGTGGGGACCACGTGTGCCCCTCCGCTGCTGCTGCACGGGCAGGTGAGCATCAGCGAGCGTCCGTCCGTCCATCCGTGTGCATGTGTGTGTTTAGGAGTCACTGTGTGTGAGTGTGATTTATTAACGAGGACACCACAAGGAGAGCGGGCCCATTAGTCCTGGTGTCCGCATCAGTTCCTGACAGCTCCGTGGAATTGAAATATCTTATTTAAAGCCTCTGGGGATCATTTTTAAATATCAGCTGTGACACTCAAGGACTCATCCCCAAAGGGCATCTTCCCTTCTCCCACGGGGACGGGTGACCCCTGGCACGCCACGTGGGTGGGTGGGCGTCAGCAGGTTTGACGCCGGCCCCGCTGTGCCCACCCCGGCTCGGTGGTGCCGCCGGGCGAGGCGGGAGCCCCGCGTCCCCGGCACCATCTCCCGCACCAGGGAGGTGGGCACAGGAGCTCTGCCGCACTCCCCGGCAGAGGGAACGTGCTTCTCGTGTCTTATGAAAGTTTAATTTACGCTCAGTTATCAAAAGAACAAACAAAGCTCTGCCGAAACAGCCCGCGGCAGGTTTTAATGCAAGATTAGATTTTGGGCAAGGAGGGTTGAGCTTAGTTATTTATTCCCTTTCTGCTTTATCTCGGAGCGCTCCCCGTCGGGGAAGGCGATGCTGCGGTGCCTGTTCATCCCCCCAGGGTCACCCGCCTGCGGGGCCGGTGTCGGGGGGAGGGGGGGTCCAGCCCATTTTGGGGGGTGATGGAGCAGGAGCGCCTGCATCCCTCCTGGGGGTGGGGGTGGTCTGGTGGCAGCGGGGTCCAGCTTGGGGACCCAGGCGATGCTCGGGGGCGATGGGCGAGTTGAGATGTGGTTATTTCCTTTATCTGCTTATCAGCTGCTGGCGCTGGCAGATGATAAGAGCAGCAGCTGGGCGCTGGGGATGATAAGGCGGCTCAGATCCGGCTAATCGGAGCGGTGCTGGGCTTGGCCAGGCACAGGGCTGAAGGTGGAGTGACACCGGCAGACCCCGGCGTCCCTCTGCTGCGCAGCGCGGCGGCTCGGCGCAGGGGTCAGGGCAGCGGGTGCCAGGTCCTCAGCAGCCGCCTCCGCTTTTGACAGCTCGAAAGCCACTTGCCCAGCGCCTCCCGCTCACGGCGGTGAGTCACCGTCCACCCCTGCGCCGGGTGGGCGATGGCCGGCGGCTCATGCCGTGTGCGTGGTGCGGTGAAAGCACCTCCTGTGTGCGTGGCCACGGGTCCATCAGCGGCAGCGAGGGCCACTGTGTTGTCTCCCCAGCGTGCACGTGTGTGCACACACGTGCATGGTTGCTCAGACGTGCACATACACGCGCACACCCCCCTCCAGCAGCTGCTCCGTGGGGAAGGAGCCGGCGCCTGGCGCAGGGGTCGCTGCCCAGCAGTAAATGGGGGGCTTGTGTAGGACCTGCAGCCTCTCCCAGGGGCTGTGACGGTCACTTGGATGTCCCATCTTCGTCACCGGGGTGGGTGGCGGTCAGTCATGGCGTGTGCTGAGGTGGCTCCTCTCTCCCGCAGGTACATGATCACGTCGCTGGACCGCACGCACGCCGGCTTCTACCGCTGCATCGTCCGCAACCGGATGGGAGCCCTGCTGCAGCGCCAGACCGAGGTGCAGGTGGCCTGTAAGTGACGGCCCCGCTCGGCGGGGGACCGGACGGGGACACCCAGCGCAGGGCACTGTGGGACGGCTCGAGTGCGCGGTGCAGCCCGTGGCCAGCACACGCGAGTCCGGAGCATCCCCGGGGGCGCCGCTGGCAGGGACGGGGCTGGGGCTGCCTCTGCTGCTCCCGCTGCGCCGTCGGGCCGTGGTGGTTGGGGGTGCAGGGGGGGCACCCCATGGGCAGGGCAGAGCGTGGGGTGCAGGCAGAGAGCGCAGGGGCCGGGAAACCCACAGCACCGCATGCGAGCAGGCGGCTCCGGCGTCCTGGAGGGGTGAAAACACTTTGCAGCGTGAAAACGGCCCCGCTCCTCCCCGGCTGCATTGAGCGCTTAAAGCAAACACCGTTTATGATCGTTACCGAAAGCAAACAGGAGCGTGCAGAGCCGAGCGGCCGCATCCATCAGCGCGGCAGCAGGGACAGCCGGGCTGGAGGCTCCAGCACGGATCCTGCGAACGAGCAGACCTGAACGGGATGGGCCACACCTCGGGGGTCTGCGCTGGGGGGGTGATGGGGAGTCACCACGGGGGGGTTAAGCAGGACAGGAGGGTGCTGAGGCCCGGGACACTGGCCCTGTGCCCCGCGAGACTTGCCCCTCTCTGTCACCCCTCCGCTCCGGGATGCGCCCAGTCCCATCCCCTTAGACCCCTTCCTGAGGAGCAGTGACAAATCAGGAAGCTAATAAGAAATTAATAAGGCAGCTGTGCTAACAACTAATGATAATGGCAAAGTCGTTAAAAAAAGATTCTTTACATGTTTTTAATTACAGCAATTAAGGGAAGTCAATAAAAATCCCCTACCCCGCTTCTCCGTGCACCCTGCTTCACTCTGCTTTCCACAACTACTGTGCGCTCCCGGCCCGGGAGCGACGGAGGCAGCGGGTTGCGGAGCCAAGGTCGTGCCGGGATGCTCCCGGCGCTGAGCCATGGGTTGGGGCAGGGAGAGATGCCGGGGAGCCCTGGGGCTGAGCCCTCCTCGCTGCAGCTGCACCCCATCCTCGGTGGGGGACACGTGGGCAGGGGTCCCCGGTCTGGTGTGCGGGCGATGGGGCTGTGCAGCTCCGGGTACTGCAGGGACGGATCCTGGTATGAGGGCAGCCGCGGGCGTGCAGGAGCGTGCCCACCACCATCCTATGCCCCAGCCAAGGAGGAGAGCAGAGAGCAGACCCCAGGGCAGCCCCTCTGCATCCCCCGGGCGAGCCCATCCCCGTAGCCTCCAGCCTGCTCCCCAGCCGGACCCGGGACCGGACCCTGCTGGGTCCCCAGGAGCGTTGCCAGCCCCTCCCCGGCCCCTGACATGGTTCTCCCGCACATTTCGCAGACATGGGGAGCTTCGAGGACAGCGAGACTCAGCAGAGCGTGTCCCATGGGGAGGCGGCCGTCATCCGTGCGCCCCGCATCGCCAGCTTCCCCCAGCCCCAGGTCACCTGGTTTCGCGATGGGCGGAAGATCTCCCCCAGCAGCCGCATGTGAGTCCCCCCAGCATCCTGCCAACATCACCCTGCCATCCCCCTGGCATCCCGCCGACATACCCCCGACATCCCCCTGCCATCCCCGCGGCATCCCTCTGCCATCCCCCCGGCATCCCCCTGGCATCCCCCCGACATCCCCCTGCCACCCCCTCGGCATCGCCCCAGCATCCGCGGGGGCTGCGTTTCCCTCGGCTGCCGTTGTCCTTGCAATAAGGATGTTTAACAGACGTCTTGGGCACATCGTGCTAAAACCCAGAGACAGGCTCGGCGACTAATGGCTCTGTTTGTCATTGGGGAAATGAATTTTTTTAAAAAAATGAAAATTAAGAGGGAGGAAGGTGGGCGAAAGGGGCGTAGCACGTGCTGGGGTGGCAGCTGGTGTGACAGAGCCGGGCACGGCACACGTGTGTGCCAGGTGTCCCCGTGGGGCTGCGGCAGGCCCCCGTGCCGCCGGAGCGGCAAGCCCGGCACTGCAGACGCAGCGTGCGGGAATTGAATTTGTAACCCACATTATGCAGGAATTGAACTGGTCTCCTTTCTATTTGCAAAGCAGGATTGAGGAGATAAAACTCCTTTATCTCATATTTAATGGTAAAAAATACATTCCCCAAACCATTTTATGTTTCCAGCAGATTAGATCGTTCCATAAAAAAAAAAAAACAAACTAAAAAAAAATGAAAAAGTCCTATTAATCTGCACCGTCCGATGTGCTCTGCTTGGCGTGGGGGGGCGTGGGGCTTGGTCCCGGCATGGTCCCGGCCCCCCCCACGCGGGGGCTGGTGCCTGGGGCAGGCGGGAGGAAGGCTGAGGGTCGCCCCCATCCCAGGTGGGTGCCCCGAGGCCGGTGTGGGTGCTCGGTGGGGGAACAAGGGTCGCAGCACCCCACATCAGTGTCCCCGTTGGGTTCACGTCCCCATCTCACGCCGCCCGCTCGTCCCCCACAGAGCCATCACGCTGGAGAACACCCTCGTCATCCTCTCCACGGTGGCGCCGGACGCGGGACGTTACTACGTGCAGGCGGTGAATGACAAGAACGGGGACAACAAGACGAGCCAGCCCATCACACTGACCGTGGCCAGTGAGTGCCGGGGGCATCGCCCCCCCCCAGCCCCGCTCCCCCCGTGCCGCCTGGCTCGCCCCCAAGTTTAATTTGCAGTAAATCTCTTCGGAGGCTCCGGCTTCTGCTGACTTAACAGTTCAGCCGCCTCAAAATTTATTTAGGTACTTTGGGCTGTGCTGCAGGCGCTAATTGCATCCCGGGCAGAGCCGCCCCCGCCGCGGGGGCTGGATCCGGCCGTGCCCCGGGACCGGGCTGCGGGATGGGGCAATGTCGCCCCAACGGGAGCAGCTTTGCTGCGGGACACCCTGCCCCGCTCGCACCCGTCTTCCCCTCTCAGCCCACCGGATCAGCCCCTGCCTGGGGGACACCCCTGCGGCCCCGTCCCTCTGGTCCCCTTGGACCCCGCAGGACCTGGCCGAGGGGTTCAGGTGGTGACAGCCCATCCCAGGGCAGATGCCCCGAAGTGGCATCGGTCCTGCTGGTACTCTCATCCCATCTCCTCTCCCGCTGCTCGGTGGGGGTTATCCCTTTCCGTGGAGGGCTCTGCCTGTCCCCCTTCCCCTCCTGCCCCGTTAATCTGTTTTTCTGTACCTCGGCGTCCCGGTGCGCAATAAACAACCTGGAGCCCGTGTTTATGGATTCAGCTATATCAGCAGCTTTCAAGCCGATCGCATTTTTACAGCGCCTACATGAGGGTTTTTTATTGTTGCAATCATTTTGCTTTATATACTCCCCTTCTCCCTCCTCCCTGCCAGTCGGCGCTGCCACACCGGCTGGGGGCCGGGCTGGTGCCGTGGGGTGCCACGGGGTCCCGCGGGAGGAGAGGGCGTAGGGAGAGCTGTGAAGGCACCCTGATGCCAAGGCGATGGGCTGGACCTGTCCCTCCTTCCCACAGGACAGCAGAGCCCGTGGCCCTTTGGTCCCTGCCACCTTTGTCTTCTCCGCACCAGGCAGAGCGGGCACGGGGCTTTGGTTGCCCCATCAGCCTCACCGGGGGCTGGGGCACCCCGGGGGTGAGCAGGGGGCGATGGGTGCTGATGGCTGTCCCTCTGGCCTCCTTCTCCCCAGACGTGGGTGGCCCAGCTGATCCCATCGCACCCACCATCATTGTCCCACCCAGGAACACCAGCGTGGTGGCCGGGACCTCGGAGGTGACCATGGAGTGCGTGGCCAATGCCAGGTGAGTAGCGTCGGGGTGGACAGGACGGGGATGGGGCATCTCCCCGTTGTCATCGCCCGGCCCCAGGGTTGGGTGCCCCCAGGTCCCTTCCCAGCAGGACTCCTGGGTCCTGCGGGATGGAGGGAGGTGGGAGGCTCAGTGGGGTCTGGGGCTGGCTCTTGACATGCTCCTGTCCCCCCCCAGGCCGCTGATCAAGCTGCACATCATCTGGAAGAAGGACGGGGTGCCCCTCTCCAGTGGCATCAGCGACTACAGCCGCCGGCTCACCATCCTCAACCCCACGCTGAGCGACAGTGGCTACTACGAGTGCGAGGCCGTGCTCCGCAGCAGCAGCGTGCCCGCCGTGGCCGAGGGCGCCTACCTCTCCGTCCTGGGTGAGACCCTGGCTGCGGGCAGCTGAGACCACACGTGCAATGAGTTGGGACAGTCTCAGCCCCGGAGCAGAGAGGGGAAGCGATCCACGGGAGTCACTGGGGGTGGTTTGGTGGTGGGTCCGGAGGACCCCAGCTCTAACACAGCCCCCTGCCCATCGCCGGGCTTCCCTTTGCAGAGCCGCCACAGTTCATCAGGGAGCCGGAGAGGCACATCACGGCCGAGATGGAGAAGGTGGTGGCCATCCCCTGCCAAGCCAAAGGTGAGACACACTCCAGCCACCTTCCCTGTGCCGCCACAGCCCCGTTCCTGACATGGCCCTGGCTCTCGCAGGCGTGCCGCCCCCCGAGATGGCCTGGTACAAGGACGCTGCCCTCATCCGCCTGGAGAAGCTGTCCCGCTTCCAGCTCCTGGCAGACGGCAGCCTGCAGATCAGCGGGCTGGTCCCCGATGACACCGGCATGTTCCAGTGCTTCGCCCGCAACGCGGCCGGCGAGGTGCAGACCACCACGTACCTGGCCGTGACCAGTAGGTGCCAGCCCCTCCCCTGCCCTGGAGCCCAGGCAGCCGGTGGGATATGCCTGCGACCCCCCCCCCGACTGGGCTCCACAGGGAGCTTGGGGACCCCAGGAAGCCCTCCTGTGGGGATGGGACCCCCCACACACACCCTGGGAGCATTTCAGCTCCAGGCTGGGCACCAGGAAGGGCTTCAGGGGTGGCTGTGTGTCTGTCTGCCTCGCAGGCATCGCCCCCAACATCACCAGGGGTCCTCAGGACAGCACGGTGATTGATGGCATGTCCGTAATCCTCAACTGCGAGACCTCGGGGGCTCCGCGCCCCGCCATCACGTGGCAGAAAGGTAAAGGGACTGGGGACACTGGGGTGCGGGCAAGGCTGCCTCCCTGCCCTGCGTCTGCCCTGCCTGTCCCTACCTGCCTGCATGGCCTCGGCGCATCTGCTTCGAGCTCGGTGGCCACTGGGCTCTGTGGCCACCAGGCTTGGCCAGTGGCCGGGGTGCTGGGAGCTGATGGGATCACCGTGTCACCCAGGGGAGCGGATCCTGGCCAGCGGCTCAGTGCAGCTCCCGCGCTTCACCCTGCTGGAGTCGGGCAGCCTGCTCGTCAGCCCCGCGCACCTCGCCGACGCTGGCACCTACACCTGCCTGGCCACCAACTCCCGCGGCGTGGATGAGGCGTCTGCCGACCTGGTCGTCTGGGGTAAGGCACCCCCCCCAGTGCGCCCGTGTCACCCAGCTCTGTGACAGCCAGGCTCTGCCTGCGACCCTGCCTGCGTGCCCGGTGCAGGATGGACCCTGCCCGGCTCCGCGGGCAGTGGACGCTGCCTCCCACCATGCATGGTGCAGCATGGAGCTCTCTGGGGATGCCAAGGATGGGCTCTGGCACGTGGCTGGTCGTTTGGATGGGTGCAAACTTGGGCTGTCCCTTGCCGATGCCACCCCCCGCAGCCCTCCGGGCAGTGCCAGTGCCTCATCCTGTCCCCTCGCAGCAAGGACACGCATCACCGACCCGCCGCAGGACCAGAGCGTCATCAAGGGGACCAAGGCCATCATGAGCTGTGGGGTCACCCACGACCCCAGTGTGGATGTCAGGTACGTGCGATGGGGCTGGGAGGGTTGGGGGGGTTCCGGGCACCCCCTGGCTGCCTGCCCTGGGGGGGGAGCGGGCAGATGGTGGGTGCTGCCTTCCCCAGCCCTGCGCTGGTGGTCCTGCAGTGCCACCTGCTGCCCTGCGCACGGGGAGCCCGGCACGCCGGTGGGACCCCTGTTCCCCTCTCCTTGTGGGGGGCTGCAGGGTGCCAGCACTCCTGGGTGTCCCCCCGCCCCCGGCACAGGTACGTCTGGGAGAAGGACGGGGCGCCGCTGAGCTCGGAGAGTGGCCCACGGGTGCGCCTGGACGAGATGGGCGCCCTCCACATCTCCCAGACCTGGTCGGGTGACATCGGCACCTACACCTGCAAGGTGGTCTCGGCCGGGGGCAACGACTCACGCAGCGCCCACCTCCGCGTCCGGTGAGACCCCCTTCATCCCCGCCGGCACCCCGGGCTGTCCCCCCTCCCTAACCACCACCCCCCTAACCCCCCCGTCCAGGCAGCTCCCCCACGCCCCCGAGAGCCCCGTGGCCTCCCTCAGCCCCCTGGAGAAACGGGCCATCAACCTCACCTGGGCCAAGCCCTTCGACGGCAACAGCCCCCTGCTCCGCTACGTCGTGGAGGTCTCCGAGAACAGTAAGGGGCTGCTCCCACCTCCCCGGCACCGCTGGCCCCGGCTAGGCTGGCACCGGGCAAAGTCGGGTCTCCAGCATCACCCCAGGGCAGTGGGCAAGGGATGCTGCTGCGGGAGGCTTGGGGACCGCGGGACTCATTAGCCGGGCAGGGGATCCTGGTGTCCTGCAGGTCAGGTCCTCCACCCCGCTGCCCCCCTCTCCCCCCGCAGACGCACCCTGGACCGTGCTGCTGGCCAGCGTGGACCCCGAGTTGACGTCGGTGGTGGTGCGGGGCTTGGTCCCCGCTCGCTCCTACCAGTTCCGCCTCTGCGCTGTGAACGACGTGGGCAGGGGGCAGTTCAGCAAGGACACGGAGAGGTGAGCCACGGTTGGGGGTCCTGGTGGGGCCGGTGGCCCTGGGTGCTCACCCCTGCCTCGTCCCCCGCAGGGTGTCCTTGCCGGAGGAGCCCCCCTCCGCTCCCCCCCAGAACGTCATCGCCAGTGGCCGCACCAACCAGTCCATCATGATCCAGTGGCAGCCACCCCCCGAGAGCCACCAGAACGGTGTCCTCAAGGGCTACATCATCCGGTAGGCACTGGTGGGGGAGTGCGGGTGTCCCACCCCTGGCGTCCCAGGCAGCTCTGATGGCCCCTGGTCCCCAGGTACTGCCTGGCCGGGCTGCCCGTGGGCTACCAGTTCAAGAACATCACCAACGCCGACGTCAACAACCTGCTCCTGGAGGACCTCATCATCTGGACCAACTACGAGATCGAGGTGGCGGCGTACAACAGTGCCGGCCTGGGGGTGTACAGCATGAAGGTGACCGAGTGGACGCTGCAGGGAGGTAGGCAAGGACAGGCAGGAACGGGCAGGGGCTTGGCGTTCACCCCCCAAGTGACAGGCTGTCATGGGGGTGATGGGGACGGGTGGCAGGAGGGTGGGTTTGGGGGATCCAGGGGGACTGGGATGTACTGGGGAGGGGTGACCAGGGGCTGCAGGGCTGGCCCAGCCAGGGGCACCATCCTGGGTGCCCAGGGTCCCAGCGGGCTGGCACCCAGCCGGTGGAGGGGACCTCGTGGAGCTGGGGCCACTGTGAGCTGTACTTTCATCCCGGCAGTCCCCACCGTGCCCCCGGGGAACGTGCAGACCGAGGCCACCAACTCCACCACCATCCGCTTCACCTGGAACCCCCCGAGCCCCCAGTTCATCAACGGCATCAACCAGGGGTACAAGGTGAGGGGTGATTCCCGCGGGTCTCCCCAAAAACGGGGCAGCCAGGGGGGAAACTCCTCGTCTGACCTTCACAAACTGCCTCGACTCCTCCTCGCCAAAACCCCAGATTTCAATTGGTTCCGGCCTGATTGTTAAAATAATACTTACCGAGATTTAACACTTGCATGGGCTCGGAGTCTCCCATGCTCTGTAATTAATTCCAAATTGCAATTAATTCAAATTTACGTTAATTAAATTGAATTAAAACATTAAACTTGTTTCTTAATCCACTCAAAAGAAGTTCGGGAACTTAATTGCCGCTGAATGAGATAACCAGAGCAAGTAGGATATTTAACATTCTTATTAAATGCCACTTAGTATTTTTGATTAGTATTTTTAGGGCCTAATTAGTATTTAATTAAGTTGCTATAGGCTATCTTGCACAATACCAATTAAATGCCCAAACATCCCTCCTAAACGCAGGCGAGCGGGCGATTACGCGCCATTATCAATGGGAGATAATCACGAAGCGCACGCTCCGTATCGGCTCATACGGGTAAACACGCGCTGTTAAAGGCATCAAGTGTTCCCTGCACTGTTAATTGATATTTAATCAACTCTGAATAAATAAGAGGAGGCCGGAGGTGCCCGGAGGACGGTGTTTGTGGTACCGATGCGCACAGTGGGGACGTGGGTGCCTGGCGTCGGTGTCCCAGCTCCTTCTTCCCGCAGCTCATCGCCTGGGAGCCGGAGCACGAGGAGGAGGCGACGGTGGTGACGGTGCGGCCCAACTTCCAGGACAGCATCCACGTGGGCTACGTGGCGGGACTGCGGAAATTCGCCGAGTACTTCACCTCGGTGCTGTGCTTCACCACGCCGGGGGACGGCCCGCGCAGCCCCCCCCAGCTGGTGCGCACCCACGAGGACGGTACGGGGAGGCTCTGCGTTCCCGCGGGACGGACCCTGCCCACGTGTGGCTCCCGGGGAGGGTGGGAGCAGCCCCCAGATGGGGGACTTGGTCCCACTGGTGCTGCCATTGGGGACGTGGAAATGGGGTGCCGCCGCACCCCGGGAAGCCCCATCCAAGGGGAGCCCCCTCCACGCTCGTTCCTTGAGGGGGTCCCGTGGGTGCTGAGGGCTCCTGCTGTTGGGTGCGCGGCTGCGTGCTGAGCTTGGGCGTCTTTGGGCAGTGCCGGGCCCCGTGGGACATCTCAGCTTCAGTGACATCCTGGACACGTCCCTGAAGGTCAGCTGGCAGGAGCCGGTGGAGAAGAATGGCATCCTGACGGGTAAGGGAGCACCGGTGGGTACCCGGCTCCCGCATCGGCCCCCTTTCTCCCACCCCGCAGCATCTCCCACCCCACAGCATCTCCTCCCGGTCCATTTCCCACCCCACAGCATCTCCTCCCGATCCCCTTCCCGCCCCACAGCAATCTCCCACCCCNCTCCTCTCGGTCCATTTCCCACCCCACAGCATCTCCTCCCGGTCCCCTTCCCACCCCACAGCAATCTCCCACCCCACAGCATCTCCTCCTGGTCCCCTTCCCACTCCGCAGCATCTCCCCTGGCCCCACGCAGCTCCTCGGGGTGGGCGATGAGGGGGGCTGACACCACGGGGTGCATTTCAGGCTACCGGATCTCCTGGGAGGAGTACAACCGCACCAACACGCGGGTGACGCATTACCTGCCCAACGTCACCCTGGAGTACCGCGTCACCGGCCTCACCGCCCTCACCACCTACACCATCGAGGTGGCTGCCATGACCTCCAAGGGCCAGGGTCAGGTCTCCTCCTCCACCATCTCCTCGGGGGTGCCGCCAGGTGAGCGCGGTGGCACGGGGATGCCGGCGGGCTGCCGCCGGTGCTGGGGGTGAGCAGGCGATGCCACCCACCTCGCCCTCTCCCCACAGAGCTCCCTGGTGCCCCCACCAACCTGGGCATCTCCAACATCGGACCCCGCTCCGTCACCCTCCAGTTTCGCCCGGGCTACGACGGCAAAACCTCCATCTCCCGCTGGCAGGTGGAGGCACAGGTATGGGGTGGCTCAGGGTGGGGGGCATGAGGGGGTGCTGGGGGGCAGCTCACCCCACTCCCATCCCGCAGGTGGGCCAGAGCGGCGAGGCCGAAGAGTGGGGGCTCGTCCACCAGCTGGCTAACGAGCCCGACACCCGCTCCATGGAGGTGCCCAACCTGAAGCCCTACACCTACTACAGGCGAGTGGCCGTGACGATGCCACGGCGTCCTCCTTGGGGGACCGGAGCCCTCTCGCTCCCCGCCATGACCCCCTCCTCTCCCCTCTCAGTTTCCGCATGCGGCAGGTGAACATTGTGGGCACCAGCCCGCCCAGCCTGCCCTCCCGGAGGATCCAGACCCTGCAGGCACCCCCCGACGTGGCACCCGCCAATGTCACCCTGCGGACGGCCAGTGAGACCAGCCTGTGGCTGCGCTGGATGGTGAGGGGGGGGATTGTGGCTTAGGGGGGTGTCTGTGCCCACAGGCACAGGGCTCATGGGGACAGGCGGGAGGGTGAGGAGCCGAAGCGGGGATGGAGCTGGGGTGGCTGTGGGACCTCAGGAGTGACAGTGCCCATCTCTGCTGGCTGGGGCCAGCCCCTCCTGGAGCAGGAGTACAACGGCAACCCCGACTCGGTGGGCTACAAGATCCGCTACGCACGCTCGGACGGGCGAGGGCAGCCGGTGGTGCACATCATCCATGACCGCGTGGAGCGGGAGTACACCATCGAGGACCTGGAGGAGTGGACCGAGTACCGGGTGCAGGTCCAAGCCTTCAACGCCATCGGCTCGGGGCCCTGGAGCCACTCGGTGGTGGGACGCACCCGGGAGTCAGGTACCACTGCCCACCCCACGGGACCGGGCACCCACCCCGGCTGGATCCAGCCACTGACCCCCGCTCTCATCTCACCCCCCAGTGCCCTCCTCCGGCCCCAGCAACGTGTCGGCGGTGGCCACCTCCTCCAGCAGCATGCTGGTCCGATGGAGTGACATCCCCGAGGCAGACTGCAACGGCCTCATCCTGGGCTACAAGGTGAGCACCTACCCCAGCCCCGGTGCCGCGGCTCTGCCCGCCTGCAGCGCTGCCTGTGCCCCGCCAGCCTCACCCGCAGCCCTGGGAAGAAGCCTGGCTTTCCCTGGGAGGGATCACCCCGCACACTGCCAGGTCCCCGGTTGTGCCACCTCCGAGAGATGGTGCCCATCTGTGCCAGCCCTGGCCACGCTGCCCCATCCTCCAGGGGTGTCCCGGGGGGGTCCCAGGGGATGTGGCCCTGCCCGGCCGTGTCACACGGGGTCTGTTGCAGGTGATGTACAAGGAGAAGGACTCAGATGCGCATGTCCAGTTCTGGCTGGCGGAGGGCAATGCCTCCCGCAGCGCCCAGCTGAGCGGGCTGGGCAAGTACACGCTGTACGAGATCCGTGTGCTGGCCTTCACCAGGATTGGCGACGGCGTGCCCAGCCGGCCCCCAGTGCTCGAGCGGACGCTGGACGATGGTGGGTGACAGCACCTGGATGGGCAGAGAGACCCGAATGGGCTGGGGTGGGGGTGTCCCCTGGGTGCCTAAGGACTCCCCATCCCATCCCATCCCATCCCATCCCATCCTTGTTCCCTGGGGCGATCCCTCTCCCCCCTGACTGGGACACCCAGGGCTCTCGTTCCCGGTGCCCATGGTCGAGCCCTGCTTGCACAGGGCCTGGTACTTTGCACCCACTTGTGCACCCCCCGGTGAAGCCCGTCTCTCCCCCACTCCAGTGCCTGGGCCCCCTGTGGGGATCCTCTTCCCTGAAGTGAGGACGACCTCGGTGCGGCTCGTCTGGCAGCCACCCGCGGCACCCAACGGCATCATCCTGGGTAGGTGGGGAGCCGTCCCAGTTGTGCCACGCTGGGATGCTCTGCAGAGGGATGCAGAGGTCCCACGGGAGCAGGGGTCAACGTGGAGGGGCAGAGACCAGCTCCCTGCAATCCCCCAGGGGTCTTGGAGCCCGTTGCTCCCAGGGCTGGGGTTTCCCCGCTCGGCAGGGTGGGCTGGGTCAGCTCCCTGGCTGTGCGTGAGCTCCCCCGTGCAAGGAGCCAAAACGCCCTCATTGCTGGCCCCGCGCGCGGGCAGGGATGGAGGAGGGAGGCGTGCACGGGGAGAGCCCAGGAGGGTGTCCCCTCCGCCATCCCCACCGTGCCGCTCCCTTCCCCGCAGCGTACCAGGTCACCCACTGCCTCAACACCACCACGGCCAACGCAGCCACCGTGGAGGTGCTGGAGCCCGGCGCTCGGCAGTACACGGCCACCGGCCTCCAGCCCGAGGCCACCTACCTCTTCCGCATCGCGGCGCAGACCCGCAAGGGCTGGGGCGAGGCGGCCGAAGCCCTCGTGGTGACCACGGAGAAGAGAGGTAACGGCAGGGGGGTATCCAGCCCGTGGCGGGGGGCTGCGTGTGCCCACGGCGTGCCCGCGGCGCTCCCAGCCCCTCGCCTCTCCCAGACCGCCCGCAGCCCCCCGGGAAGCCGCTGGTGCAGCAGGAGGAGGTGCGAGCCCGCAGCGTGCTGCTCTCCTGGGAGCCGGGCAGCGACGGGCTCTCCCCCGTCCGCTACTACACGGTGCAGACCCGCGAGCTGCCCGACGGCGAGTGGGCACTGCACTCCGCCTCCGTCAGCCGCAACGCCACCGCCTTCGTCGTGGACAGGTATGGCACGGTCCGGCCCTCAGTGGTGCCGTGGGGTGATGGGGAGCCAGGGAAACGATGGGCTCTGCTTTGGGCAGTTGTCCCGTGCCTCAGTTTCCCCATCCGATGGGAAGTGCTTGCACCAAGGTTGAGAAGTTGCCTGTGGGAAGGAGGGAGGGTGGCTCATGGGGTCACCCGCTGGCTTCACCGTCCCCATCCCGCTCTGCTCCCACGCAGGCTGAAGCCCTTCACCTCCTACAAGTTCCGCGTGAAGGCAACGAATGACATTGGGGACAGCGAGTACAGCGAGGAGTCGGAGTCACTCACCACCCTGCAGGCGGGTCAGCACAGGCTGCGGCTCCTGGGGAAGGGAGAGGGGTCCCCCCGTGCCCAGACGTCCCCCCCGTGCCCACCCAGGGCATCCCCCCCTGCCTGGCCATCCCCCCGTGCCCAGGGCACCTCCGGAACCTCACCACCCGCTTCTCCCCCGCAGCCCCGGAGGAAGCCCCCACCATCCTCTCCGTCACCCCGCACACCACCACGTCGGTGCTCATCCGCTGGCAGGTACTGTCCCCTCTGCCTTGTGGGGTGTTGTGGGACCGGCCACCCGTCCCCTTGGGAGGTGGCACGGAGGCGTACTGGGGACAGCTGTCTCGGGGTGCCGGGGAGCCCCGGGTCAGAGCAGCTCCTCAGTGTCCTCCCTACGCAGCCCCCGGCCGAGGACAAGATCAACGGGATCCTGCTGGGTTTCCGCCTCCGCTACCGCGAGTTGGTGTACGACAGCCTGCGCGGCTTCACCCTGCGCGGCATCGGCAACCCCGGCGCCACGTGGGCCGAGCTCACCCGTGAGTCCTCGCGGTCCCGCTGAGCCTGGGGACGTGTGGCGGGGGGGGGGGTGGCCCAGTGGTGGCGGGTGGAGGACGGGGCAGGGCAGCATCCTGCGCTCCATGACCTCTGCCGGGTGCCAGCCTGGATCTGTCAGGGTCAGGCTGTGCCCCGTGGAGCCGTCACCGGTCCCCTCAGGCCACCGGGTCCATGGTCCCTAACACGCTTGTGTGCGATGTCGCTGGCTCAGTCCCGCTGTGCTCAGCCCCTGTGTCCCTGCAGCGGTGGGTGTCCATGTGTCTGCGCCTAACATGGGTGTCTGCGTGACGTCCCGCTGTGTGTGTCCGGGTGTGCTGCCGTTCTCAGACCCCGCAGGGAACGGAGTCACATCCACTCTGGGGACAGCAGGGATGCGAGTGTCAAGGGCAGAGCTCAAGACCAGACCTTGCCCCATCCACTGCTCTCGGCCGTGGTCGGACCCCTGTGGAGACCCCGATGCCCAGACCTGGCGTGTGCCACTCGGGGGATGGGGCGGGAGGACGGAAAGGCTCCTCAGTGCTGTGATGGCCCCATTGGCACCTGGGGGTGACAGGGCCCTTGCAGGGGACCCCTGGCCCACCCTGCGGTGGGCAGCTGTGCTGGGGTGGGTGCTCGGAGGTGGGAGCTCACCCGTGCGGTGCTGTGTGTGGGACTAACCGGCTGCCTGCTCTCCCTGCCCCGTGCCGCCCAGCCGTCTACGCCGTGCACAACCTCAGCGAGGTCTCCCTCACCCAGTACGAGCTGGACAGTAAGTCACCGCTCCCCCTGCCACCCTGTGTGTGTCCTCCCCGCTGCCACCCCCGTGTGTGTCCCTCCCCTGCGCCTGCCTGTGCTGCGGGGTGAACTGGGGTGAGCCCAATGCCCCGTGCCCAGGGACACCTCTGCCTGTCCGCTCCTGTTGCTCCTTGGGGACACCCCCCTCTTCCCCAGCGAGGGGGGCTCTGCGGGGTCCCCCGGGGGTAGCAGGACCCCCACACGGCCAGCCGCAGGGAGGGCCCCGCTCACCCCTTCTCCCCTTTTCCCCCGCAGACCTGAGCAAGCACCGGCGCTACGAGATCCGCATGAGCGTGTACAACGCCGTGGGCGAGGGTCCCCCCAGTCCCCCCCAGGAGGTTTTCGTGGGTGAAGCGGGTGAGTGCCGCAGCACGGCCCTGCCCTGCGAGGGGCTGCCCACGGCTCGGAGCTGCGGGGAGGGGGCTCGACTGCCCTGGGACCCTGTGCTCCTACATGCCACAGCGTCCCCACGGCCCCCATCCTCCCTGAACACCCCTGGTGTGCCAAGACAAGGCGGCGTGTGTCCCCACATCAAGGGGGGCTTTCCCCCACCCTGGTCCTAGCAGGGCCGTCACACTGTCCCCTCCTTCAACACAGTGCCCACCGGTGCGCCACAGAACGTGGCGGTGCAGGCGGCCACGGCCACCCAGCTGGATGTCACCTGGGAACCGCCACCCGCCGAGAGCCAGAACGGGGACATCCAGGGCTACAAGGTACCGTACCCTGTCACCCGGGCGCTGGCCCCGAGCTGGGGCTCAGGGACACTGGGTGCCCTGGGGAGATGCTGGGTGTTGTGGGGGGGGAGGGCGGTGATGAGCTCTCCTGGGAAGCACTATGTGTGTTGTTGGATCGGGGGAGATGCTGGGTGCCCGGGGAGGTGCTGGGTGCCCGGGGAGATGCTGGGTGCCCTGGGAGATGCTACGCCTGCCGTTGGGGAAGGGATTCTGGGGAGGTGGCGGGTGTCCCGGGGAAATGCCGTGTCCCATCCCGGTGCCGAGCGCCTGCGGGGCGGCAGGTGGCGTCGTCGGGCCTCGGATGCTGCCGGGATGCTGCCGGGATGCTGCTGGGTTGCAGCCGGGATGCTGTTGGGATGCGGCCGGGATGCTGCCGGGATGCTGCTGGGTTGCGGCCGGGATGCAGCCGGGATGCTGTTGGGATGCTGCTGGGTTGCAGCCAGGATGCTGCCGGGATGCTGCCAGGCTGCCGAGCCCCATGCTCTGGGCACCTTCTTGGCCACATCCGTGGTGGTTCCTCCTGCTCAGCCCCCTCCTTTGAGAATTAGGCACAGCTCAAAGGTGACCTCGACCTGCAGCGCAGCGACGCTGGGCCCTGAGCCAACTGCGAGCTGGGGTCGTGTCTGATGCCCAGCCATCCCGGAGGAGAGGCCATTTCTTTCCCTCTGGCACGCTCAGAGCCCCCAGCCTCTCTGGGACAGGGGCTTCAGAACCCGGGCAGGGCTGCGTGCGGTGTTTGGGCCTGGGGAAGGCGAGACGGGCTGGAATCCGTGCATCGCCCAGGTCTCCATGCCCCCTCCTCCTCCTGCAGATCCACTTCTGGGAGGTCCAGCGCCAGAACCAGAGCGCGCGGGTGAAGACGCTTTTCCTGCCAGAGAACGGGGTGAAGCTGAAGAACCTGACGGGGTACACCTCCTACTGGGTCAGCGTCGCCGCCTTCAACGCAGCGGGAGACGGGCCCCGCAGCCCCCCCGTCAAGGGACGGACGCAGCAGGCAGGTGGGACCCATGGCGTGGCTGCCCCCAGCCCTTCGCTCAGCACGGTCGCATCCAGACCCCCCTGTCCCTGGGCTCTGCGGGGAGGTGTCTCCATGGGTCCAGCTCCAGTGATGTCCGGCTGATGCCCCTTCATCCCAGCTGCACGCCGGCTCCTGCAGTCCTGAGCAGATACCAGCCCCGGGCTCACCCCAGAGGGTTTGAGGGTTGGGGGGACATGGAGGTGAAGGTCTTGGGGTGAGACTTGAGAAGGATGAAGGTCTTGGGAGGAGAGAGATGAGGAGGAGACTCATTCCCCCTGCCGTCTGCGGACCATTGGCAGGCTCTTTGCTGCAGGGGGATGGGGGCACAGGGGGGTGGCACCAGGGTGGTGTGAGATGGCGATGACGAGTGCTCCAACCCTGTNCCAGGGTGGTGTGAGATGGTGATGACGAGTGCTCCAACCCTGCTAGGGTGGAGGCAGGGCGAGGGGCTGGCTCGGTGCTGGGGGTGTCCCCCAGGAGCACTGAGCTGGCCCTGGTCACTCCACTCCTCGCAGCCCCCAGCGCCCCCGGCTCCATCCGATTCAGTGAGCTGACCACCACGTCGGTGAACGTGTCCTGGGAGCCGCCACCGCTGCCCAATGGCATCCTCGAGGGCTACAGGCTGGTCTACGAGCCCTGCATGCCTGTGGACGGTGAGGGCGTCGGGGGGAACTGGTGGGAGGCTGTGGACATTGTGGGGAGCTGGGAGGGCTCCGGGGAGCACCCAGCTCAGCCTCCGTCCCTGCAGGCGTCAGTAAGATCGTGACGGTGGACGTGAAGGGGAACAGCCCGCTGTGGATGAAGGTGAAGGATCTCGCCGAGGGTGTGACATACCGGTTCCGGATCCGGGCCAAAACCTTCGCCTATGGGCCGGATGTTGAGGCGAACATCACCACAGGGCCGGGGGAAGGTAGGGGGGGGATGTGCGGGATGCCGTGCTGGGGCAAGGGAGGAGATGCCATGGGGACAGTTCTCCCGGTGCCACTGGGGCTGGCATGGCCACGTGCCAGTTTGTACCCTCCAGCTCTGCTCTGGGTCCCCAGGTGCCCCCGGTCCCCCCGGCGAGCCCTTCATCTCCCGCTACGGCTCGGCTATCACCATCCACTGGTCGAGTGGGGACCCCGGCCAAGGGCCCATCACCAGATACGTCATCGAAGCCCGTCCTTCAGGTACTGCAGCTCCTCCTCTGCTTTCCATCCCCACCTTGTTACTGGCAGTGTTTTGGGTTCAGGGGAAAGGGAAACTGAGGCAGGGAGTGCTGACCTCTCCCAGGCCACCCGATGGGCTGGGTTGGGGATTAGGACCCGGGTCTGGAGTGTTGGCCATGTGCTGGTCCATGAGGACCGCGCTGCCGAGCGGGTCCCGACTGGGGCTGACGGAAAGGGGCTGACGAGCCGCAGAGCAGCACCCGTCGATGCTGCTGCTTTCGTGGGCATGGCGGTCCTGACGCTCCCCCAGCCAGGCAAGGGGGTTCGAGGGGTACCAAGGCTATCCCAAAATGGGAGAGCCCTGCTCCTGTGCAGGCAGGGGCAGGCAGGGCTGGCAGCCGGGACTCCCTGTCCCCACGGCAGGGAGCCCGCAGGCACGGCCACGCTCTCTCCTGCAGCCCCGAGTTAATGATTTCTCCCTGCCGCAGAGACCACAGCTCAGACGACACAATCGATCGCTAACGGGGGTCGGTACCACTCCCTGCGTGGTGGGGCAGCACCCGGGAGGGAAACCCCTCGTTCCTGTGAGCCCATGGGGCTGCTGGGGGTGCTCTGGGGCTGCGGTGGGAGCAGGTCCCCAGGGAGATGCTTTGGCCTCATCTGTGAGTGGGGCAGGCCATCGATCAGCCGTGTGCATCGTTAATGGCTTTTTAATGATGCTGCAGTGAGTGAGCTTGGTGCCTGCTGGGGCGGGGAGCACACGGTGGGGGGCACGNGGGAGATGCTTTGGCCTCATCTGTGAGTGGGGCAGGCCATCGATCAGCCGCGTGCATCGTTAATGGCTTTTTAATGATGCTGCAGCGAGTGAGCTTGGTGCCTGCTGGGGCCGGGAGGGCACACGGCGGGGGGCACACGGTCCTGGATGGAGGGAGATCAGCCTCTCGCCATGGGGAGTCCTGCAGAGCCGGTCCCCCGCTCCCAGGCACCTTCTCTCTTCCAGACGAGGGGCTCTGGGACATCCTCATCAAAGACATCCCCAAGGAGGTGACCTCCTACACCTTCAGCATGGACATCCTCAAGCAGGGGGTCAGCTACGACTTCCGCGTCATCGCCGTGAACGACTATGGCTACGGGACCCCCAGCACGCCTTCCCCCTCCGTGTCAGGTAGACAGTGGGGGCAGCATGCGGGTGTCCCCGGGAGGATGCTGTCACCCTTGTGCCGGGGGGAGAGCCCCAGCGTTGCTCTGTTCTTGTGGCCATCTGTCGTGGTTTAACCCCAGCCGGCAACTAGGAGCACACAGCAGTTCCCTCGCTCCTCCCCCTGCCAGTGGGATAGGAGGAAGAGGGAGAAAAGGGAAAAACTTGTGGGTTGAGATAAAGACAGTTTAATAGAACAGTAACGGAAGAGAAAGTAATAATAATAATAATTATTATTATGGTAAAAAAATATACAAAATGAGTGGTGCAATGGAAGTGCTCACCACCCGGTGATCAGTTGCCCAGCCCGTCCCAAGCAGCAGTCCTGGATTCCCGCTCCCTGGCCAACCCCCGTTTCTATACTGAGCGTGATATCTATGGTATGGAATGTTCCTCTGGCCAGCTTCTCCGGTCTGTGCTCCCTCTCAGCTTCCACAGGAAGCTGAAAAAGTCCTTGACTTAATGTGAGCATTACTTAGCAACAACTAAACCAATATGTGTTATCAACATTGTTCTCATACTAAATCCAACACACAGCAGCTACTAGGGAGAAAATTAACTCTGTCCCAGCTGAAACCGGGACACCATCACTGAAACCCATCTCCCCAACCCTGCCTGGCTCCTGCAGAGCCCCAAATCCCGCTGCCAGCAGCATCTGCCAGCGCTCCCCTTGCAAAGCCCCCTGTTATCCCCCTTTATCCCACTCCCTCACGTGGATCCAGGTCTCACACAAGTTCCCCAAGGTGACCCCATGCCCTGCAGGGGGGTCTCCCATCTATACTGGTTTGCGCACCATGCCTGTCCCCCTCTGATCGTCCCTGCTGTGCCCCAGCCCAGAAAGCCAACCCCTTCTACGAGGAGTGGTGGTTCCTGGTGGTCATCGCCCTGGTGGGGCTCATCTTCATCCTCCTGCTCGTCTTCGTGCTCATCATCCGCGGACAGAGCAAGAAGTACGCCAAGAAGTCAGACTCAGGTGAGTGCCGGGGGTGTGGTGGGTGATGATGGGACCCTCCGGGGTGCCAGCCGGGGGGGGGCGCAGAGCCCTGACCCCGTAGGAGCCTCTCTGGGGCTTCCCTGCCTGCCTCTGGGGTCTGAGCGGGGCGGTGGGAGCCTGCCTCGGGGCACGGCTCCTCCGGAGACCCGGTGACATCCGATAAACACGCTGTGGGCTTCCCGGAGAGCGCTGGGAGCGAAAGATTAAATAAGCGACTTGTCCCACTGTCAGCTGCGGAGGCAGGGCAGCCCGGGGGCTCGGCAGAGGTCATTGGGATTAGTCAAACACAGCTCTGTTTTCTTAGCTGTATCAAGGGCTCAAATTGTGGGGAAAATCCAGACCTCCTCGTTAAGCAAACAGAGCCGTCGAGCCGAGAGCCAGAGGCGATGGGGCAGGTCAGGGTGCAAGCCGAGGTGGGCAAGCTCGGCACGGCCGGCGGCGCTGGGCACGGGGCTGATGCACGGCCGCTGCCCCAGGACTGGCACCTCGCGGGTGGCCCCACGCTTTGGTCTCTCCAACGCCGGAGCCGGCACAGCCCTCCCCAGGCCATTCCCCAGCTCCCTGTGCAGGGTCCGGGCTCCCCCTCACTGTGCTGCCCGGGGAGGGTCTGAGCATCCCATCCTGCAGGGAACGGCTCCAAGGCGACCGCCCTGAGCCACGGCGAGATGGTGAGCCTGGATGAGGGCAGCTTCCCCGCCCTGGAGCTCAACAACCGGCGCCTCTCCGTCAAGAACTCCTTCTGCCGGAAAAATGGCATCTACACCCGGTAGGGACCCCCCCGGCCGCAGCCTTCTCCCCGGGCAGGGGGAGAGTTTTTTAAGCCATCGTGCCCTTCCCTCCATCATGCACTCGCCATGGGATGGGGAGGGCTGGCACCCCGGGGGGGTGACCCTGTTCTGCCCAGTGTCCCCCCTGCCACGAGCTGCAGCCGCTGCACCAACCCCGATGTGCCGGGATGCTGAGCAGCCTGAAAAGCTGGGAATCCCTGAGAGCCCATGGACCA
>RSEF01000018.1:10707324-10724639 GCA_003993805.1 Himantopus leucocephalus | reverse complement strand
CGGAGGGGGAGGTTGCGGAGTGTGGGGGGTACGTGGCGACCGGGGGAAGCGTGAGGAGGGTCTGAGGGCGAGGGGGGTGGTTTATACTGCCCTAGAGGGGTTGGCTTGAGCAACAGGGTGAGGGATGGGGGGAGCGGCCCCCTGATGTCTGGAAGGGTCTGGGACTGGGAGTGTGGCGGTGGTGAATGTTTAAGGTGTAGCTGGGGGTGGGGAGTCGGTGGCGTTGGCGGGGTTCTGGAGATCAAACGGGCGCAGAGAATGCAGAGGATGTGGGGGCCTCGAGGTGTGCTGGCGGAGCATTTCTCGGCTTGGTGGGGAAGGGGAGGAGGTAGGGGAGAAACGGGAGGGACCGTGAAGCATGTAGGAGCTGGGCTGTGACTGCCTGGAGTTGTGAGGCAGCAGTGTAGGCCGTGGGGGATGGAGGTGTTGAGTTTGCTTGTGGGCTGCAGGCATTAAGAAAAGGAGCGATATAGAGGCAGTGCAAACGTCGAGCGAGAGGGGGGAATGTCTCTTCTAGAAGAGTGGTCCTAGGGGAGGGAGAACCTGATGGACTGTGGTGGGCAACGGTTGAGAGTGCTGTGGGCCTCCCAGGGATGGGAGAGCGAGGAGGCAGCTCCTGGTCTGTAGGCGTGGACCAAGTACTGGCAGCTGAGTCTGCTGCTGAAGCTTGTCTGTAAGAAAAGATTGTTATAAATACCTCACTTGAGGCTGTTTTGACTCATTTGAGTATGTGTTAATTTTTAACCATCAGAACAGCTCTGTCCTATATTTTGGATAGTGCTTAGTGTGCCGAGGTCCTGGTTGACCTGTGGTGTTTGTATAGTGGGAAAAATCATTTCATATTAGTATGAAAATTGTGCAGACAGTGAGAGACATTGATTTGTAGGGATTCTGGGTTGCTGTTGATCGGCTGTGAAGCAGCGCTGATGTCATAAGAGGATGGCAAATACATCAGAAACAGGGAAGGAGTTGTCTTCCGTCAGGTGTTTTCTGACAAAACTTTCTGCATGGAAAACAATGATGCTCAGGAACGTGACTTGACTTCAAACGCAAAGTCAACGTGGAGAGACTAAAAGTCATCATAGGCCCTGACTGCAGACTCATGTGAGCAAAGATGAACGTAATCGGGTATTTATTGAAAGTGTAATCACTGCCACTCTTCCTGGGTGCTTTTCTCAGCCTGTCAGATGTCATTCAAAGTCCCAGGCTTATTTTTAGATGTGCCTGAATACTGAGAGCAGTTGCAAGGCTGAGAACTGACAAAGAGGTTTATTTAGAAAGATGCTTAGCACTGGTTTTAATGGCAGGTGTAGGTCGATGTCCCTTAGGCTGATATTTTTATATCAGCCTGGCTCTATTCTGTAGAGAACAGCTAAAAAGAGAACGTGAAAGTCCACAGCACATCAGAGGTTTAGATACATCTTTAATTCATTTATCAAGTTTTCCTGCTTTTTTTGTAGAGTTGCCTTTAGAGAACAAAACAGAAGGTGTATCAGTAGATTGCTAATTGTTTTTTCTCCTTTTTCCCTGAACTTTCTTCAGGAAGAGGAGACGGAATGGCAATGAAGATGACAGTCATGTTCCCCAGACAAAACGTAGTACCAGGAATACTGTCCTTCAGGACTCTTGGGACACTGAGGTGAGAGCCTTCTCGGGCAAATTCTGTTTCCTTTAGTGTTGAATTTAAATAACGGTTGGAATATTCTGTGAAATTTTGTTCATAGAGAGAAGTTAATGAAAACTTTTTTTTTTTTTTTGCTTTGTGTATGAGGTCACGAGGCTTGACTCTGATACGTACTTCAGAGATTGAAATCTGTAAAACGTGGTTTGGAAATCAGCATGTTTTCTAGTGAACCTGGTTATCTTTGGCCTGAATATTTCTGTTAATGTATTTCAAATACTGATAAGTAGTACCCAAGTGAAGAAACAAGAAAAGCATTTGCTGCCACTTCTAGTTTTGTTGTCTGAAATGAGGTGTAGCATATCCAGAACAGAGGAGGTGACTAGGATGGATTACAAGTGCGTGCGGTCACTTTGCCTGGCTGTCCACTCTTCCAACTTTGCATTTACTTATAGTAATGTGATTATTTGTGGTGGAAAGTCAAAAAGCATTTGAACTAATGCGATACACAAATTGCCTGTTGCAGGCAGTAGTGCTTATCTGATGTTTAAAAAATGCTCTGATAGAGCTTGGCAGTTTAAGCAAGACTTGCTCATTCACTTGAACTCAAACTATTTGGTTTCTACTTGTATTTGCTATGATCTTTTGCTGGACGTGGGATAAACTGTCTCTTATTCTCTCATTGCTCACACGACAGGTGTTCTAGGATGGTGTAATTTGCTAGCTGTGAGATTTCTTTTTTTAAAAAATTCTGATTTCCAAGCTGCTGCCAGATTTCCTGAATTGTTGCCTGTATTAATCATCTGAAAATTCACTGTATGCATTTCTAATTAGCAATGTAGTTCTGTTGCAAAATGTTCATGGAAAAGAGTGTGCACAGCAGAGGCACCCTCCTGGTTTGTGTCCCTGGAAGTTCATGAAATGGATTTCTTTTAAGGTTTTTGAAGTATCCTTTTTGGTTTATTGTACAGTCCTCGCACGCCGAAGATTGGCTGTAATGAGTAATTATGAACTATGAACTATTAACTATACTTTGACTGCAGAAAATGTTTTGTGCTGTGTAACTGTGAGCAACATCTCTTTTATCATATGGTAATGGCTTCAAATGTATACTTACATTTAAAATGCTACAAAGTTCTGTATCCCACCGTTCCTTTTGTGAGGGAGACTTTCTTTTAACCAGTACACCTTTACACATAGCTGACGCGATAGTCAGTGATTTTATATGGAAAATGCTCTAACAGCTGAAATGTTCATCACGAATGAATTTGCTGTGATGAAAAATGTTCCTGGTTCCTGTACTGCTGTTTTGCCAGAAGTATGACTTGCTGGGATGAAGTTGTTTTTGCTTCTCGGGTATAACGGGTAGAACCATAAATAGTTGCTTGCCATCTGACACTGAATCACTTGTCCAACAGGTTAAACACCTCTTCGAGTGTAGAATAGTTAATGGCTAAACGAGCTTTGTGGCGGGAGGAGGAAGAATTTAGTGTGGAACAAGGGATTGAAGTAGGAGTAATGAAATTAAGAATATCAGGAAAAACCTTCATGGTGAGTGGCAGAAGCACCTTTGCTTGTCATATCAACACTTGGCGTTTGACTGGGCAAAGCCGCTAAAATGCAGAAATAGAAATAGTCTCGTAGTAGCCACACAAGAGTGGATGACCTTAACTCTGTCCTTAACGGCTGTTTTGTTTGGGTGCCTGCAAGTGAACAGCATGGGCATGCACTGCCTGCCCCGCCACCAGCGAAATCAGTGCAGAGCTCAGTTGCTGAGGCTAACATTAAGACTCCTGCTTCATGCATGCACTTGCGTTGTAAAAGTATGTTTTTAACACATTAAACCCTGATGTGTAGGCAAGGAGAATTTCTTACTGTTGTTGCTGAGGTGGAGGAATGCGCCTGCTGGACAGTTTTGCAAAAATCAATGTTCCCTTTCTCAAGGGAATAAAATTCACAATGTCATCTACTGATGAATAGAGCTTTTTGGGGTTTTTCTTCCACTTGTTTTCTTGTAATGTTGGATCACTGAATTGAGCATGCCCATAAATTCAAGCCATAAGATTAAATCAGTATTATTTGACTGTTTCTTTGAGGACTTCCTGTGCCAAATGGTGAAATTCTGATGCTTATAGTGCACAAGTGCTTCCGATTGATGTCACTTTGAAATTCTTGGCCATTTGTAGTACTTTTATTTAGTTTCCTGATACTTTGCCATTTGGAAAGGCAGCTCATGCTGATTACAAATCCTCGCTAGCTTTAGGATATTGAACTAGGAGAGAAGGTGTGTGTGTGAGAGAGCAATTTCTAACTTCAAAGAGTACATGAGAGAATTGCTTTTTTGTGAGGGCATACACACACCTGCTTTTTGTGAAACATTATCTAAAGTACTGATTCCTTTTGCCTTCCTTCAGTTGAAAGTTGACTGTTTTCTCTTAGAGTGTGGTTTACTTGAGAGACTATAAACCTCAGTTTGAAAAATCAGGCAGCCGTATTACTAAAACTGGACTTTGTCAGGATCTCTCTTTTTTTCCCTTTTTGTAATTGTCTTACTTATCATAGCTGACAGCAATATGTGTAAGATGAAGGGAGATTTTTGTCTTAGTGGCAGTTCAAACACAGGCTGTTCTGTGATGTTACCCCTCAGTCCCTCACTTTGAATCCCACTGCTCACCTGAGCTAGATTCGATGCAAAAGGATATCGCTGTTTTCTCCCACTGGATTATGCTTTCATCCAGGTTAGACAGTGTCCTTGGCTCAGACTTTGACAGGAGGGAAACTGAGATTCTCTTCAATCTCTATCAGCACTGCTTCTTGGCAAATTGCTGTAACGATGTGCAATTCCTGCTCCTCCTGGAACAAACCGCTGCCACACTGCTAGGTGACAGCCATCCTGAGGATGACAGTAACCTTCTGCTTTGCCGTTCAGTCCATGAACAGGCACACGATGAAAACGCTGGACTAGAACTACAGCGAACGTTAAACATTAGCGAAGCAGAGCATTTGCCATGGCATTACACTTCCTGTTCAGCCTTTCCTCCATTTATTAAGAGGTCAGCTGTGTTGTTTTCCCTGGTACTCACTTGTAAGTTCGGCAAAAGCCCTTCCTACTCTCCTGTCATTGCTGTCCTGTACATGAAGGCAGGCAGAGTTGTAGTGGATCCTCTGAGAGGCCGGCTGTGAGCAGCCGCTCATGGGAATTAGGAGAGTATACAATGTGCTCTGCAGCTTGGGGAATCACCAATGAAAAGCCCTTTGCTCTGATTTTCCCTGGGAAGGAAGGGAGTCTGCAGTGTTCTGACTAGCTTGCTTCCTTCCTGAATAACTTTCTTCTGTAAAACCTCATTTCTTGTGGTTCCTCTTTGTTATTCTGACTGATGACAGGATTCCCCAGAGCTTAGAAACACCACTGTGTTATCAGTGGAGACTGCTGACGCACAGCAGCAGTTGCTTCTCTCAAATCAAAGTTTTAGTCTAGCATTGCAGCTATGCCACTCTACAGTATTACACTATTGAGGAAGGGCTGGTCTTAAATTCTAATTAAAACCAGGTTATGCCTCTGTTAAACTCATCTTGCAAGATTTTGAGAGCAGCAGGGTCTGAATGGCTGTTTCATAAGCTCCTGTCATGAATGATTGAGGTGCTACGTCATAGATCAGCAGACTAATACGTTTAACAGGACAATTGTTTGGAAATTATTTAAAACTTCTATAGCTGGTGTGATGTTAAGAGGAGCTAATGAGTCAGGTAAACTGTGAAGATGTCCTTTTGATGCTTAAAGTACTCATAAACTTTCATTGGGCTACTTTCCTTTGCCCTTTCGCTTAAAACTTTGTTTCATTGTGTAGATGCCTGTCATTGCTGACATGATGACTTTAAGGATTCTTTTTTTGTCTAATTGTAGTCCAAATGCGTAACAGAATGTGCACCACAGCCTGGGGAAATGGTAGGTCTTTGACGTGATTTGGGCAATAAACGGGCTTCACGTGCTAGTGAATTTTTGCATTAGAGAAATGGAAATAAAGAGGGTATGACAAACCAGATCTGTCAACAGCCTTAGATGTAGGAAGCACGTCCCAGGACACTATCTCGTTTTTAAAAAAAATCAAACATGCATAAAATAATCATTACTAACAGCTCTAAAATGTTTGTTATGATGTGACACTTTAGCAGTAAGTA
This sequence comes from Himantopus leucocephalus, assembly GCA_003993805.1. Classification (NCBI taxonomy): domain Eukaryota; kingdom Metazoa; phylum Chordata; class Aves; order Charadriiformes; family Recurvirostridae; genus Himantopus; species Himantopus leucocephalus. The sequence continues at coordinate 10,718,839 of RSEF01000018.1, read as the reverse complement.
ATACTAGGTTCTCATTTCGATTTTTACCTTGATTTTCAGAAGGTGGCTGTAACGAAAAACAGTAAGGAACACAGACTAAAAGGAAACAAAGTGTCCTGTGCGGTGGGTTTCTCTCCAAGGCTGCTGTGACTTGTTCAGCGTAACAGCATTGCATTTCGATATTTGTGCTTCTATGCAAAATGAGATGGTCTAGCAAGCACCATTTCACGGCTCCTCTCTGTCCTTCTGGTGTTCTCCCCCTCTCTAGTGTTAGCAGCATTAGGAAGAGGAGCTGGTTGCTCGTGTAGTTACATCTGCTGCTTCCTCAGGAATGACTTCACGTGTGTTTTGTTGTTTCCTCCTTGCTAGCTGAACCTAACACGCCAGCGCGGGTGCAGCCTTGGTGCCACTGTCTTGCTTGCTGTACTACAACAGAACTGAAGCATTTTTGGTGCTTAGTAAAACAAGGAAATTTATTATGGTTGAATTGTCACGATCAATTGTGGAATCAGTGCCGTGGTGTTTCCAGTCGGCATTGAGATGTGGTCCACCTCAAATACTCACGCAGTGCCTTCCTGGGCCCTCCTTACTGCTTGTTGACAGACATGTCGGGTGCAGTTTGCACCATTCTTCAGATTTACTCCAAAGTGTGGCCTTCTGGATGTGGTGCTGCCTATTAAATATAAAGAAGTCCACAGCCTCTGCTGTGGCCACCCAGCTTTGACTTCTGTGTTTCTAGTTTAATACTTAGAAAAATGTGGGGGTTTCTTTAGGTATTGTCACTTATGCTGGCTGCTTTTGTGAATTTACTTCTTATGGGTTGGCAAAGTAGCCATTCTCTGATTCTTAAGCATCTCAATATTTGCAGTGTTGTCCTGAACAGCATATCACACGGTAATGAAATATTTCAGCTGTAACTAATGGAACCTTTCATTAGCAGCACTTAAAATGGTGTAAACCAAAGAGTTTTATGTCTTTGAAACACTGAAAATGATCGGTAATGCTCTTCCAGTCATTACTATGAAATGTGTTTATCCTAAATGCTGGCAAACGAGCCCTGACCTCTATGCGAGCTAAATCATGAGTTCTCTTTTCTGCATGTGGAGGTCTTCAATGCCTGTCGCTCTTTCACTGTCACGTCAAGTGAATTGTGATGGAAAACTACCAGTTAACATTGCAGTCCCAGTACTTAACTGGGAGAAGAGTAGTTGTATGTATGTCAAGGTGTTCAAAGACTTAAAATGCGTATCGTGCTGCATTTGTTTTTAACAGCCTGTTGCTTTGGATGCTTCAGATCTCATTTTAGAAAGATTGACCTGTAGAGAAATGCTTTGCATGGTGCTTACCTAAAATGTCTGCTAGAACAGAAGTGACAAACTTTTCCTTGTGCCCTGCCTGCCTTTACTGACACCTGCAGTTCAGTAGGAATGTTCTTTATTTTCCAATTCTCGGATGAATTCAGCAAACTTCACTAGTGCTAACGTGGGTCATGGGGGCAGAGCTGGTGGGCCTAAAAGCGAAAGACTGAAATCCAATGTACTGGAGGTCAGCGAACCTCCGGGTGAAGGCTTGCTCATCCCTTCAGCTCTGTGACGCTTTTCATGTGTTGGCAATAACGGAAGCTATGAATGCCAAGACAGCACTTGGTGGATTTACGTTAGTCCATCAGGCTGAATGTGAGCCTGAAAGTCTGGAAGGGAGGGACTTACTGTAAAGATGGTTTGCTTAGCTGAGGTGTGTTTCATTACGGACAGGAGAGAAAAATGTGTTTTGCTGTTAACCTTCTCTTTGTCTCAGTCCTCCAGCAGCGATAGCGGCAGCAGCAGCAGCTGTAGTAGCAGTAGCATCAACAGCCCTGACAGAGCGTGCGGTGCAGAAACCAGCCTAAACCCGATAATTGCAGGATCCAGTCCTGTCTCCTCTCAGTCCTTCCACGAGCAGTCTGCACTAAGCCAAGGTCCTTACTTCCACATCAACCAGATCCTGAAGGAGGCACACTTTCACAGCTTACAGAGCCGGGGACGCCTTCCTACATGATGAACCAGCAGTTCCCTGCCTTCTGTGAAGGGACAGCACTGTGTAGATTTGATATTTCAACTTAAAAGTTTGTTAAAATGGAATTGCACAAAACGCCTGTTGCCTTTTCAGTCTATATTTGAAATAACAGGTTAACAGGAAATTGTTTACTTGTGGTTTGCTGCACTATTGCAATGCAAAAGGGGCTTTGAAGCAATTTTTATAGGATTGTTTTTGGGGTGGTTATAAAGTACGTGTCAAGAGGAGACTGAGGAATCCACATCTGTGTTATAGGATTGCAAAATGTCCAATTCCAATCGACTGCCTAATCTGTTTGTTAGCAATTTGTTGCTTTATGTAAAGTTCTCTCAAACGTTCATCTTCAGTTTTATAAGTCTTTTTTAATTTCAATAAACTAGTAAAAAAGTTATTTGGCAACATAATTTTTTTGAGCATTTAGAGTTAATAAGACAGTAGGAATAGGTGCCATCACTGAAATCCCTTAGGAATGCCCCAGCTGCGAACTTTCCACCCAGCTTGGTGTGTGACGAGCCTTATCTCGCTTGATCTTTACTGCTGCAGTACTGAAAAAAAAAATGAAACTAGACCCAGGAAAGCTGAAATGTCAGTGCCCGCTGTGCTCCCATAGAGAGCAGAGTCATAGCACTGATGGAGAAAAGCACAGAATAGCCTGGAGAGGGACTCTGAAGGAGAGATGCTCTAATACCCACTTCTAGCTGTGAACTGTTTTGTTTTCTGTTACAGTGTATATGTGTTTTTTTCTTTAATTTGACTTTAAGGTTAACAGCTTCTAAGGAACAGGAGGTGAAAGAGTAGCTACACCTCTGTTCCAGCAGCCAGAGGGCAAGGACAGTCCTGACCTGTGTCTGGTTCAAGTGGCATACTGTGATCTGGCTAAGGATGGAAAAGTACTTCTCTTCTGACAGTACCAGCGGAGGGGTCACCAGTCCCTGCCAAGGGGACAGAGCGATCTCAGTGAAGACGAATACACAGACAAACTTTTTATTTTTTATTGCCTCACTTGGCCATGCCAGAAAGCCATCCCAGCTTGAAGAGAGAAGGTGTGGCCGTGTCTTCCTCCTCCGCTACAAGCTGCCTGAACAAAGAGCCAGGGCGCGATGCCTCGTCTTCTGCTCTTGTGAGTGCAGAAGGTGGAACCTGTTAGTTTTTAAAAAGAAAAGCGTCAGTAACTGTTACAGCATACCTTTGACTTACTCCATACCCTCATCTATAGTAGCTGCAAGGAGGTGTAGACTACAGCAGAAAGCTCTTCCGAGGCAGCTTGAGCCTGAACCACAACCTAAGCGGTGTCACTCCTGGTGGTTAGTGACTGGCAGACAGCGGCAGTTCTGAGTGGCAGAAGCACAGCGCCTTGCTGCTGGGAGCAACAGGTAACTTTTCACATGTCATTCAGTGTCCCCCCAACCCCTGCAGGGAAAAGGGGCTGTTGCTCTCAGAGCAAGGGGATAACAGCATGGTAGAAATACAGCCCTTGCCCTTGCCCAGAGCTGTTCTTGAGTAACTATGGACTTTAACCTCTCCTGGACTGTTTTAGCATATAAAGGAGCAAACACCTGCCAGGGATTTTGAGAAGTGTCTAGCGCAGAACATACATGTGCCACCACAGCAGGCGAGGGGAGTGGTAGGAGTGAGCCAAACATCACTGCACACTTCCACACTCTACTACAGCTGAGGTGTAAGAGGTAAAGAATACCTTTATTGTGAAGTTTTGGGCTTTTAAACAACACTTAGACTATGTCTGGTCCTTAATGCTTCCAAACAATGGAGAATTGAGAGTTGCAGAGTAAACATCAGCATCTCAGGTAACACTCTCTGCTCTGATAATACCAGACGTTTCCTCTTCTGTCCCAGTTGAAAAGACATCACCACAGAGGGATTATTGGGTTAATAATAGCTAAAGGAAACAGATTACTGCTTCCTGTAGCAGTGAGGTATTCCTTGGCGCTCTCAATCCTCAGCACAGAGAGCTCCATTTAAGCAGATGTTTTAAACTAGGAGAAACATAGCAACATAGTGGTTGTCTACTGATCAAACTCAGAAACAGGACAACACAGAGCCTTTGCAGGAGAAGCAAAGTTCACACACACTCTGTTCACACAGGCTTAAATACCCAAGCCGGGCTTCGTCAGGAGTTAGGGGTCAGCATCACACTGGAAAGGAGTTAAAATAATTAGCTAGAATCCTTCAATGTCTCTTGCAGCCATCTTTAAACGAATTGTCTTTTATGCATTGATCTCAAAACGCCTCATCTGTATGAGTCTTCACTGCATTTTCATGGTGGTTATTGCCTGTGTTTTACTATGGAGCAGTGGGGCCCAAAATTACAGGGGCCATCAGGGGTTTTTTTTTTGAGGGTCAAGGGGAAATCCAAACCATCTCATGCTGTGTTGCCGTAATGGTTCTCTCATTTTACCCAAAATAAAAATCAGGTTAAATATTAACTGTTTGGCTATTTTCTTCTTTCCTGGCAAGCTCTAGTGTTGGTGGGAGAATAAGCCCTGACAAAGAGTTACTACTGCTCAATTTTACCAACCTGAACTCTTTCTGTGCTCCTGGTAGCAGACTTGCTCTTTCGTGAGCTCGACATACTCAGTGGCAGAAGTCCAAATCTTAAGAGATGGAAGAAAGAAATACAGCCGGTCACAGGGAAGCAGCAGTTCTAGACCCGCTTCCCAAAGAGACATGAGAATGCACAGAAGAGCCGAGTACCTTACCTGATCTGGCTGGATGCTAACGGCAAGATGTTGTGAAGCTCCTGGGAGCTGAGAGCGCTGCTCCTGCTCGTGTACTGGTTCTCTGTCCCCGTCAGCAAGCCAAAGAGAACCTGAAAGGCACAAAGGAGGTGTCTGTATTTGGGGGCAGCTGCAGAGCTGACCACACAATGCATTGCTGGTGAGTCTACTGGCATGCCACTTGTGATTGCTTTCAAGTTTGACCATGAAGTTTCTCTCCTCTCTTACTCCTGCTTTTAATTGGCACTGCTCATTATTACCATAGGTGAGTTCTAGGCCTGTTTCAGTGCTATGTAACCCAATTAGTGTTGCACAGGCTGCAGTGAATCCTGTTAGATCAAGTTCAGCCAACTCCATGCATGATTACATCCTGTGCAGCCAGCTCAGCAAGCTCCTCTTATCTTCAGCTGGCAGTAAATACTCTTCCCATTTCCGAGTAAGTGCCAGTAGTTATCTTTAGGCATTAAGCAGTTTATAAAGCCACCCCAGCTGCCCTTCAAAACGGGTTTTGCAGCCCTGCTTCCTGATCCATCCCTTCCTTTTCCTTGAACTTACAGAGGTTCGCTGAACCAGGCGATTAAGGTTGCTGTTCAAGTGTGGAGTAAAAACATCTAAGTCAAACGGATCTATGTGTCCCTCCAGGAAGTCGGTCACCTTCTCAATCCTACAAGCAGAGCAGAGGAGTCCTGTCAGGGGTTACGTCCTACTGACGGCTGCTCCTGCCAACAGGGCAGTTTCACTGCTCCCTCCGAAACAGTGAGGGAGGTGACCGAGCAAAACAGGAATTACTCAGCGGAACAGCAGCTGCCTAAAGGGTGTCCAGCTATTATACAACCTACTCCATCTGCTGTTGCAGAGGAACCTTCTCCCCGTGACAAGTCTCTGAGAGAGATGCCTCAGTTTCTCAAGACTGGAGCATACACAACTCTTGGGTGGAAGCTTAACTGTTCTCTCCAGGGGCATCCTCTGATGGTATCCCTGCTGCTGTACAGACACACTGCGGACACAAGCAGGGGGACCAGCCCCCTGTCTCCCCCTGTCAGCCGCAGAATCCCACCCCTTCTATATTTTGAGGATAAGCTTAGCATCGCTGAAGATGTCAGAGCTTAGAGTCTGCACTGCCCTTCTCCCATGAGGCCCAAAGGCACCACTCCCACAGGCACTCTCCTGGCAGCCGGCAAGGCTGGTGGTTCAAACCGTTCTAGGGCCCCACAAACCGCTGCTAGTATCTGAACCGCAGAGCTGCGCCGCACCCGGAGTCATGCTTGATCCTGCTGGTTTTTCCTTCCTCACTCTTTGCCGTCAAGATGATACTCAGGTACCGCAGATCGTAGAGTAACTGCAGAGCTCTGTTCTGGGTCATGGGGAAGGTGCCCGCTTTCTGCAAATAGGACAGTCAGGAACAGGGCTCTTCACACGGAGAGGGCTGTCAAAGGACTGCTTCAGGGGAAACGTTTAAAAACACCAGCACCAAGAAACAACCAACCTAACTGAACTGTTCTGGGTGTGCAATCTGGTGTCTGATCCCTTTTTGCCTCATTTTTGGGGGAGGCAGGGGAAGAATATACTCACCCTTTCCAGCTTTCACAGGCAGACACTGTCAGTTTCGAGGGACAGGAATGCATGCATCACTGTGTGCCCAGCGACCCTCCCGTGCCACCCCAGCTGGAGCGAGGGCTTATCCTACTCACGTACCTTCTCCTGCTTCTCTTCCACGAGCTTTTCATAGGCAGCAAGCACTTCTGCCATGCAGGTCCTCATCAACTCCTGCAAGGTGACTTTTGGAAGAGTGTGACCGCCGACCCGGTTAACCTCTTGGCACAGGCTGAAGAGGAGGCACTGGACGTACCAGGACGGCTGTTTAAGACAACAGTGTTATTTTCATGTGGTCTGTAAGCTACGTCAGCTTTATCAGCAGCACAACATTGCTTCAGTTCTCGTGATGTGAGCTTCCTACTTCCTCAGCAACCGCAAAGCTCTGCTGCTGAGACCTACTTGTCCCCCAAACCTGTGAAGTATCTCACAGGTTTTTATTTACTGACGTGCCAGATTTTTGGTTACAGCAGTCCTCAAAGTCCCACAGGTACTTTTACCAGAGGTATTCACTGGCGTGTAGTCAGAACAGAATCACTTGTTGTGCCTCTTCTCACCACTGACCCTGCTCTGACCACCCACTACCTGGGCTCATTATTTACTCCCCCACTCTTCTCCTGCGCCTCCCAGCTATCCCAAGCTCTCATCCAGCTGCTTTTACCTTCAGAAACAACAAAATTCACCTTATAAGGTTTACTACGATAATACTATTGACCTGTGCAGCCCCTCCTGTACTGTGCAAACACAGAACTCACTCTTGCCCTGGCCCTCCTCTCCCTCCATGCGACTGCCACCTGCTTTGTCACTGTGAGTGTCATTCCTGCACCACCACCACACCCATGGAAAGCTGCAAGCCAGGGTTCTCTTAGGCTTTGCACAGTCCCACTGTTGCAGCCCTGTCCTTCAATGCGTCCAGCTTCCATGACATCTCTCTCCTGGGGACATCTCTGTATAAACCAGGCATAAGTCCTTCTTTAGCTCAGTTTTACAGGATCTGGGCCAATCTTATTCATTTGAATATACAGCAGCAACTATCTGATTTCCTTCCTCTGACCTCCATCCTTAGGAGGTGAGTATCTCAGAGAGCAAATAAGAGCACCGGGGAGTGTTTGCCCATTCCTCATAACGCTGAGCAAACTCCACAGCAGGTCAGCACCATTTGACAAAGCAGTGGCTTTGGAAACCAGTGCTTTTGTCCTCCCAGCAGACCATTTCTCTGTGTTTACTGAGAGGACGCTCCTCGTACCTGCACAGGCAGCCGGATCTTTGACGTTACGCTGTTTCCAGACTCTGTCTCCTCCTGAATTTCAATTTCATCCCAGTTGGTGGCTGTGGCCAAGACCGAGCCAGCTGTGTCGAGCAGCAACGTGTGGGTAAAGCACTGAACCAGACCCTAGAGTGCAAAACACAGAAGCACCCACTCACAGACAGCTCAAACAGGAGTGCCGAAGGACGAGCAGCCTGCTCCTGCCTGCACAGAGATCGGCCTCCCGCATCCCCCAGCTCCTCCCCAAATGACTCTTCTGGAGACCATCCCGCTGGATGCCACCTCGGAGCTGCTGCCACCTCCTCTCCCTGCAGGCTGCCTGAGCAGCGTGGCAGCAGCGGGGCGAGCTCTCTCAGCAGCCAGCTAAGGAGCAACAACGCTGACCGCAAGGAGCTGAACGAGCGAAACCCACGCAGGAAGCAGCTGTGACGAGAGAAACAGCTCCTTACTTTGGTGACAGCTGAGCTCCAGATCTGGTAAGCAAACAGGCTCTGTTGCAGGAGCTCTGCCTTCACCCCCTGCCACTTGGCCTGCATGGGGGTCACTCCCTGGGCTTTCCCCTTCCCCAGCTTCTTGGTGGAGCGGGTTTCCTTCAGCACCGTCTCTGTGCCGCCCGACTGGCCCAGGATACACTGCTTCAGGTGAGGGCAGAGCTCGGTCAGGGACTGGCAAAGTCTTGCCATGAAGAGGACAGCATTGAGTCTGGCATCGCTGGGAGCGTCCGCCTGCCCTGCCAGCAGGCTCTGGGCACTCTGGAGCTCTTCGCGCACGCAGCCCAGTATGTGGTGGATGCAGGCGACGCAGTGGTCACGGAGCAGCCCCTCCACCGTGCTGGCGTCAGCATAGCGGTCAAAGGCAGAGCGTGCCTGCACTGTGGGAGCGGCTTCCTTGGCCGCTGAGGAGTCCGTGGGAAGGTAGGACAGGAGGTCATCCAACCTGGCCTTCAGCTTTGAGTCCAGAGCTGAGCAGAAGCTCTGCACGCATGGCGTGAGCGCCTGGGCCTTCATGGACAGGCCGCTCTTGGCGAAGTGGCCGCGGTTTGCCACGCTGACCCAAGCGGCGTCGGAAGGCAGGTCGCTGGAGCTCTCTGACCACAAGAACAGGGCCACATTGTGTTCAAACTGGATGTGCTTGCTCAGGGCAGAGGTGCTGGATTTGACTTCAAGTTCCTGCAGGGCTAAGGTGAGAAGCTGTTTGGAGCTGCCCGAGATGGAGTCAAACCCTTCTTTGGTCAGTGTCTGGAAAAGAATGAGGAAGGAAAAAAAAAGCACCTTTTACATGTGCTTGCTGCCACCTAGCACTTAAAATACACATAGCGCTGCTAACAGGCACCAGTGGAGTGTCTGAGNCTGCTAACAGGCACCAGTGGACTGTCTGAAACAACAAGAGGGGCACATAGAAAGGCTCACGATGAATTGCCATGGCAGAGCACCCACCTCCAGCCTGTCCAGGAAGAGCTGCTGCAGTAGGTCCTCCCAGAAGGAAGCAGGCTTGTCCAAAAGGCGACGGCACACCGCCTCCCAGTTCTGGCTTATGGACTCGCTCGACAGCAGCTCCCACACCGCGTTGCGAATCCCCGCGAGGCCTTTCATGCTCTTCACGTAGACGAACAGGTTGCTGACCCCGGCCCTGATGTCATCACTGCACCTGAAGGCAACGTTTCCCTTCAGTTTGACTTGCTCAGACACAGCCCCGGGGAAGGCAGGAGAGAACATCAACTACATCAACGTGGGGGAATTCTTAACCTCTCAGTAAGAGGCTCTGCCTGCAGAATCGCCTGTGGGGCTGAGGGTACCTCTGCCTCTCGGCCAGGCGGCTGCGCACTGGATCCCACACTGGGGTCCCACAGGAAAGCCACGTGCCCACCAGCAGGAACCCTGGATTGTGGCAGATGTTGAATCTGGGAGAATGGCACTCCAGGAAAGCCGACAGGCAGGGAAGGGAGGTGGGGGTTCTGGGAAAGATTGCTGGGGAAACATCCCATGGCCAGCAAGCACACCGTGGGGAGCTGCAGCTGATGGCAGGGACCAGCTGGCCCCATCAGGACTGAGAAGGCGCTGTTAAGGGGCAGGCAGGGCTGCCAAGCTGTCCCCAACCAGAGGGCAAGGCGAGGTGGGAAGCGGTGGAGCTGGCAACTCTATAAAGGGGCTCTGGCTGTCCCCCCAGCCCAGTCCTGGGAAGGGCAGCGAGGAGAAAGGAGGTGCTGGACCAAGAGCCAAATGGTCCGGAATGCTGGCAGTTACGGCAATGTAAAGCGGCTCTAGACAAGTATCTTTTGCAGCCCAGGTGGTCTGTTATATCGAAGTGTTACAGCCTGCCTGTTAGGACAGTGCTGTGCTGCCTCTGGCTGTTTTATTGCTGGGGAGAGGGGATGCTGGGCAAAGAAGCCAGCAGAAGGTGCAGCCTAGCTGGAGTGAGTGAGGAAGCAGGCGAGCTTGGGTTTGCCTTGTGCTGCTGCCTTGGCACAGGCACCCTGTGGTGTCTGGGAGAGTCCTGCAAAGGGGGATTCCATCACAACTCACATGGTGATCCACTTCTGCAACGTGTCTCTGAGGTAGTCCTGGCTGATGGGGTGTGCCAGGGTCCGCAGGGCTGGCCGGAACTCCACCACTGACTCCGGGAGGTACCGGAACCAGCTGCTCAGCTTCACCTCCTCCTCTAGAACCCCACCTTTCCCTGGACGTAGAATCAGAATAGTTAGATTTAGAAGGGACTTCAAAGATCATCCAGTGACACCCCCCTGCCCTGGGCAGGGACACCTCCCACCAGCCCAGGTTGCTCCAAGCCCCGTCCAACCTGGCCTTGAACACCTCCAGGGATGGGGCAGCCACAGCTTCTCGGGGCAACCTGTGCCAGGGGCTCACCACCCTCACAGGGAAATATTTCTTCCTAATATCTCATCTACATCTCCCCTCTTCCAGTTTGAAGCCATTCCCCCTCGTCCTATCACTACATGCCCTTGTACAAAGTCCCTCCCCAGCTTTCTTGTAGGTGCTCTTCAGATACTGGAAAGCTGCTCTAAGTACGCGGTCAGGGGATCAGCCCAGCACGGGGCTGCCTCCTGCCTGCAAACCTGGGCCTAAGGCAGAGCTGCCCGGGCACTCACCTGCTGGGTGCTGGCCTGTGGTGCTCTCCAGGGTGGAGAAGAGCAAGCCGCAGGGCAGGGCTGGATCCGGCGGCATCCCTTCAGGCGTGGTGTAGAAGAGAGCATGAGCCTGGTACAGCGTAGTGGTTAGCAGCTCCATCAGCGAACACACCTGAGCTTTTATACCTGCACCTGCAGAGAAATGCCTTTCAGCCGGGGCAGCCCCCTGAGCACTGTTAACTTTTGTGGTATTTTGCTGCTGGGGCAAAACGCTGCCAGCGGTGTCAGCCACAGCGCTGCAGTGGCACAACACGGTTGCGTCCCCACCAGCATGAGCTTTATGGGACTAAACCACCGCTCTTCTGCGGGGCAAGAGGGAGATGAAGCAAAGGGGGTTACCCTGACTTTAAAAAGGAGGCAGCCCATCATACTGACCGTGGTGCGGCTGGTTGAGAAGCTGCTGAATGGCCAGCTTCCTGGCCAGAAGGAAGTCGGCAAGGGCCTGGCGCGGAGAGCTGTCCTCCAGGAGCATGATGGCACACAGGGCTTCTGCCACCGCCTGGTCTGACACGGTCTGGCTCTTCAGCAGGGACTTGCTCTCCTGCAGGATGGTGGATCTGGCAAGGGAATAAGGCGGACAGTCACTGGTCTCAGTGCCTGACCGAGGTATTCCGGTGTGGTTATGTGATAACCCACCAAGCGAGGATGTTATTTTCCCCAGGCAGAAGTGGGCCTATCTGGGTCAACTATCTGGCCAACCGTATCCCGGGCTGCATCCCCAGCAGCATGGCCAGCAGGGCG
>RSEF01000018.1:10671185-10695800 GCA_003993805.1 Himantopus leucocephalus | reverse complement strand
CTCCCCTGCCTGCCCTCCTCTGCCCACCCTGCCTGCTTTGCCTGTCCTGCCTGCTCCCCCCTGCCCTGCCTGCACCCGGCCAGCCCAGCAGTGCCCCTCGGCTGCCCGCAGCGCTGGGTGCTGCTCCCAGCGGTCCGGCCGGCCGGGTGGGCCCGGGCTTTGCTCCCGGCGGCAGAGCCTCTCCTGGGCGCAGAGGGTGTTGGCGCGTGGCGAAGGGTGCCCAAACCCCGGGGCTCGGAGGGGGTCCCCGGGACACGTGCGGGAGGTGCTGTGCAGCAGGCAGCGTGGGCGCAGGGACCCCGGTTCCACCCAGAGCGTGGCGGGACCTGCCCGGCTCCGCGGGGCTTCCAGCAGAAGAGACCCCGCAGGACCCCGCGCCCCTCAGCTCCTTCACCTTCCTCGCACAACCGTGGCCTTTCTGCCCGGCTCCTTCCGCAGAAGCTGATTATCTGCACTTTGATTCCAGCGACGGTGCAAAGGGCTCAGCTTCTCCTGATGTCTCCAGGGCCACTGTGGGGGAAGGGATGGGGCAGGGCCACGGCAGCGTGATGGCCACGTTAGCGTGGTGGCCACGTTGTGACCGCGCTGGAGACGCCCAAGAGGTGTCTGAGAGTCCCGAAGTCTCCAGGGAAGCTGGGGGTACCTTGGCCCCAGGATTTTGCTTCTTGCCACCAAAGGCAAGAGAAGGCAGGTCCTTGCTGGCCTGGCACAGCCGGGGGGGGGGCGCGAAGGTGATGCAGTGCAGTCCCCACAGCTTTGGGGTCTCTGGGCACTTGCGCAATACAGGTGGCTACTGCCACAGCCTCTGCAGTTACCCAGTAACAACGGGGGAGGACGACCAAAAAAGGGAGGTTTGGGAGAGATAACCTCTGCTCGGGTTTGTTTGAGATCTTGAAAGCAATTAAATAATAGCTATTCCCCCCACCCCCACCCCCATTTCCATCACTTATCAAAGAGACAATAGAAAGCAGGAAATTAAGAATGACTTGGAACAAAAGAGCCCGGAGCCGGACTGCTGATTGCGGCAAAAGGGGCTGGGAGGCTCTCGTTTGCACTTAGCCATCCGCTTCCCAAGGTGGATCTGAAGACACCAGGTCCTGGAGCACGAGGGAGAATCACCATCAGCCTCATAAATCTTTAGGAGGCTGGAAAAAGCTTCTCCCGAAACAAATGGTGTGGAAATTAATATCCCAGTAAAAGTGAGTGAGGAGGGAGGACAGGGAAGAAGACGGTTTGGCTGATGCGGGTGGGGGATCGGGTCTCTGTGGGGTGCCGCCTGCTGGGGATGCGGTGCCCCATTGCGTGTCACCTGTGCCTGTCACCGGGGATGCTGCTGCGGGCAGGGGGACCACCGCCGCGCTCTGCCTGCCGGAAATGCAGGCAGCGGTGCAGGCAGGGCAGAGATGTTCCCCGACACCGGGGAGGAGGGAGTGCAGCACACCAGTGTGGCACAGGAGAGGGTTTTGACGCCTCGTGACCTTTTCACAGTTGTTTTATCCCCTCTCGGCTGGTTCCTGTGCCCGGAGGGATGTCCTGCCCGTGCCCTTCCCTCAAAGCCGCGTCGGCAGCCGTCGCTGCAGCAGTTTCTCCCAGCGTGGGGCTGAGCATCGTCTCCCCGCTGTGCCGGGGGCTGGAGCGGTGGGCAGCCGGAGCGGGGGGAGCACGGGGATCCCGGGGTGCCTCTCGCCGGCTGCGGGGCTGCTCGGGGCTTCGGCCGCCCTCTGCTCTGGGCTTCCACCTGCGTGGGCGGCTGGCCGTGGATGCAGGGGCCAGGGAGCTGTGTGAATTCAGCCAGCAAGCTCACTTGGTTAAAACGAGATCTGATCTTCATTAAAAAACCCCCCAAACTAATGAAATGATGGGCCAGTGTGTATTAAAGGGCTGATCTGAGCTGATATCCACCCAGCGGGGAGCACAGCAGCAGCAAGCTGAACCAGGAAGCTGTGCTTGAGCCTTTTGAAGATGGATTTTTTTTTTTATTCTGCTTAGATTTCGGGTTGAATTAAAGCCTAGTGTAGAGCGTGATCTGTATCTCTGGGTGGTCCCTGGTTCGGAGAGATGCTGTACCCCAGCAGCTGGTTTGGTGCTGGCAGATAAACTCCTCTTTGTCCTTTAGCCTGGGAAGCATCCATTCTGCTGAAAAGCAATTTACTGGCAGGGCTGGATAGAGGAGAAACGCGCGGCCTCTTCCCACATGGCTTCGGCGGCCGATATAACCCATGGGAGAGGGGCACAGGGATTACGTGACCACAAAGCGGTTTTTAAAGTCCTTCCAAGTTTCCTGCCATCCATCCCCAGCTGTTCTGCAAGACTCCCCGTGGAAAACAGCGCTTTCGACCCCTGTCCTGGAAATGAGTGTTGTAAGGAGCTGGGGGTTTGGCTGCCAACGGAGGGGTAGGGTGAGCCGGCCTTTCTCCCCGAAACACGGAGGGGAGGCAGCGCGATGTCTGGCGTTTTGCAGGAATGAAGGAGTCTGCGTTGGACTGGTGGGGCTCTCCGATGGTCGAGGGGAACTGGGGGGAACCAGGAGGCAGCTGCCGTTCCTCAGCAGTCAGGAGGGGAAGGATTTGCCCTGTAGCTTGCTCCTCCTGCTTGCCTGCACTGCTGGGGGAGAGGTGGGGGTACGCGGGGCTGGTCACCCACTTTTGGGTCCCAAGCGGGTGCCACAGGGTCCCTGGCAATGCTCTGCCTGTCTCAGCCCTGTCCATCGCTGCCCTCAGGAGTGGCCGTGCCCGCATCCCTTCCGCTGGTCTACCCCGCTACCTCTGTTAGTGACCGATGGCAAAAATGCCGGGCCATCGCTCTGGACCCTGTTTGTGTTGGGGGACAGGTCCCTGGGGTTTAATGTTCCCTCTCATCGCCTTTCCTCTGGGTGCAGTGCTGGCCCGAGGAGCCCCAGGGCTCATCATCGCCTTTGCAGGGTGGCGAGCTGGCCCCGAGCAGCTCTGCCTCCGTGCACGGGGCAGCCATGCCCAAGCCCGCTCCTCCCCAGCATGCTGCGATCGGAGGGACCCCACTGTCCCCGTGGCTGTAGGGACAACGCCAGCGCAGGCAGAGATGACTGTGGTGCCCTTATCCCTTCCCATCTCCAGCCCAACAGCCGAGAGCGGCTTTGGTGGCTCTGCTGATGGCCAGCTGGCGGCTGCCTGGCTCACTTACAGGGATGCCTGGGATGGGGGGAGGCTTTGCTTTCTGCTAATTAGCCAGACAAACAGGCCTGGACCGTCTCCCTGCACCCCCGAGGCAGGGTAGAACCAGGCTGGTTGCTGCCGGACGATGTGATCTAATCGGGCAGCGTCTGCAGCGGTGATTGATGAGGAGGGAGAGGCGCTGGCGCCTTCACCTGCGGCCAAGTCGGGCGGGAGCATCCCCGCACGCCCCGCAGCATCCAGACCCCGCGGGATGCAGGTTTCCGCGGCTCTGCCGGGGGACCCCCGCACCCGGCTCCTTCCCCGGGGCTGCCTCCCGCTCCCACCAGACCTCCCTACGGCTCCTTCCTCCCGCTCCCACCTCTCCCATTCTCACCCTGTTGTTATTTGCCTTCGTAATTAGTTTATTGATCTCCGCGGAGGGTGCCGGGGCTGGGCTGCAGTGAAAGCTGCTGCACACATTCCCTGTGAATGATACGGCGAAAGCCCTGACGCTAATGAGCCTTTGGCAACCGCGGCCCGAAATCTCTGCTCCTGCCCGTGTCTCTCCCCGCTGTGCCTGGCTGGTTGGAGGGTCGGGCGCATTAAATCGGGACTTAGCGCTCTGCATTTGGCAGTCAGGCTGCCCGTGCCAGCCTGAAATGTCAGGGTCGGTTACAGCACGCACCCATCCGCTGGTACTCGCATCCCCTCGTTCGAAGCAGCCGCGGGTCGTAGCTCAGCGCCGGTGGGACTCTGCGCTCCTCCAGCCTTGTACCGCGTCCACCGTGCCTCGCACGGCGAGCCTAAAGCCAGCGGAGAAGCGTAAAGCTGTCACCTTGTGCCCTGTGACTGTGAGGTGCCATTAGCTCGTGGGATGGGGATGGCGTGTCCCTGCCTGGTCCTGCCCGCGGTGCTGTGCCGCTCCCGTGCCCTGTCCTCGGGACATCTCTGGATGTCCTTGTTCCCTTGGCAGCCGCCTTGGTGCGGGTCCAGGCTGGCCCCGTCCTCTGCCCCCGCTTGACACGGGTGAATTTATGTTGGGAAAGAGCCCGGCCGCGAGCCCAGCCTGCGCAAAGGGGACACAGGGCGGGAGCAGAGGGACCTCGCTTGCCGTGTCCAGCGAGAGGCACGTCTGGGGCGTCTCCAAACCCGCCTCAGCCTGCGGTGCCCCCGGGCTGTGTCTCCTCCACCTTCTGCCTGCCTCAGCTACCCCGGGCATCCCTACGGAGTTTTATTGCAACCAGACGACGGGATTTGGGTCCCGGCTGCCCGCTGGCCCCAGGGCTCCCAGGAGCCGCGACTGCGGTGCTGCCCCTTGCAGCGTCTCACGTACCTTAAGGAGAGAGATTGCACAAGAGTTTGTGCCCCTTTTGTTGCTTAAAATGCATTTTAGGGACTCCAGGGAATGCATGGATGTGACGGTTGGTCTCATCCTTCCCGGTGCTGCTGCCTGCAAGGGGGTAACGGCCATCTGCCTGGCGTGGGACCCTGTCCCCACCCGTGGGGCAGCCCTGCTATCCTGGGGAAGGTGACATGGAGGTGTCCCTGCACGCAGAGTGACACGGAGGTGTCCCTGCACGCAGAGTGACACCGGGAAAGCGGAGGAGGATGAGCTGATTTTGCTGATGCTTCTGCACGGAGCCTCACTGCCATCACGACTGTCCCCATTGCCCGGGGCTGCCCACACGTCCCCAGGCAGGGACAGCCCTGCCAGCCGCCCCCAGACCGCAGCAGCGTGCAGGGCTCCTGTGTCAGCGGCGTCCCCACCGCCAACCCCGCCGGCTCACCAGCTGTCCCCAGCCCTGCCAGCGCCTCCGTTGCGGCTGGCCGGGGATCCCCGGGGCGGCGAGGGGAGCTCCGTTTGCTCTGTCCCCGTGTCCCTCCCAGCTGGCACCTCGCACTGCAGCTGCCTTGTTAGGGAGCTAATGAAGGATGCAGGCAATTACGGGGGGAGACTGATTAAATCCTAAATCAGGGAGGTTTCAAATGGCCTTGACCTTTCCCAGCTGTGGCAGGAGAGGCTGATCAAAGGCTGTTAAAAGATGAACACTCTAATAAAGAAGGGTTATGTTGCAGAAGAGCTGGAGGTGTCCTTCTGCCACCCCCTGCACCTTCTGGCGTGGCATGCGCAGGTGACACCAGCAAGCCCCGAGGCTCGCTGGGCTCCCTCTGCCCTGTGGCCATAAGCCCCCATCCCTCCTGCCAACGCCGCTGAGCTGCCGGGGAGGAATCGGTGCTGGAGCTGCTTCTGCCCCCAGCCCACCCCGGGCTGCAGGCTTGGCCACCGCCTGCCCCGTGACGGTGCTTCGAGGGGACATCAGCGGGTGGGAGAGGACACACCGGTGCCCCATTCACCCTCCCTGTGCTGGGGACGGATGAGGGGTGTTTCCAGCAGGCTGCCAGGTGCTGGTTAGGAAGGTTATTAAGGTGCAGCCTCTGGTTGTTAATGAGCATGACTGATTGCGCTGCACGGGCAAAGCTCATCACACCAATGGCGCGGCCGCGCTCAGGACGTGCGGGGTGGCAGGAAGGGACACTCTCAGGGCACCTCAATCCAAAGACCAGGAGCTGCCTTTAAGCAGCCTAGCGGGAAGCCCAGCCCGGGGGTCACCTCGCCGCGGGTGGCTGCGCCGTGCCCGGGGGCGGCGGTGACAATGACAGCGCCACCTTCCCCCCCACACGCCTTGCCGCGCCCGCCCGCGCCGCCCGCCCGCCTCGCTCTCCCGCCCGCCCCGCCCGCCCGAAACGCAGAACCGCCGCCGGCCCGCCCCCGCCGCCCTCCCATTGGCGGCGGCCGCGGCGGTGGGCGGGGCTACGGCGGCGACACGTGTGCCGGCACCAGGAAGTGGCGGCGGAGCCGCGGCGGGGAGCGCCGGGCGGTGAGCGGGGACGGGGGGCTCCGGGGGGGCTCCGGGCCCGGGCGGTGCAGGAGCCCTGGGCCCGGCTTTTGACGCCTGTAGGGCCCCGGGGATGTGGGGCGCCGCTCCCAGGGCCGGGGTGCTCCGCGGTAGGGCTTGAGGGAGGGGGCCCGGTGGGGTTCTGGGGTCCCCCCCCCTTGGGGGGCGGTTGTGTGTGTGTGTGTGTGTCTCCCTCTCCCCGGGACCGGTCAGCCCGGGGTGGGGGGGGGGGNGGGGGGTGTCTGACCCGGGCACCCACCGTGCAGGTTTGGCAAGTGGCCCTGGGGCAGGGCTGGGGCTCGAGAGGGGCTTCGAGGGGGTAAGAAGGCAAGAGGGTGTGTATTTCTTATCCATTTATATATAAATCCTTATCCATTTATATATAAATGGATAAATATTTGCGTGTTTTGATATAATTATGTGTAAATGTATAAGTATGTGTGCATTTTTATATGTTTATATGTCTATATCTATGCACATACGTGTATTTTCTTGGCAGTGCTGCTCCCTCCCAATAACCCCCTGCCCAGACAGCCCCCCCGGCTCTGCGCAGCCCTCGGCTGCGGTTTGGTGCCCCGTCCCGGGACTTGTTCCCCTTTTCGCATCGTCCCGGGGTGCCTCGAGCCGGCTGCTGCGAGGGCGTTTGCCGTCAGCGCCAGCCAAATTGGTTTTCGGCACGAAATGAGCGCCACCGAGAAGTGGGGTGCGATGCCTGGGGACGCGGGACCAAGCGTCCCCTTGCTCGGCGAGGTTTGAGCAGCGTTTCTTTGCGTTAGTCCGCAAAATCAGCGTGGGGTTGTGCACTGGGTGGGATGTGGGTGCATCCCATCCCTCCTCGGTCCCTCCTGCTCCGCTGAGCTGGGATTACGTTGCAAAGCCTTCCTTCGGGGGAAGGGAGAAGCTTAGAGGGGCGGTGCGGGGAGGGTGGTGAAGCTCACTCTGTCCCCTTTGAGGAGGGGTTTGGGGTGCTCCCCCACTCACCAGGGAGGGATTTGGGGGTTATTCGCTGTCTATAAACACCAGGCGCTTCTCCTGACGCATCTCCTCTCTCCTAGGTCAGCATGATCCCGGGGCACGGGCCGGTGATCCAGTCGGTGCTGGGAACCTTCCTCACCTGGGGGCTGACGGCGGCTGGCTCGGCGCTGGTGTTCGTGTTTTCCAGCGGGCAGGTGGGCGCCGGGATCACGTCCCCCGTCCCTGGGAGGCAAACGGGGTCCGGTGGAGGGCTGCGCTGTGCTCGTGGGTGGGTTTGGCCGCTCGGTCCCAAGCGTGAGGGACTTGACATTGGCTCTGGGAGGTCCTGGGGCAGCAGGAAGAAAAATCCAGGTCATTTCTCTCCTGTGTGTCAACACAGAAGAGAAGGAAATCAAATTCCTGACTCCGGGCTGTGGTATGTGCTGTAGCGCAGCTCACGGCGTGCGGAAGTTGGGGCAGAGCCGCAGGCAGGGCTCAGCGTTTGGAACAGCAGGTTCTCCTCCGGTAACCTGGTTTCTCTGGTGCGGGATTCAGGTCAGCCCGTGCTCAGAACAAGCAAAGTGTTGATCGCTAAGTCATCTTGTATTCCAAAATTAGAGGTCCCCCTTGCTGTTGTGTTCAAAATCTCCCGGATGAATTTATTATTTATGCCTCTCTCTTGTGATGATTTATTCAGGAGTTTGTTGCGAAGTGAGGTTCCCTTTGCAGTAGCACATTGGTTTTCTTCCTGGGGGAGGGCGATGTGCTAAAGAAGAAAAACTGCACTGGGAGTGAACTGGGCAGGGTACCTGCTGGGTTACTGGGAGAGTAATGGCTTTGTTTATAGCAGCCTCTAATAAGAGGAATCAAAATCTTCCAAGGGGGGAACTGCAGGGCAGTGTGCGCAGATGGGCAGGAGAGTTTCTGGTTTACCTTTCCGCATCCTCAGAGCGTTTTGGTGTGGGCACTGGATGGGCCGAGCCCAGTGCGGGTGCGTTGAGGGAGCCAGGATGGGCTGTAGCGTCCTGGAGATGGCGGGGTGCCACCGCCCCAGGACGGCGGGCTCCTCTCCCGAGGAGCACGGCTCTTGCCTCAAAGCATGGAAATCACTTGGGTTGCAGAGATGGGCAGAAGAAAGTTATCTCAGTGGGGCAGCGGTGCAGCTGGCTCCCCCCCACCGTGTGCGTCGCCGTGTGGTTGTGCTCTGCTGCTTCTGCCAGGAGTAAATGGTGTGTTTTGTTTCTTTTTTTTTTTTTCCCTTTTCAGAGGCGGATCCTAGATGGGAGCTTAGGCTTTGCTGCCGGGGTAAGTACAGCATCCTGCTACTCTTTGTCTCTGCCCGTGTTCTCCCGCCTCCGCCTCTGGAGCCCTGCCACGCGTTGGTTGGTTGCCCACTTGCATTAGTGTTTCTTGGATAATTGCCTGAGGTGCAGGTGGGGCGGGGAAGAGCACGGTGAGGTGCTGGTCACGTCTGGTCATGTCTCCGTGCCCCTTCAGTGAGGGTGGAAGTGGCACAAGGGGGTTCACGGGGATGCTGAGCTGCCCATGCTGGATCTCCGTGGGCTTCTGAATCACTCCTCCTGTAGCACCGGTGCAATGAAGACGTGCAGAATAAACCTTGTCCTGGAGGGTAATTTGCGTAGCTTGCTTTGTGCTTCTCCTGCAGAACATGGGTGCGTTAAGCCCCTGGGAGAAGGGGGAATAAAGCTGCTGCAGCTCTGCATCGAGGGTGCACACTACGTGTGGGGCTTATTGCATCCTTCTTGAAGGAAGACATGAGACTGTGTGGCTTGAAATTGTGTTGTGGCTTCTGAATGTAAACCTTTTCCAGCTGCCGGGGTGATGGGGAGCCGGTGGAGGCTCATTCAGGCTCGTTAAATCCCCTCTGTTTTCCTTCAGGTGCTGGAGTGTGCCTGAGAGCCCGGGGAACGTGCTCTGGGTGGAAGGTGTGTCTTCCCAGGGTGTGATGGGCGCAGTGGGGCGCAGGGCTCTGCCAGGTCCCGCTCGCTGTGTCCCGGCTGTGTAGCTGGCACCTGGAGCGCGGGCGATGCCGCCAGGTTTTGGGGTGAACCACGAGCCCGGCACTGCGGGTGATTTGTCCCGCAGCATGCAGTAATGCCGCTCGTGCCGAGGCTGCGCCTGGAGTGGGGCTCCTTCCTCCCTGGGCACCCCCAGGCGCTGCGGCGCCGCTAATCGAGGTGCAGTTTGACTCTTTGCAGCTCTGGAGATCACAGATCTTCTGCTGTTCCCAGTGCCTGAAGCAAACCCGGCTGCACCGAGCCAGAGCCTGTGGTGGTGGGTGATGTGAAATGCTACGCCGCTCGGTTTGCTCCCTAGCGAGCTTTCCGGGAACGTGCCCGCGACCCACTAATGATGCGCATAATCCGACCCGTCTGTTGCTGGGGATTCTCGGACCGTCATTTATACGTGAATCACTTGCGTTAGGAATTGCCCGTTCGGGACCTTTCCTCCGTGGTTTGCTTTCCGAGCTGTTTTTCCTCTGGAAGACACACCCTCGTCCCTGCGAGCCAAGTCGGGGCCACTTCTGTGGTGTCGGGGAGATGCTGCTGGGGACGGCGTGGGCTGGGCTGTCCCCTCGCCGTGGCACTGCCGTCCCCCGAAGCAGCCGCCACGACCGTCCTGCGGCTGGGGAGGTACCGGGGCACGGCGGGGCGTCTGCCCCGGCATGGCGCAGTGCCGTCCTTGCTGTGGCCACTGTGTCACCCTGCCCCGAGCACTGAGTCATCCCTGCGTGGCAGAGGTGTGGCTCGGCCGGTGAAGCAGAAGTCCTGCAAACATTTGCTTTTCCCCGAGCTTTCAATTTGCTGTGCTTGGAGCAGGAAAAGGGGAATTTTTTTTCCTGGGGTTGCTGCAGTGTCTGGAGGGGAACGTCGGCGAGGAAAGCCGTGGTGGCTGATCCCACTGCCAGAAGGTGTTGCCACATAAACCACCCACGAGCTGCAATTTGTGAGGGTTTCTAGCTCCTGTTTAAGGGTCTGAGCCGCCGAGGCTGGTGCGGGTTGGGGTGAGCCGCCTGTGTCACCCACGGCCACTGCAGCCCTGCCCTGGAGCTGCACGGCCAGCACAGCCCTTCTGGAGGAAGGAGCCGGAGATCCACAGGTGACTGTGCCACCGTTGCTTTGAGAGCCACTGGGCTCGATGGGAGCAGGTCCTTGCTCGGTGGTAGAGTCTTTGGGTGGCAGCGATGCGGCAGAAGCACCGGAGGTTGCAACTTTCATCTTCCTTTTTCTCTCGGTTTGCTCCAGATGTGCCCGTAGCCCTTTGCCTTGTGCCTGACCAGGGGTTGGCATATCCCCCTGCGAGGGCTGCGCTCGTCCCCGCACCTTCCCGCTTCCCCTGCGTGGCTGCCGGGGCTGAGGAGGGGTCTGTTAGATGTTACCCCAAAGCAATGAGGATCCCCCTGAGTTGTTAGCAAGGTTTTTTTTCTTTTCCCAGCTGGGCAGCGTTGTAATCGCTTGACCGGTGGTGTGACCGCTGTCCCTATCTCATCCTTGCCTGAAAGGCTTTAATAACGTGAGAAGTGTTTTCCTCCCTCTGCAGACAGGGAAAGTGCTAGTGATGTGTGTGCTCGCTGGCTTTGCAAAGGGCCCACGGAGAAGCTGGAGGAGAAACCACCTCCTGACCCAGCCCTTCGGCAGCAGGGACCGTGGCCAGCTCGTGGGTGGAAGTGGGATGGTGGAGGTGGGACGCGGCGCTGGAGCTGCGCAGGATGCAAGCCTGAGGCTGGCCGTGTCCGAGGGGGCAGCGATGGAGGGGGAACGCAGACGGGCTGTGCAGTCCTGGGACGAGGGGCCGTTCCTGCCTCATCCGGGCTTCGTGCTGCAAAACCGGCGTCGGGGGAAGCGCGGGAGCAGCGCGGGCGCGCTCTGTTTCGGCAGGCTGGCTTTGCGCAGGGGGAGAGGCAGGACGCGGAGCAGCCGGTTTTGAAATCTATTTGTACTGTTGTGTCTCTCTTCCTCCCCGTAAGAAGCGTGTCTTCAGGCAGCGACGTTGCTCTCATCACGGACTGCTTCTCTCGCTCTAAGGGATTTCTTTCAAACACCATGTCTTTGATGGAGACCTCTTGCAGAGATGTACAGGCTGTTTCTCTGAGCGCTGGGGTAGAGGGAGACAGAACTTAACCACCTCTTTATCTCTGCTCTGAAATCTGGGCTGCTGGGCTTAATTAAACTTCTCTTGTGCTCTGTCAGAGCCAGCAAACCTCTGGTTCCTGTGCTCTCGGAGGCAGGGATTGCTTCTAACCTTGCTGTTTTGGTGCTCAGCTCAGGATCCCTGATAGTCATCTGGGTTCCAGGGAGGGCGCGTGGTGCTCTGCGAGACCAGGAGCGCTGGTGAGACAGGGTATAACGGAGGGTTCTCTCTCCTGTTGGTAATGACTTGCCTGCTCGTCTTCTGGGGGCTTGCAAAGCAAAATAAAACCATAATGAACTAAAAACTTCTCTACCAGTGGCGAGCCAGGAGGAGGACGTGGGGCAGGGATGTCCAGGCGACCTCCAGGAGGACGGTCCGGGATGCAGGGGGGCTGGGGTGGGATCCAGAAAGCTGCAGCCACAGATGTGCTGTCTGATCTGGGGGAGCTGGTGGGAGCCTGGGCACGCGGTGAAATTGCTGCACGCTGGGAGAGCTCTCTGTGTGTGCCGGGACCATCCCGGCTGCGAAGCAAAAGCCCCTTTTGGCACAGCTCGAGCTGACCGTGTGTGATGTGTCATCTCGGGTGAAGGGGACCCGCGCGGCTGGTGGCCGCGGCATGGTGGAGCTCGGCTTCTTCCAGCCCTGTACCTCTGCTTCTCTCTGCCTCAGTTCCCTTTCTGGAAATCCTGGATAATAGAGGGTTTTGTATGCGAAAGCCTCTGAGGTGATGTGTTTCCATGGAGACAAGGCTTCGCTTGCTTGGGCATCTGATGTGGAATTCTGGCTTTTCTCTTAAATCTTGATATTCTTAAATAAGACCCTTTTTCAGATGTTCTCTGGTATCTCGATGTTATCCTGGAGGTGCTGTGCTCTCAGACATCACAAACACTACATAAACACCGGCAGTCCTCCTTCCCTACAGCCTCGCATGGCTGTTCCTCTGACTGAGTCGCAGTTTGATTTCTTCTTCTGTCCCAGGTGAAGCAGAAAATCGTAAAGACGCGCTCTTTAAACTGCACCAGGGACGTCTGCTATCGAATATTCCCTTTCAGTGCTGCTTAAAACAGCATCAGTAATTTACACGGGTCTGCTGAGGCTGGTTCTCCTTGTTGGAGCCTTAATGAAGTCAAACTAAGAAGTTTGTCAGGGAAAGTGTCCTGCCAGTCTCTCACCTTCTGCTTTTCTTTCCCGTCCTGCGCAGTGGATCTCCTTTGCTCGTAAGCGGCTTGGGTTTTCGGATCCGCACGCCATTAACGGGGCCGTTTCCCTTGAAGCTGCCGTTCTCCTCTCGATCATGCAGGGGTGCGATGAGACGTTGCCGCTTGCAGCGGACGAGATGAAGGCTCTAATTTTAATGCAGCGTTGTGTAATACCAGATTCAGGTGTGCAGGGACTCCCCCTCGCCCCGTGGGTCCAGCGGGACCAGCTGTGGCTGGGGATGAAGATCATTGTCCTGGTTATTGGGTATTT
This sequence comes from Himantopus leucocephalus, assembly GCA_003993805.1. Taxonomy (NCBI): domain Eukaryota; kingdom Metazoa; phylum Chordata; class Aves; order Charadriiformes; family Recurvirostridae; genus Himantopus; species Himantopus leucocephalus. Next base: position 10,683,196 of record RSEF01000018.1, on the reverse strand, counting down.
GCAGAATAAAAGCTCCCGCGTGGGCTGAGCTGGGGCGGTGCTGGCTCCGTGGTCCGGGTGGGGAGGAATGTTGGTCCCTCAGCATTTGGGAGGACACCCGCACGGAGACCCTGCCTGGAAGGAGATGCTGGTGCCTGGGGGTCAGCGATGGAGACACGTCAAGCCCTGGAAGTGGTGTTGGGGCACGGTGTGCTTATAGATCCTGCTGACTGGCACATTTTGAAGGTTTTCCATCAGTGTGAAGACACAGACCTGGGTTCAGTCGTTCTCCATGGCACCAGGCAGTCGGCTTTTGAGCCTGGGTTTTGTTTCCAGTTACACCGATGTATGCCAGGGAAGGGTTTGGGCTCCCCACAGCCCGGGGATGCTTTAGATACACAGCTGCCTTCTGCGTGCTTTCTCCTCCCCCATCAACTGCAGCTTGTTCTCCCAAAAGCTGGTGGATTTACGGTGTTGTTGCATCTTGGCTCTGGAGCACCGAGTCTCTTTGCGAAAATGCCCAAATCCAGTTTGGCAGGGGGCGCGTGTCCCGGTGCCAGCGAGGCGGCACGCTGCGGCTCCCTGCTCCCCGTCTGGGCTGGTGCGAGGGGAAGGCTTTGCGCGGAAAATCCTACCCGCTGCCGAAGTGGCTTCATGTTTTATTGATGCGAGGAGAGCCCGGGCAGGCTTTTTCTCTTTTGTTCCTGCCTTTGACACCAGCTTGCTCGGTGCCATTGGTGGGGTTTGGGTTCCTATCCCTGGCTGGACAATTACGAAGATTTGTAATTGAGTGTGATTTCTTTGTTTGTTTGGTTGTTTTTGTTGCTTAAGTCAGCTCCCTGGCAGAAATCCTCACGCCTTTGTTAGTTCCTGAGCGTCATCTGATAAAGGATGCTGCTGAACCAGAGGGGTAAGTGCCAGCTCTGGCACTGGACAGGGTGGGCAGGAGCTAGCGCCCTTGGGCAGGACCTCGGCTGCTCCCAGGCAAGCCCGTGTCACCAAACCCCCACCTGAGCTCAGAGCCGGGCTGATGGGAGGCACGGGGACACCGTCACTCCTGCTGCCTGCTGCAGGGCGCTGACTTCCAGCTCCCCCACCAAGTGGGATCGAGGGGTTTCTCTGCATCAAAGGGTGTAGGAATAAATCGTTTTTCCTTCCCAAGCGAGTGAAGGTGGTTGGTGCAGCCCCGCGGTTTGCTCCTTCAGCTGGGGTGGGTTAACGCTCTGTCATCTTCTTCCCCCGGAGCCCGCGTACAGCGGAGCCGGTGGGAGAGCTCTGCTGACTCCGGGGGTGACGGGATCTGGAGGCTGAGCAGTGTCAGGCCTCTGTTTCCCGTGGGGAAATGATATCTTAACAGAAGATGACAATATAATTCCGCAAAGCCTTTCCCTGTTGCTTGTGTTTCCATGTTGGGGTGTGTGGTTGTTTTTTAAAGGAGGTGGCATTTGAAATATGAAGTTTGACAGCCGTGGTTAAGCCTGACATGACAGCCTGCGTTCTTCTTACTCATAGCGAGCTGAGGTTTACGCAATCCCTCAGGGACCGGTGTCTACAGCAATAGGCATCTCGTTCCTTCGTTAGAAGTAATTTAAAATGTAATAGTTTGTTACGCACTCCTCTTCCGCGGGTGAATACTCGTGCGATGAGAGCAGGCTGAGCGGCATCTCCTCCGAGCATCCCGCAAGCGGGACTTCGTGGGCTGCTCGGGGAAGCTGCTGGACGGAGAGGTGGGCTCACCTTTCCTTGCTGCTGTCTCCGGGCTTCCTTTGCTCGTTCCTGCTGGATCCTGATCCCGCACCATTGGAAGCTCCATTGGAAGTTCCCCTTTGANGTTGGAAGCTCCATTGGAAGTTCCCCTTTGATGTGTTTCTGTGCAGGAGAGGGCTCGGAGCATCGCCTTGTCCACCCCAAGGCAATGCGGACCCTGTACTTCTCCACCTCTGCTGGTACAGGGCAGTTCCCAAAGCCTAACACAGATCTTCACTGTGATTTTATATATATATATATATATTTTTTTTTTTAAGCCCATCCGTGCTTTTCTCACTAACTTGCTTCTTCCCGGTGTGTGATGGGACCGGTCCCCAGCGCTGGTCACAGCTGAGCTCCCGCGGAGCTGCATGGCCGCAGGGAGAGGAACCAGGGCCGCTGCTCAGGGCGGTGCGCTGGGCTGATGACTTTTTAATTAACCCAGCCCAGTACATCGTGCAGTGGAGGAGAGGAAGAGATAAGGGGATAAAATGCACGGTAATATTATGTTCTTCGGTACAAGCTTGTGAAACTGGTGCCGCGTGTGGCTTTCTGTTCTCTGCGCTGGGTAATACCCCGAGCGACCCGCTCTGAGCGGGGCTGGACTGGAGATCTCCACAACCCCCAGATTGCGTTTTTTTTTTCTGTGGTCTTTTGGGTAGTTGTTTCTTCTCCTTCCCTGCTAAGCAGCAAGCAAGGAAAAAAGCACTCTGCCACTTGAGAGGTCTATTTTTCCTGGTGCACACTGTGCTGGTGAAACGCCCCAGTAGGACTCCGGCAGTGCTGGTCTTTGCCGGGAGCCGGCGCGTTGCTGTTCATGATGGGAACTTGTTCTCCTCCCGGCCCGGAGGCTCTGGCTGGGGCAGGAGCGGCCCCAGCGTTGGTCTCTGCAGAAGCAGAGGAGCTGCGAAGCCCCAGCGCGGCGGTTGCCTTGCTCTGGGGTAGCGGGGCAGGGACCTGGGCACCTAAACTGCAGCGGGCTGAAATCCGCGTTGCAAAGCTGTGGCGTGCGCTCAGCTTAGCGTGGGGATGGCTCTTTGGCTCCAGGCGATATCCAATATTTATTCTTATCCTGCATAAGCCCAAGGCTGCGTTTCCTTCCTCCCCTGCCCGCTCCGCGGAGGAGCCTGGAGCTGGGTGCAGGGTGGCCGTGGTCCATCCCGGCTTTGGCCGGGATGCAGAGGAGGAGTGCATCGGCCGCTGAGGTCTCGGACCCACTCCTGTTGCTGCAAAACACGTGAGGGGAGGGTGGTTTTCCTGCTCCTGTGCTGCTGTTGTGGCTGTGCTAATCCCACAGAAAATCACCTTGTGTGGTTCGTGTGCTGCTTTAGGCTTTTGAGCCAAGAAAAACACTCTTGGTGAAAATGGGGGGCGGGGGGGGGAAACCCTCACTTCTCCATCCTCGAGCGATTTGTTCCATCGGGAAGCAGGTTTTGATGGCTCTGCTGGGTTGGGATGGCGGCGCAGCTCGTGGGGCCGGGCATAGGGATTTCCTTGGCGGGAGGGTGGGCTGCTGGCGGAGGTGCTGCCGTCACGGCTGGTGTCAGATCTTCGTGGCACCGTGGTTCTCACATGGTTCTCACCGCTCCCCTTCTGTCTCCCAGGTCATGCTGGCCGCTTCCTACTGGTCCCTCCTGGCCCCGGCTATCGACATGGCCGAGGAATCCGGCAGTTTCGGAGCCTTCGCTTTCTTCCCAGTGGCCGTGGGCTTTGTCCTGGGAGCAGCTTTCGTGTACTTCGCCGACCTGCTCATCCCGGCGCTGGTAAGTAGGTGTTCCTGGGCTGGGGGGTTCTGCTCTCCCTTCGCCCCTGCCGTGACAGAAGCCGGCTACGAATTGGTTTCTATCAGAGATTTAATGAAACCATGTTTTCTCCGAGACCCCGCGTGGCTCTGCCAGTGCTGAGTGAAGCTTTAGGCTGTCTGCGCTCTTATTTCCCCCCCCCCGCCCCCCCTTCATGCTTCTGCTTTTGTTCTTTTCGCTGGCAACACTTTGCAAGCAGTTCAGGTGTGACCTTCTGTTTCAGCCCAGAGGTTTAATTTGCAGGGCTGCCAACCCTCTTAAGCATTTCAAAATTGAATGAACCATCCTACCGTCGAAAAGCATTACTAAAAAAAATAAATAAATTGGAGGCTGTTGGATTTTTACAGCTGAAAAGACAAAGATGGCTTAGCCAGTAAAGATATGCTCAAAAACTTCCAAAGAGCTTTTTCAGTTTTTTTTCTTTATTTTAGTGGAAGGAGGGGGTTATCTGTGGTTCTGAGTAAGGAGTGTGAGGCTTTCCGCGTGAAGAGCGGTGCAGCTGGTAACCCCGGTGTCCAGGGGAGCCCGCAGCATCAGCCTTCCCCCCCCTCCGCCGCTGCGCTTTGAGCCTCATGACAGGTACAATCAAACGCATCCTCAGTTATGAAGAAAATTGCTCAATATTACGGTGTGTCGCTTCCACTGCAAATGGATGCATTAGAGTAAAGAACAAATAAATGAAACGACAGCGGTGTCGGAGGGCTGAAAGCCTCCTGGCCCCGCTCCGCGCTCCGCCTGCCCGTGTCCTGCCTCTTCCCGGGGCTCCCCCACCCTTCGCAGGATGCGGCTGGGAGCTGCCGTGGGGCAGCCGGAGCCCTCGGAAGCCGTTTGCCATCAAACCCTGCTTTTTTTTTTTAATTTTTTTTTTTTTTCCCTTCTGCTCTCAGTAACGCGAGGTCCCTCGCCTGCGTTGGCCATCGCGGTGATGGCCCTTGTGACAGGGTGCTGGGGGGGCCGCGGGATGTGTTTGATCAGCTGCCCGGAGCCGATGTTTCCCCACAGGGCAGATAAACAGTCGTACCACAAAACCTGCTTCTTGCTGACGGCCCGGCGTTCTTCTCTGCTGCGTTCTGAAACGGGAGCGCGTGGCGGGGGAAGAGCGTCGGGGGAGACGGGATTCTTGCGTTGCAAAGAGCAGGATGGAGCGGTGACGCGGGCGACCTGCGCGCACGGCGGCGACGGTCTTGTAGGGAGCAGCGCGATATATATGGAAAATACACAGTCGTATCTTGCTTGAAATCCAGTTCAACCACCAACGGGAGAGGAGCTGTTGCCTCCTCTGGCTCGACACGGCCGTTTGCACCGTGCCACCCGTGGGACTTCTGGTAGCTGGTGCGTGTGCTGATGCTGAGCTGGAAGAGGGTTTGCAGCCCGTGGCTAACGCTGCGGCTTCTTGCGAGTGTCGCTTCCCGCAAAAGCGTGTGTCCCTGCGCTGGGGTGTCTCCTCCAGCCCCAGAATGGGCAAAATGCTCCTTGTCCTTCCCCGGATAACTCGGGCGGGGTGGGGGGCTCCTGCGCTCCCTGCCCCGAGGCAGCAGCGCCGGCGCCTGGGGCTGCTCCGAGACCCTGCGCTGGGCAGGGAAAGGGACTCTTGGGATGGGGTAGGAAGAGGACGGGGTAGCCAGAGATTTGGTGAAGTTATGGGATGCTGTGGAAGGAGCACGGGTAGAGGGTGAAGCTGAACGTGTCAAAATGAAAAATCGGCGAGCGCCTGGTCAGTCTCGAGCCGTCCTTGGGGCTCCTCTGGCAGGGGAATTTGGCTCAGGAAGCGTCTCGCTTCACTTAGAGCCCAGGCTTCTCTCTCAGGAGCCTCACATGAGGGTTAAGCCATTGCATTTCACTTCCAACAAGTCTTGCTCCTTCCTAAAATCCGTAAAAATCTCAGTGGGGCTTTTTTTTCCCCCCCACCTCACTTAAAATCGAGGGGGGGGGGAAGGGATGCTGGCGAGACTGTGGGGCACGCTGTCCCTGGGAGGGCGGGACGAGGGGTCTGTTTTTAGCTGCTCTCCGCACGCTCTCTGCCTGGCACTCCTCCGTAATTGGTTTGCTGGATAGCAACAGGTAGTAAAAGCTTTTAAGAGACTCCTTATCGCCCCGGCCCTGCTCCCTGGGGAGGGAGCGAGGCTTCGCTGCGGCTGCAGCCCCGCTGGGAGCCGGGCGGCTCCGGTGGTACCCGAGTGTTTGCTCGGCGGCGGAGCTGGGACTGATGGGAGGGTTAAACCTCCAAGACAAACTGGTTAATGATGCCGAACAGCTGTAGTCATTAAATTCCTTACAAAAGCCAGATCTAATCTATTACATCTTTATCTTTCGCCGTGAAGCCTTTAACGTGTTTGTTCATCCTTTAGCAGAGTTTGTGGAGGAGGAGCCGCTGGGCCGGGAGCGCTGGGCTCGGCTGGTGGAGGACAGCAAAGCACCGGGGCGCGCTTGGAGAGCGAGACGGTTGCAGGAACACAGACCTCAGGAGTTATAAAAAAGGGGCTTTCCCTTATTTTGGCAACTGTCTCCTCGCGCGCTGTGTTCAGCCCAAGTGTGTCTTTCCCGGCTGCGCTGGGCTCGGTGGCTGGGGAGGCGGCGGCACAGCTGGTTCCGCAGCAGGATGATGCTGTAATTTGTGGAATATCTTAAACCACTAACAAACGGCCCCTCTGTCTCTTCCCTCCCTCGCCCTGGTGATGCTGCAACAGGTTTCTCTCCTTCCTTCGCTCTAGTTTAACCTTACGGCTACTTTTTAAATAACTTTGGCTTTTGGCTGGTATTTGAGGAGGCTCCTGGATGGAGAGGGGCACGTGATGGGGGGACGCGTGTGAGACGCTGTTGCCTCTCCTAAAAAGTGTTGGGGCTGAGGGTTGTTGATGCCAAGACCTGGAGCCTTTGAGGGAGAGTTTACTTAAAGATGCTGCTCAGCACAGCAGCACAGTAGGTCCCTGACCGCCGAGTAGCTATTTTGGGGTCTACTGTAACGCGTAAGAACGCTGGAATTAAGTATTATTATTCTCATCCTTCAAATCTGTCTTGCAGCTCTGCTGACTTGGCTGGGTTTTGTTCAGAGTTTGATGTTTTATTGGGTTTCCGTGATGGGTTTCTTGCTTCAGCCTCCCTCTTCCCGGAGGAATCCCACAAGAGCCAGAGGATGCGTCCAGCCCTGGCTCTGGTTTTCAGACACTCCCTGGCTGCTTTTGCTCCTGAATTTTCACGTGCACGTCTATTGCCTTTGTCTTCGAGCTGCCGGATCCGCAACACCTCTCCCAGTGGGTGCCGTTGGGGTTCCCACGAGCGTTCCCCTGCCCGTGCAGGTGGGCTTTGGGTGGGATGCTGGATCCGGGCACAGCGGAGCGCCTGTGTTGAAGCTGTGGCTTCCAGGAGCTCCCTCGTTCCTGCCTTTTCTGGATCGCTGCCCCTAAACGCTCCTCCGAGCAAGCGGGAATTCACAGATGGGGGATGCTGGTGGGACTGGGAAGGTGGCACGGGCAGGGGAGAGGAGAAGGACTGGCCGTAGCAGGAGACAATGAACGCCGGCCGTACCTGCCTGCCCACCTGCGAACACGCGTCTATTAACCACGTTATTCTTTCCGCTCCCCGGCTGCATGATGTCCTCTTGGCTCCACGATCATTACGCTAAATAGGATAATGAGGCTTAATCAGCTTCATCTCCTCTACCTCGAGGCTTCATTTTGCTCAAACGTCTGTCCGCATGCAGAAAGCGGCTCTCTCGCTCCCATCGCGGTGGGCGCAGGTCTGCGGCCGGAGCCGAGCTCGGCGCAGGACCCGCACGGGTGCTGCGGGGTGTGGGTGCCCCGGGGTCTCCCCTGGGAGAGCTGATGAGCATCGAGGGTGGCTCTGGGGGAGGGAGAGGAGGGCAGATGTTGCAGGAGAACCGGGAGTTAATATATAATCCAGGGAGAGAGCTGATGGGCCATTACTCAGTTATAACTCGGAGCCTGCCAATAGTTCTCGTGTAAAAGATGATGGGGGACGGGAGGATGGGGAGCCAGGGCTGTAATTCTGTCCTGGAAATACCATCTCAATTGGATTTTTTTATTTATTTTTTTTTCCTTGTCAGCTAGATACAGGGTTTCTTGTTGTGTTTGGTTTCTTTTTTTTTCAGAGCACAGAGTAAATCAATAAAGCTGCATGTGACGGGTGGACCATTCCTTAGATTTAAAACAAATAGTAACTAAAGTGCCTTTTAAAAGCCTCTCGCCTGGGTTGGTGCGTGCTCCGCGGGTGCCGGCGCTGACCCCTCGTGCTGCGGGATGGACCCGCGTGGCCGAAACCCCTCCCTGGGCTGCGGGGCTTGCGTTTCCTACCCGTTCCGAAGTATATTTTGGGCTGCGGATTGCAGCTGCGTAATGGTTTTCAGGAGCGGGCTGAGGATCTCCACGTGGGGTGGATGAGAGTGGAGCGGGTGTGTGGATGTTCATAGTAGGAGGTCGGATCCCATTAACCCTCTCAAAACGTAATTGCGTTGTGCTCCTGCCCTCTTCTATTTTTGCAATTCGAGGCTCGCAAGCCTTTTTGGAATCTAGTCTGGGAGCGGGTGTTTTGCAGAGTGAATTTTAGGCTATTTTTGGTGAGCACCCTTGGGAAGGATTTGAGGACTGGATAAACGGATACCCGAGGGATGCTCTCCTGTTTAATAATGGTGGTGTCTGTCGTACGGCTCGGAATGTGCCTCGAGGATGTATATTTTGCTTTCTAAATCTGTGCAAGTCACGTACTGAGGGAAAGCTGAGAAGAGCGCGTGGATGGGGAAGACTGCAGGAGGGGGAGGAGAGACCATCACGGCCGCTCCAGGCGGAGTCGCACGTTATTTCAAATTGCAGTTTCTTTCTCGGGGCTGAACCACGGCTGGATGAGACCATGGGCAGCATCTTCTTTTTTTTTTGGGGGGGGGCATTAGGTAGTGATTCCTAGCACGTACCTGGTGTACTGGGGTAACGAGGCAGGGCGATCGTTAGTGCCGTGGGTGCAGTTGCAGGATGTTGGTGATCCTCCCGGCTCGGCGCCGGCAGCGTACGTGCTTCCACCCAGTGAAGATGGAAAGCTTTTAATACTGCTTTCCCTCCTGATTTGCATGGAGCTGGATTTGATGGGTTAATTATTTCATGAGGCAGGAAAAATGCGCTGGGTCTTGTCGCTGGTGTTAATTTATAATCGGAATAAAGGTTTCTCTTATGCAATTTGCTAATTCCTCCGAGACATGCCCATCACAAGTTCCCATTCTTAATGTGCTTTTTCCTGTTCATCTGTGACTCCTAGAAAGTTAATTAGCTGCACATCCTCATTGCCATGGTAGGTAGAGGATTTTTCAATTCGAGCATTAACCGAAGGACGTGCCTGGGTGCGGGGCATGTGTATTTTCTGGCTTATTAAATTTTGGAGCGTGGGACTGAGCCACTGTCCAGAGCAGCCCGGGGACCCGGTGGAGTGGCTGGCGTCTCGCCGAGCTCAGCCTGGCACGTCTTGGGCCACATAATCTTGGGAAAATGACCAAATAAAGGAGTTCCAGTGAGGCGGTTTTGATGGACTAGGGGAGTGCAAAGTGACTCTACCCCTTCTTTTTTTACATGCAGATTGTGTTCAGGCTCTCCTGGTCTGTGCTCCCGCTGCCTGCAAAGCCTTCCTGCATCTCGGCATCGCCTTCCCGGCGGGAGCTGAGCCGGCGTGGGGATGCCTGGATGCAGAAAGCGGGAATGGGTGGCCGCAGGAATGCACGACTGCGGAGCCGCGTCTGCGCCGTGCTCCTGCTGCCCTGGGCTGGGGGTTTGCCCCCCTCGAAGCGGGGGTGATGCGGCCCCGCTGCCGTCGCTGCGCTTTCGTACCCCTCGGCAGATCAACGCTGCCCCGAGCCCAGCCCGCATCCCGGTCCTGCCTGTGCGGGGGCTGCAGGAGCCGAGCCTTTGCCTCGCGGTGGGGTGAGGATGGACCAGAGGGACTCGGTTGACATGGGCTTGCGTGAGCCACAGCTTGACTCACGCATTCCTGGTTTGCTCTGATTTCCTTTGCTTCGGGGAAAATAAATAGCAGCCCTTCTGTTTGCTTTGGTTTGTGGCATTCTGGCCCTTTTCCACTGGCTCTGGAAAGAAGGAAGGATCCGGCTGTGATGGCTGGGGAAGGGAAACCTTTTTTGGGAGCCTCATCAGGGAACGTAGCAGAGCCTTAGAATCACAGAATGGTTTGGGTTGGAAGGGACCTTGAAGACCATGCAGTGCCACCCCCCTGCCCTGGGCAGGGACACCTCCCACCAGCCCAGGTTGCTCCAAGCCCCGTCCAACCTGGTCTTCTATTGGGAAAGGTCCTTCCCCTTCCAGCTCTCAATAAATGGAGTACCTGGGTATGATTCTTATTAATATATCAAATAAGCCCAACCCAGCTCTTCCCTGAGGCCAGTTATGGATCTGTGTGGGACTGATGCTTGGGACCAGTTCCCCCATGTCCTGTCCCAGGGAGGATTTCCAGCGTGGTCCCCAGTGCTGACCACAAAGCCCACCCATGGGATCCTCTGAAAGTCTCTCGTTAGAGCCCCTTCTCGAGGTCGGCACCCAGAAACCCCTAAAGGTTTACTTAAAAATCTGTTTGCCCCTATCTTCTGGGGAAAGTCCTCCTGCCTCCCGCCCTGGCCATGGGCAGTGGTTTTAGTGATTGAAATCCAGTAGTTGCTGGATAGGGTGAAATTATTTGCAAAAAAAAAAAAAAAAAACNTCAGAAAAGGATTTTGTTTTATTAATGGAGGTAAGGGGTTATTTACTTCCAGAGTGCAATTTGTCAACTGCTCTTAATTATAATTCTCTCTCTTATTATGCATTAAGCATTTCAATAGAATGTTACATTTGAAGCCCCAAAGCTAGAGCTAAAGAGCAGGGATGCTCTGAATCCGAGTCGGGGTTAAATCCCCTCCCGCCCCCCGTGAGGTTTAGGGGGACAATCACCAACTGCCCTGAGAGCAGCTGAAATCCGGAGCGGTTCGGCGCCGGCGGCAGCGCGGCTCCGCGGGGTTGCACGGGGAGCGAGGAGGTGGAAAAAAAAAAAATCCTGCTGTAAAAAAGCAGGGACTGAGAAAACCTGCCCCAGTTCTTCGTTCACTGAGCTCCTGCGCCGCATAACGTGTTTCTTCACCAGTCCCTTCTCCGTTATGCGCCTGTGATAAAGCACCTCTTTCCCCGCTGGCTGCCTTGGGCAGGTATTACCGACTGATAAGGCTGGTAATGTAACACGGGGCTTTTCTCTCCGCCGTGGCTCAGCCTTCGCTGATTTAATTTCAATTACTGTTTGGGGCCTGGCTCAGAATTGTCAAGGAGAATAAATTTTGCAAGAGAAAAAGCATACTGGAATACCAGATCTTCCCCCCCCAGAAGAGTCTGGCTGGCACCGTGGGGAGGGATGCATCGCTCTCGGGGAGGGGGGGTTCGGCCGGATCCGGCGCTGTGTCTGACCTTTTTGCTGATTGAATTTGAGCCCTCTTTTTGTTACGTTAAGATTTAGTTCTGGAATAAGCAGCAAGCTCCCAGGGGGAGGGCAGGGTGCGGGTGCTGGCGTGCTGCTCGCAGCCCAGCGTGGGGCGGAGGGGAGGTGGGCGCTGGGACCACCCCCCGGTTGCACCCGCGCTGCAGGGCGGACGGGCTCTGCCGGTGGGGAACCTCCTGGGCTCTAAAAGCTGGTGGTGATGCTCGAGAAACTTCAAGCTCCTTCCCTTGTGCAGTGGCGCTCTGCGCCCTGCCCGCATCCCGGCAGGCTCGGGGAAGGATTTGGGAGTTCCTCTGCCTCCCTTTCCTGCGGCTACCGTGCCGGTTGGCGGGGAAGAACCGGCTGCCCCGAGGTGGCATCGCCGTACGACTCGCTCCTGCAGCATCCGTGCTCTTACCCTGAACACCCCAACGAGACCCCGTTTATCCGTGGGCACGCCGAGCGCTGCGGCAGGTTCCTCGGCTGTTCTTTGATCTTGAAGTCTGCCTTTGAATTTGCTCGTAGCGTAACCCCAAATTAATGCCTCTGCTGTGAAAAGCAAACCTGCCATTAAAATGCCAGCGAAGCAGCGAGTGAGGCTGCGGTTGGTTGGGTGGTGACTGTCAGGGAGCCGAAGGCTGCTTCCACGGAGATCACGGAAAATATATATATACGCACAGATCTCTAACTGCAGCACAATGCCGACTCGCTCTCGGGGTAAACTCTGACTCACCCGGACCGACTTGGCACGCTGTCTGCTTTGAAGATGAGCTGTAAAGAGTCAGTTTTGTGCCTCTTGTGTGCGTATGTCCCCAGGGAGGACAGTCCCCTCAACGCCCGCGGTTGCAGGCGGAGGGGTAAGTTGGTGGCCACCCCTGGGTGCAAACGGTGCGGCCGGCTTGTAGGTGCTGTGGGTGGCTACCGGTGAGTGGCGTCGAACAGACACTTGCTCTTAATCCGATGGAAGGTTGTGCCTTGTTAATAGGCTGGTGACCTGCTGGAGAGGGGCACGCTGCTGGGGCACTGGGGGAAAACTGC
>RSEF01000018.1:10655677-10671175 GCA_003993805.1 Himantopus leucocephalus | reverse complement strand
CGCAACCCTCTGAGCTCTCTCTGCCAGCCAGTTTTCAATCCACCCCGCTCCCGCCTGGTGCTGAGCGAGCTGGTGCCAGCGGATTTGCACAGGGGCTCTGACTGTCATCGCAGAGCGATTCCCTTGCTGGTGGGGAAGTGATCCTGACCCACCAGTGATGCAGCGCTCTGCTCCGGAGCCGCTTCTGCCACTGGTATTGCAGGGGTACAAGGATGTCTATGGGACCTGGCTGTTGGGATGAGGGACTGGGTTGGATTTGTAGCCTCCCGAGAGCTGCTGATGTCCACCAGCAGCGCGAGTCCTCCTGCGATGCTTCCCAGGTGCTAATCTTTTCCACTCCCCTTCTCTGGTGCGGTTCGTCTTCTGCCGCTGTGTTTGAGAGCACTTTGAGGCTTCGGAGGACGGTCCTGATCACGGCCTCTGGTTGCACACGCCGTGGTTTAGGTTTTGTGAAACTTCAGGCGGTTGAACTCTGGAGGGAAAACGGAAGAAATCCATTTCGCAACGTGATAGACAGCGCTGACCCGGCTTCGTTGGGAAGCCCCAAATGAATTGCCGTTGAGGTGCCTTTCTGTCTGCCCTGCCCATTACTGCTGCTTCATCGTTACCAATCTCCAAATTAAAATGCAAACCGAGATGTACCTGAAATGCTCGGAGACCCTTAAACTTGCCTATGAGAATAAATTCAGCTTTCCATCTTCATTACGCGGGGTTTTGTTGACGTGGGGTTGGGGTTACTCGCTGTTCCTCTGGCAGCCGGAGCCGGAGCGGTGGTCCGGGGCGTGCTGGGTGTCCCCAGGTTTATTCCCAATTTACGGGGGCACGGTCTGCCTGAGCCAAGGGGTTTGGGTGCCGCTGGTGGGACCCAGCTGGGCTGTGGCACGGGGCTGCCGGCACCGCCGGAATAGAAATAAGGGAGATGTGCTCGTGTCCCAGAGCTGCACGGTGGCTGCTATAAATCAGAAATATGACTGCACCCACTTCAGCGTGGAGAAGGGCCTTCTTATTGCCTGGAGTATTTAAGGTTGCACTTGAATTGTTTATTTTAGTGTTTCGAGCGGGGGATTGCCAGTGATGCTGGCTTTGAGAGGAGCTGCAATTCACGTCCTCTTAGACGCGTGCCTGCGAGCCCCTTCCCGTAACCCATCCCTTCGTGCCAGGTCAATACTGACCAAACCCATCATTTTTTTTCCCCCCTGGAAGAGGTGGGGGGACGCGTTGGTTTTGGGGATGCCATGCTGGGGAAACGTGGAGCTGGCTGATGAATTTTTAGAGGGATGCCTGGTGGCATCGCGGCTTCTGGTAGCACAAATCGCCGCAGCCTTTAAACCCCATCCCAGAGCCGTCCTCACCCGCCCAACTGTTTGTGCTGTTCTGATGACCACCGGCTTTGGGTCCCCGCGGGACCTTTGTAAGGAGTCCCAGCTCGGTGTTTGCTCCGGCACGCTGCTGGGATGGGAAGCGATGCAGCCAGGTGGTGGTTGGCATTTTTTTATCATCATCATTATCATCATCATCATCATCATCATCATTAAAAAAAACGTAGTTTGAGATGAGGAGGGCTTTGGAGAAGCATGGGCGTGAGACGGAGGACCTGCCTTCTGCACCGTCGGCGGTGGGGCTGGTCGCACGGGACCACCGGCTTCCCCGGGGACTGCTGGTGCTGCCCTCGAGCCGCCCTGCGGGGACTGTGGGAGCAGCGCGGCCGGCGGAGGGCTGGAGAGATGAAGGGTGCCCAGGGAGGGTGGGGGAGCGCGGGGCGGCTCGCCATCGCTCACGCCTTCGCCGGCTCCCGGTGGGTTATGACTGAGCGCTGCCGGCATGGGGATTCACAGCCGGTGGGGCTCACATGGGAGCGTCGAGCCCTTCGTACGTTGTTTCAAATAACAAAATACCAGCCCGTTGTTTTACATGCAAAGGGGCACCTTCTGATAACGAAGTGCTTTCTAAGGGAGCTCTCTTCCTACCCGGTCTTGTTTCATGTTTTTAACATAAATGCGTTTATCTGCCTCGGAAAAGCCGGGGACTTGCTGCTTTGTTGCTGCACAGCCTTTGTCTCCGTCCCCAGAGGTGTCGGGCTCTGTGCAGACGTGCAGAAGGAGCGAAGCCGAGCGAGCGGCTGATGCGCAGAGCTCGCCACGAGCTCGCCGGGGGCGTGGGAGGGCCGCAGAGACACGCTGTGTCCGTCCCCGCGGCCGCTGAGATGGGCTGGGGACGGGCAGCGTCTCCCCTTCCTCTCCTTGCTCCCCATCCCTCTTTTCTTATTGCTTTCTGGTTGCTGATCTGTTATCACTTTCTCTCTTTTAATAAGTGTGAAACGGGAGCCTCTGGGTGCCATCAAAGCGCAGCTTGTTGCTGTCTTCTTGTCCCTGTGTTAGCTCCTCGACAAGTTAGGAACATTTTTAATTTTTTTTTAGTAAGGTAGTAAAATTTATTCTATTTCTCTTCCCGGTTGAGGTGCTTTCTGCCGTTATTTGATGCGTTATGGTCTTTGCCTCCTGTGGCTGTGCGGATCCTGCTCCAGCGCTGCCCGGGCGGGTGCTGGGTTAAAGCCAGGGAGATGTTCCACGGGAAGAGCAGCGTCACCGACGGTCCCCGAGCCCCGCTGACAGGCAGCACCTCCAGATTCGGTACTAAGTGATCTACCCAAAGCCAGACCATAGGTTTTGTCATCGCGTTTTCTTTATTAATTTATCCTCCTTTGCCCGTCAGGTGGGGAAGAGCAGATTATTTCTTAAAGGTGTCACTCGCTCTTCATTTCTCTTTAAAATTGGATCGGGTTCAGTCAGCGACATGTGCCGGAGGTCGGCTGGGCAGCGGGATGCAATCCCAAATCCTCGCTTCATCTAAAAGCCAGCGACTGCCTCCTCCCCGTCTCACCCCTTTGCCCTGCAGTACCAGGGCGATGCCATCGATCCCGCGATGCCGTCGATCCCGCGATGCTGGTAGGAGAGGGGCACCTTTCCATGCGGATTAATCCAGGCTTGCTGCAGCTTTGGGGTAACAAAAGCAGGATCTGCCCGTTTAGGCGGGTGCCGTGTGGTGTGTGGGGTTCTTCTCTGCCGTCTGCAGAGACACCTATTTTTTCTCATCTGCTTTTACTCGCGGGGCCGCGACGATGTAATGACCTCTCCGTTGTAGCTCTGTGAGCGGAGCTGAGCGCGGTGGGGACTCCCGCATCCCAGAATAGTTTCCCTCCAAACTCCACGGGTCTTCCTGTCCAAATCTCTCATTACATCAGGCTTTTTGAAATAATCAGCCCCCGTGGTTATTTCAGTTAACGCTAATTAGTGGCATGAACTAATTAATGTGGGTTGACTTTCCTCTTCTCTTTCTAATGCTTTTTTAACCCACTGACACATTCCAATTAAGGGACTCATGCAGGGACCGGACTGAAATGACTCAGAGCAATCACAGTTGGAATAAATCGTGTGCTTTACTGAAGGTCACTAATATTTTTTCGAATTGCCGGCAGTGCGTGTTTGTGCCTGCCAACAGGGACATGACCTGACCGTACAATAAGCATCCGAAGCATCTTCAAGTTTGCCTCCGTTGCGGTGTGAGCAGATTTGCGGGTCCCACGTCGATAAGAGTTTGACGTGCTGAGGACGGTGGCACAGAAAATAGCTGTGGGAGGCTTCTCGCCAGGACCGCAGACCTTGAGGCGAGTGGTCTCGTCCTCGCAAGGACCTTGCTTGTTTGCATCTGTAGCTGGGCAATGGTAATAGAGGGCACATGCTGAATGTCACCCTCCTGCTCGTGCTCCTCCGAGTGATTTCTTTCCCCCTTGGTTGGGTTATTGTGTCTGGCAGAGTCCTGCGGGCTCTGGCCGTGCCCCGGGCTCACTTCCCTGCCGGAGCCGAGATGTCGCAGTTGAGGGGCAGCTGTCTTTGGGCTGGGGGGAACCACAAATCTGGCGGTGATAAAGCCTCCAAAGCTGCTGCTGCAGTGTTTGTAGCTCATTTAACCAAGTGGAAGCCCTGTGGAAGCAGAGCCTTCTGCTCTGTAAAACCTGGCGTTCCCAAAGTCCGAGGCGAGAGCAGTGGAGCAGGGCTGGAGAGCCCCGTGCAACGCTTGCACGCCCTTCCCGTGCGCATAAAGTTGAGGCTTTACTTCTACAGCTTCAAATTCCCATCCTTGCCTCTCCTCGGGCTGGCATTTTCCAGAAAGCGATGCTACTCGCTTTCCAGAGATGAAAACCCCTTTAGCTTCCGCGGGACCAGACTCTCCTGGATGGAGGGAGACCACGCTGCAGAGGTGCCAGCAGCAGGGTGAGCCCGTGAGTTTCCCTTCTCGGTCTTTTCCTGCGTTATCTGAGTCAGGTCGTGATGCTGAAGTTCCCCTCTTTCCTCTGCCATCCAGGTTTTGGTGGAAAACGCTTGTATTTCTACCTGCGCTTCCAGCTACTGGTCGTGAGATGAGGTGCAGAGGTGGTGGTGTGTCCCGTGGGGTGGTGTGGGTCTCCCTTCTCCCAGGGGGCGGTTAAACGGCAGCGCCTCATCGGTGCGTCTTGTAATTGCTGGGTGAGCGGAGGTGAAAGCACCCTGATTAAACTGCAATAGAGAGCAGGTAGCAGATATGTGATTAGTATTAATAGCACTGGTCAGACTGTATTATGCAAATGGTGGGAGAATAGACGATTTAGATATTCATCTTTAACCTTTACTTTTGTTTAACGTGACCTTACCCATCCAGTCTCTCATTACCGGCTCTGGCCGTTCAGCGTATGTTCGTTTATTCTGCTGCCATCAATCCAACAGCTACACCCGTGTTCCCGGCCGGCGGCGCCGGGTGCTGCCTGGACATCGCTCCTTGCGGATGCTCCCGGGGGCTGGTTCCCAGCCCTGCGAGGAGACGGGCACTCGGGGTCCCGCTCCCCGCGTTTTGGGTAGAGCTGGTTGCACCAGGTCGTACAGCCACCGCCGCGGGACGCGTTCCCTTCTCTCAGCCGGGCAGTGACGCCTCTAACCCCGCGTTTCCTATCGGGTTTGTAGCTGTCTCTGGGTGGGTTTGAGCAGCCTGCGGACATCCGGAGATGCAGACATTCCTGCCGCCTGTCCAGCAGCGTGGGGGAAAGGCAGAAACGGTGGCTGCCAGGTTTTCTTGGCCAATGTCGATCGAGACTCTGGCACATCCTCGGTCGCGGCTGGTTTTTGTGAGCTGTGATGGGAGCAGCGCGGTCCCTCTTGCCACAGGGCGTCTGCTCCGATTCCCTGCAGACTTGGCGCATAGCTGGACGGTATTGGTTTTGGCCGTCCCTCTCAGCTTTCTGGAGGTTACAAATGGTGCAGGAACATGTTCCAAGTGAGTCTGAAGTTTCATCGGGCCATCTGGACGAGTCCCACTGAAATAACACCGGGTGGTTGTGAACACAGTGTTTCATCTGCTGCTCAAATGGGTTCAATTTTGAACAAACTATTCCCCTCGCAGACTCCAGCCACTTTGAAGAAATGGTGCCCTGCGGCAAAGTAGACTTCTACAGAGGTCAACGGCAGCAGCTCGACCCTCTGCGAGCGGCTCGGCAGCGTTGGGAGCAGTGAATGTCCCTCCTTGTCTGCTGGTCTCCTCCAGGTTGACTTTGGAGGGAGTTGCGTTTACGGAATTGCATTTCTTTGTGTTTCTGGAACTGTGTTTCTCGCTGTTAATGCACATGAATTTTGGCTTTCCCTCTTTAGCCCCGTGCTGCTTGGCCCACAGCTCCTCCTAACCCCGTTCTTGATGTTTCTGCTGGAAAGGCACATTTAAATCTAACCGACTAGATGGTCTGTAGAGAGAGGAGGGAACCCGAAAGACGTGTTCCCACGCAGCTGTGAGAAGCTGCTGTGACACATGCCCCGATGGGCTTCCCAACCACACAGATGCCGGAGCGGTCCCCAAGGATGGGGCTGGGAGAAGGCTGATGGAGAAATGTGGGAAAAGCCTTAACGTTTCTCCCTTGCCTTGCAGGGTTTCAGCGGACCTCCTCACGCAGCGTTTGCATTGAGCTGCGACCAACGAGCGGTGAAAGAAAAATATGAGCGTGAACCTGCCCATCACCCGGACTACGAGAGCGAGCTGTCCATCCGGATAGGTAGAGCTGGGCTCCATGCAGGCAAGCATCCTGTCATATACCAACCGCAGAGTGTACAGGGAAAATGCCCCCCTTAAACTGGCACCTAGACTGTCACGTATGTGATTGAAATTAGATTGGTTTTGACACGTGCATGCAAAGTGCACCTTCTCTTCCCTCTCTGGATCTGTCTCTCCGCTGGCTCTTCTTCCGAGAATCATTGCTTCTGTTTCTACTTCAGTTCTCAAAACCACTTGCACGTCTGTCTGTGCCTATGAATTATTGATAATTAGATATCTCATTCACCAGGGAAATGAAATCATCATCTGAGCTTGAGATAAGTTTCTTTTCAGCGTGGGCGCAGCTTGCCCTAGCCCTACCCTTGCCAAGTTACGCCACGTTGAAGGTGCCCCGCGACGCTGACCCGCGGTGGCCCTCCCTAATTATAGACTGGGACCGGCAGTCACGCTGTCGCTCCTTATTTTGGAGGTTAATAGAATTGTAGCTGCCAAAGTACGGAATAAAATGTCTTGTTGGCAGCTGTTTCCTCCTTAAATAGATTTTTAAAGAAGGAACCTTTTGGTCAAAGTGGTGGAGCCTCGTCAGGCTCCCCCAGGTCCCGGGTGCGTGTGCGGGAGGGGTGGTGGCCACCCGCGCACCCGGCTGCGTGGGGACACCTCCTGCCTCTGAGGCAGCACCATTTGCTTTTCCTCTGCTTAACAGCAGCGTTTCAGTAGACAAAGAAAACGTAATTTAGTGAATTAATCTTTTTGATCCTCCGCTTTTTCTTGGTTGGAGAGAAACCGAAATAGCGGTTTACAATATCTTGAGTACAACTGGGAGCAGATTAAGATGGAGAACGGATCCTTCTTTTTGCGAAGAATAGCGCTAGGCTCTTAAATCAGGCTCTGTTATTTAACTGCACTGCTTAATTGCGTGTTTCATAAAGTGTTTCAAATCCACAGGATTTTTCAGGACTTGAAACAGCAGCTTGGATTTCTGTGCTGGAAGTTTTGTGCTGGACTCAATGGGCTTTGGGTCCTGGGTGTCTGTCAGCTCCTGGGGCAGGTGCAAGCTCGAAGACTGCTCTCGCCCCGCGGGCTGTAAGGCTCTTGCAAGGTTTTCGATATTTTTGTAATGTGGAAACTTTACATATCAGGTGCAGTTTAATTTTATTCTTCAAGAAAAAAAAAGTAGGCAGCCCTGCAATTTTCAGCAACTGAAGCTGCTGGGGTTTTGTGTTTTCATCTTCTCTTAGTTGCAAACAATAACAGTGCAAATGGTTTTGAGAATAGAAAATTTCCATTAGACTTCGTTGTTTTTCCTCTCTCTGGGGAAAGGGTATTAAGAATCTACAATACATTAATTCTTTTATTGTCTCTTGCTTCCTGAAACGAACTTGGTATTTTCACAAGATGCCTCAAGCCTCCCGAGAAAGCAGCTTTCCCCAGCTCCGGCTGCGCTCTGGGGAACGCTCTGGGAACATAACGGGTATTTTCAAAATCTAATGGGTACTAAGTGGAATATTTCAGACTTAATCACTGTTGCATCATTGACCCTTCCTTCATATTTACATGTTTTAAAAATCGCTAAAGCTGTGAAAACAACAACAACAACAAAAAAATCCCAAAGCAGACGGCTGCCGTGTTTTGCAGTTGGCTTTACTGCCTGGGGATGGTGGTGGGGAGCAGGGGGGGTGGTACGGAGGTGGCTGGAGAACGTGTAAACGTGCAGCTCTCCGGGGCCCTGCCCGCCCGAGGGCTTTGCTGTTAGAGAGGTAAACGCATATTGAACGCGGCTGCGTGAGAGGCTGGAGCAGAAGCGGCTGTGCGGCCACGCTGGGGCGGTGGGGTCCTTGTCGCCGCGCTCAGCAAGTGGGAAGGTTTGGTTTACACCTGTGGGAGGGGAGATGGAGGGAGCGCAGTGGTTAGACCCAGCCTTTATCTACTCTGTTGGGAGAAAAAAAAGTCTCGTTCTCCTTTTTCCCCCCGGTCAGCAGCGTGTTTGGGCGCCTCCGTTCTTCCCCGTCACCCCAGCTCCCTTGGTTTCCCATCACGTGCAAGTTGGTTGTAGGGAGGGAGGGGGCACGGTGCCATCCGGACGGGGCTGGCAGCGCCTCCGTCTCCCTCCGCATCTCTCCTCTGCTCCCCTCCTGCTCCGGAGCCCCTCTCCTGCCCGCTGCTGCCCCGCCATCGCGGGCATCGAGGCTGAACGAAAGGGGGTCTTTACGGGCGCTGCTAACAGCCGGCTGCCTGGCGGAAGCGTGAAGTAAGGCACACGTATCCGTGCGGAATGGAGTATGGGCGGATTTGGTATGAATTGCAGGGAAAAGGCTGTGTCTAGACTCGGTATTTGACGAGTGGGATAATCACTAGGCTTTAATTACGACAAACGAAAGCGAACCCAGCCTTGTCTTTAATACATCTGGGTAGGCAAGGGGTGTAATCCGTGTTTCTCTGCCTCCCTTGGAACGGGTTGGGATAAAGCTGAGGAGGGTTTGCTCATCCCTCGGGGTGCAGGTGAAGCCCCCTCGGGTGCTGCGCGGGGACCCGGTGGCTGTGCCCTCCCTGCCGGGGGGGCTGCCCTGCTCCCCAAATCCCCCTCCCCCGGCCCCGGCTCAGCCCGCTCGTGCACCTCGCCGTTGAAACCAGGGGAAGTGGTTTCGGCAGGGTGACGGCAGGCTGCGGGGCCGGGAGGCCAGGTTTGACCCCCTAAATGGCGGCGACGTGCGCGGTGTTCTTGGGTAGTTCTCAGAAAGGCTTTACATACAGCATCGCACCTTGAAACCCGAGCTGTGACTCATGCTCCTACAAACTGTATATTTAACAGCGAGGCATGTTGATTCTCTGTCGTGTCCCGGTGCCGAATGATTCACGTCGCTCCAAATCAGATTACGGAGCGGAGTGGGAGGGCAACGATGTTCCCCAGCAGCCGCCTCCGCTCTTTGCTTTAACATCCCCGCTACCGTATTGCAGGTGGAAGATCTTGTGTCCAAGGACGTGCTTTCTCGGTGCGCTGGGGCAGAGGAGTCAGTTCACAGCAACGTGGCCGTAGAGTGCCCGGGGTAAAATACCAAATATCCCTTTGGTGCTCAGCTGGGAGCATCCTCCATGGCTGGCACAGCTCTGGCCCTGGGGGGGATAAGAGTAGTAGTCCCTGAGCTGGCCGCTAACGCACATCACAATAAATAAACGTCTTCTGAAGTACCTGGCTAACCGGCAGCATCTCTGCTCGCTCATCGTCCCTCCCGGACGCACGGACGCCTGTGCCAAGGGGATGTGCTGCACTTCTGGCGGCGCGATGCCACTGCCGTTAAGTCACTGATATTATTAAGGGGAATCAGGGTTCGTTTTAATGTCTTGATTGACTTTTGGTGGGGCGTGATTTAGGAAGTGGCACTGTGGTGTTCCTGCGTAGATGTTCAGTAAGGAAATCCGGACGGGTTTAGTAACTGGAAAATTGGCGTTTGAAAAAGTGTATTTAAGAAGTGAAATTTCATTAAACTTGTTACTTAAATGAGCCATGAGGTTTGGGGGCGCCGTAGAGAAACCTCATGACATAGAATTTGTGGGTTTTTTCCTTGAATTTGAGCTGCTGCATCAAACCAGCTGTGATGCTGCAGAGGCTCCGGCGGTGTTTCGGCTGGGGGAGCCCTGGAGCGGGGAGGTGGGTGAGTTGGGGGACCGCCAACGCCAGACCCGCATCCCCAGATGTGGGTCCATCCTGCTGCGCTGCCCGAGACCTGCTGGGCCCCTTTCGGCAGCATCGCTCAGCCTCTGCTCTAATTTTCTACCTCCTTCTCAAGGCTTTGATTTTTTTTTTTTTTCCATTTTTGCTTTATTTTTCCCCTTCAAAGGACGTTACCGTGTACCAGGGCTGCTGGAGTGGCTGCAGAGCAGAGGGAGCAGACCCTGCTCACGTAGCAGCTCTTTCATCAGTGCCCAGGCAGTTCAAGTCCCGTAATGATGCAGTAAACTCCTGATGAAAGGGAGGAAGGGAGCTGGGGAGATAAAAGAGGCGGCGAAACCCCTTAGAGACCAATGAAAGGGAGAACGTGAGCTGATCTGTGGGATTGGTACCGACGCTTCAGGCAGCGCGTGGGTATGGTTTGCCTCTGTCTCCGGTTGTGTCCTTGCGGCCAGAAAATTCACTTTTTTGCTCCGTTACCGCTGGTGTACCGGCTGGTTTCAGAAAGTCCAGCCTCATCCCAGCTTTTTCCGGCTGCCCTGATCTGCGGCTGTCCCCCCGTGCCGAGGGGAAAACTCCTCCGTAGAAATGGCCGGTTCCCATCATAAGAGCACGAGTGGTTTCCGGACACTTAACCGGTAAATTTTCTCCTTGTTCCCTCCTTCCCTGAGCAGAAGCAGAGGCCGTGAAGGAGGGATGATGTATAAAGCCTCTTCAGCCATGAAACCCATCGTGATTCATTGGGTTAATATTCAGCCGGAGCCTCGCGTGTGCATCCAAAAGGTTCATTAAGTCATCGCGACTTATGTAACGCGGGGTTTCTTCTGCAAAATGGGATGTTCACCGGTTTTAGATGGTTCCGACTGTATTTGTAATAATGTCGACATGTTCACTCCGTGCTTGGTCTGGAAAACTGCCGCTTTCGAAAGGCATCAATTCATTTTGAGGTTTAATAGCCAGCCTCGATGATGAATGCCTCTGGCAATGTCTGTATTGATTTGAAAACATCCTAATGCCCCTTTCTGGAGCGTTTCAAATGGTTATTGACCCCCCTTGTCAGGCTGGGTTCCGTGGTTGGTTTTTATAGTCATGACTAAACGCGAATTTATGAACGCAGAGCTTCAAAAAAATAAATAAAATCGGAGCACATAATCCCTCATAAACTGATGAAATCCCTTCTTCACACGTAGGTCTGTACCCCTCTTATTCTGGTTGCAGCCTTGCTCCTTGGATTAGGAATTTTGACTTTACGGGGCTAAATGCAACCTGGTGGTTTGTTCTCCTTTGCTCTTGGTTGGCATTGTCACCGGGCGTCAATGTCTTCTGTTGTTCTGCTTTCCAAGATGGTCATAAAAATGTCTTGGATACGTTTGCAGAAGACCCAGTTCTGCACTTCTACACTTACCGCAACCTGCAGTAAATAAACCACCCAGTTCAGCAGCGTGCTCTGGCTGTGAGTCGTTAGGATTTCCAACGCCAAAGAGCCTGATCCCTATGGAAAGGTCAGCGTGTGACCTCCTGGGAGACAGCCCTGGCTCTGCGTGACGCGTGCTGTGTCAGGACTGCCCTTCTCCACCTCCAGGGCTCTCGAGATGGGGATCTTCATGTTGCATATCCCATCTGGTTGCTGTTGCTCATTTGCACCTTGCCGGGGGAGCGGAGCCTGTTTTCACACATCGTGCTGCTCACGTTATTGCTAATAGAGAGGAGGAGGAGGAGGAAAACCAGGCTGCAGCAGCACCGGCAAGATAACTTCCAAATTTCTTGGGTCTTTTTTTTTTTCAAGATACTCTTGAGTTAGCAGTAGGTCTTTAGAGAGTTCCGCTGCCCTTTGAGGAGAAGAAGTCTTGAGTTGGAGTTGGAAGGTTGTCAGACCCTTCGAAGAGGAGAAGTCTTGAGTTGGAAAGTTGTCGGACCCTTTGAAGAGTAGAAGTCTTGAGTTGGAGTCGGAAGGTTGTTGGACCCTTCGAAGAGAAGTCTTGAGTTGGAAGGCCATCAGAGCTTGGAGGCACGTGAGGAACAGCTTCTCAGGATAAGCCTGGCATAACATTTGGTTGCTTTGTCCTTTGCTTCATTCTTGGTTGAACAGCGCTGTAATGAGCGTGAGAGCTGCTGGCAAGCGTGGACAGCTGCTTCATCTGCCCGTGGAGGCATGAGCTGCCTCCACACTTGCTGCTTTCACAACCGCCTGGACAGGGAGAAGCGCTGGGCTGAGAGGAAACAACTGTCCCTCTTCGCAGCTGACATCTGCGCCTGTGAAATGCGCTCTTGGCATCTCGTACCGCTTCCTGCTGTCCTTTGCAAGTGTTGTCTTTCATGGCTTCTTGTTAACGCGTCCTTTCCTGGGCTTCATCCAGCGTCCTCCTGAATGAAACGGGTTTAGTCTAGCTACAGGCGTCTCGGTTTCATTCTCTTCAACTATTAGAGTAGCAGGAGAGCTACAGCCTTATTTCCATCATCTCCCTTTCAAGACAGGGATCCTTCTGTGGGACCTGCGGGTGGCACTTGAGCTTTCTAAGGGAGATGGTTTGGGTGGAAGAGGCCAATGCAAAATTAGCTTGCTAGGGATTTGTTGCCTGCCCACGCTGGAGGCATCGCTGGAGGATTGAGTTGTGCCCTGCAGGAGCTGCCATGGAGGATGCGCTGTGCAGCAACGCCTCGTGCAGGAGGGGACAGACGCTACCTGGGACCTGAAAGGGCTTTTGTCCTTGAAGTGGCTTCGAACTGGAAGAAGGTTGATTTAGATGAGATATTAGGAAGAAATGTTTCCCTGTGCGGGTGGTGAGCCCCTGGGGCAGGTTGCCCCGAGAAGCTGTGGCTGCCCCATCCCTGGAGGTGTTCAAGGCCAGGTTGGACGGGGCTTGGAGCAACCTGGGCTGGGGGGAGGTGTCCCTGCCCAGGGCAGGGGGGTGGCACTGGACGGTCTTCAGGTCCCTTCCAACCCAAACCATTCTGTGATTCTATGAAGTGGCTTTTCCTGTAAGCCTCTCATCTTGCCAGTGTCAACATGGGCGCAGATTTAACAGCACGAGGACGTGGCCTTCTTTGCTGGCCGCTGTAGGGTCTAGCCATGTCTTTTGCCTGTAAAAATGCAGTTACCAAGCAAAGAGGGCTGGGTAAGTCTGTGCACGCAGCAGGTTCCTTCACGTCTGCCGCGCATGGAGGTGCAGGAGGGGCAGCTCCTCGGCAGCCCTCCTCAGCCGGGGGGGACCCGGGGGTGCCGGGGACGCGGGCAGCGCCGTGCTCCGCGTGCTCGCTGCTGCGCTCTGCGCTCCTTCTGCTTCAGGGGGATTTGTTAATCTGCGAGGCTTATTAAAGCCTGTTGAGTGACGCGCCGGTTAGGACCCGCACACTGAAATCGGCTCCGTCGGCAAGCACGGAAGCTGCGGAGAGGCTTTCGGTGGTGCTTACGGCCATTCATCAGAGGAGTCATTTCCCAAATTGAGCCTCGTTAACTCTATGCAATATTATCAAGGAGCTCTAATTTCCTGGCTACACCTGACAATCTGTGAAGTCTTTTTAATTCTGCAGCTGTACGAAATAGGTTGCTCGCAAACCCGTTCCCATCCCTGGGCGGTCGGTGCGGGCAGCTCCGCGGCTGCGGCGCGGGGCTCGGCGGTGGCGATGCTGCAGGCGCCGGACGAGCGTGTGCAGGGACAGGCGCTGGTGCCGTAATTAGTCCTCTAGTAATAACTCTTCTTACTCAGCAAGGTAATAGGGCGTTGAAACGTCCCCTGAGGAACATCTCCACAGATGTGTGTTGCATCAAACCTGTGTCTTCCCGCAGCGGCTGTCCTGCGGCTCGGGAGCTGGCTGGAGGGCTCAGATCCTGTCTCAGCCCCGTTCCAGGCTGGAAGGGAATTAGCAGTAGTGGAGCTTGGGAGAACCACCGCTCCGCTGCAGCTGTATTCGGGAAAACCTTAAATTTCAAGGTTTATTAAACTGAACTAACAATCGGTATCGTTGCCTCTGGAGTGGATGTTGTTTTGGCTTCATTCAATAAGCGCAGTAATTAATTTATTTTCCAGCTATGGTTCTTCAGTTGGATGGGGATGGGAATAATTTTTAGTCGCCCTAAGGATGCTTTGGAGGAGTGACACGAAAATCGGGAGCTCTAGCAGTAACTCTGCATTATGGCAGCGGTATTAGCCAAGGCGTGATGCCGGGCCGTGTTCCGTGAAGGGTGGGAAGGCCGTCATCACTGCTCTGAAGGAAAAGGAGTAAACTGCATTTTAAAAAAAAAGGGGCTATTCCCCACGTTCAAACTCAACAAACGCTTTTCAGGATAACAAAGTGTATAAAAAGCCGTAGCCCGGCTGTGTCATTGGGGATCGACCGTGGCTTCAGGAGCGTGAAGGTGCGTGTAATGGGTTTTGCGAGGGATGGGGCAGGGATTGGGGCGATCCCAAAACAGAGTGAGGGGGGGGCACTGGTGTGGTCCCCCGTCCCAGGGCGTCTGCGCGGGGCAGTTTGACCACATTATGGAGACAGAGATAGATGTATATGTGTGTGTGTATATCCATCTATATATGTGTGCGTGTGTATATATCCATGTATATATATATGGTAATTTGCTGTGTGGTTCTGGTCACGCTTTCAGGTGACTCGTTTTCTTTGCAACGCGGCCATCAAGGGATCTATTTAGGTAAAAGCCTGTGCTGCTTTGGGATTTTTAATCCTCGCCCCGTGCCGTGGTGGTTGGGGCGTTCTGGCAGCATCCCGGCTCTGCTTCTGCTCTGCGCAAGCGCAGACCTCCTCGGCAGCACGGCAGCTGTTCTCCGGGCTCAAGGAACACCGTGAACCATATTTTTATTGCCTAAAAGCATGAAGCGCTTGTGCGGGGCTCTCTCCCTTTGCAAGGCTGCGCAAACGGTTCCTGAGCCGCTGAGAGATGGCGAGGAACTGGTGGGCTGGCACCCCGTGTGCCGGCTGGCGCCGGCGGGCGTCCGGGTGCTCGAATGCCTTCGCAGAGCTGAGGCTGTGCCCCCAAAAGATGGATTCATTAAGACTTTGATCTTGTTTCTGATTTGGGGCTGGCGAGCCGGGGATTTGGCGAGGTGTCCCGCACTGCTGCTGCCGGAGGAGGCTGCGCCCAGTGGGTTCTGCTCTCGCCCACCAGTTTGGCTCCAGTTTATGTCGCCCTTCCAGGGCAGAGGGTCTGGAACCTTTTTTCCTTTCTGAAGGCAGCGGGTTCGCTTTCCCTAATCACTGGTTCTGATGTGATTTGTGCTGATGATTTCTTTCCCATCTGATTTCAACACATTTTCGTTCCAGTTCACCGTGTCCTGAGACACTTGTTCATGTCCAGGCCTCTCCTTTATCCTTTTCCACATGGTATATGGCACAGGATGATGGAATATGCCTTTTCACTAAAAATCAATGTTTTATTTCCTCCCCCCCTGCCAGGAAGCTTTCCCAGATACGAGTATTGATTGTTCGGATAAAAGCCACGTTTACATTATAATTGCTCTTTAAATCAGTGGGGCTGGTGGGTTTACATTGAAATTGCTCTTTAAACCAGCGCGGGGCTGGTGGGGGCTGGGTGGGCGCCGTGGGACGGAGCTGCTCCTTGGACAAAGGCGTTGAGGGACGTGCCAAATGTCACTCGTCTGAAGGGTTTGGATCATATTTGGAAGAAGCCTCTGCCGCTGGACGGGTTCTGCACAACAGGGAGCTGCTGCGGCGCAGCCGTCACCTCCTGCGCTGCGGTGCCGTCGGGGTGACTTCAGCAGTATCAAGACTTTCAACGTTATTTTCCATGC
>RSEF01000018.1:10619512-10646410 GCA_003993805.1 Himantopus leucocephalus | reverse complement strand
CTCAGCCTGCGGGGATCCCATGGGTGTCCTCTCCGTCCCAGTCCCCGTGGGATGCGGGAAGACGGCTCCTGCCCACGGCTGTGCGGGACGGTGGTGTGAAGCCACGGAGGGTGTCTGATGCAGGAAGGAAATATTAAGGCCCTTCCACATCATGATTTTTGCCATCAAAATCCCGGGGTGCTTTTCAGCAGCTGGTTTCTCCCCACCTCTGGGAACGGCGATGCTGCCCGGTGCGGCCAGTGGTGTGCAGGGGTTGGTGGCCTCTTCCTCAACCGACCCAGGCAGCGTTTCCCCCAGCGCACCCCGATCCCGGCTCTGTGCCACCACCCGTGGCCACCAGGAGACCCAGGACCGCCGAGAACTGGTCCATCGCTCTGGGATGACCATGGGTTCAAACCACTCCCTGGGGAACAGCCGGCTGGAGGGGCAGCACCCAGGGTTGGAGCGGGAGATGCCACGCGGTTACAGGGCGATTTTTACACATTTGAAGCAAAAAGGTCAGCGAGGGGCGGAGGTAATGAGGACTGCGCTCCAGCCCCTCCTGCCTCGCGCCGCGTCCCGGCCGCCTAACGAGCCAGAGGCTGTGACTGAAGCTTTGTCGGCGCCTGGACTTCTGCAATAGCTCTAATTTGAACTTTTCAGCATGTAAAGAGCGGGAGCTCCTGCTGGCGCCGTTCCTGAGGAGGGAACCCGAACAGCAGAGCGTCCCCCCCCCCGCTCCCCCCCCCTTCATCTGCCTGTTTCCTTGAAAGGCAGAAGAGCTTTGAAGCAGCCGCCCTGCCTCCAATCTGCCTGCTGCTGCCTGCTGCATCCCAAAGCCATTTAGCGATGCCCAGGGGACCCGGCTGGAAACGTGGCTTTGTGGCTGGGACACGGAGCGGGGGGGATGCGGGAAGGCCGGGAGACCCCCAGCGGGGCTGGGGCAGGTCTGCGCAGCAGCAGTGCCGGGCTGCGCGGCCGCCAGGAGAGCTGCCGCATAAATAACCCCAATTAGAGAGTGGCTTTCTGCTTTTCACATAGGCACCGCTGGACTGAAATGACTTTTAGTTTCAAGCTGAGCCCGTGTCGTGGTTTAGCTGCTTAGACAGCCTGCCCGTCACGTAATGTCCCTCTCGGAGGGCTGATGTAAACGAGGGCTTTATTTCATCCCGATGCGGGGGGCAAACAGCGTTCAGCCTGGCCGGGTGCGTTATTGTCGGGCTCGTGGTTGTTTTTCCCTTGGCTGCTCGGCACAGAAATAGGCTGTTCCCGGCGCGAGCAGGAGAAGCGGTGTGTCCTCCAGGCTCCGCATCCCCTTCGGCGGCTGCAGCGGGAGTTACTTCGTCCGGGTTCGGCTGCAGAATAGCTGCAGCATCTGAGCAGAGATCTCAAATTGGGCTTTTTTCTCTCTTATTTTTCCGTAGGCTGTGGAAGCAGGAGGGTTGGTGGGACTGGAACAGCCCCAGCACCCAGAGCAGGAGCCAAGCCTGGCAGCTGCCTGCGAGGGAGGGGTGACGAGAACGCGCTTCCCCCGAGCGTCCCCGTCACCGGGGCCTGGGCTAGGGTAGGGGGGGGGACCGATGGCAGCCCGGCAGGACGCACTGCTGGCTGTGAAGGCATCGCAGCCGCTGCGGGGACGGAGGCGGCAGTGGGGCGTAGCGCTCCGCTTCTTGGGAGCTCCGCAGAAAAAGGTCTTTTTTTTCTTTTTAAAGAGTTCGTGGTTTCTCGTCTGTGTTTGTTGTAAGCTTAAACTGAGTCTCTCTATTCTTTAAACTGTTATCTGCAAGTCCTAAAGCTCAAGCGTATTCGTTGCCATCTGCGTGTCTCTACGTAACGGCAGAGTACTCGCCCCGGGCCCCCGTTCTGCCCTCCCGGGTGGGAGCGGAGCGGGTGATGCCCTCCGCGGCACACGCTGCTGCGCGACAGCTCCGGCCTCGGGGGCGTCTGGAGAGAGGAAGCAAAGCTGAGACTGATTCTCTTCAAAGCCCCGAGATGTATCTGCGGCAGCAGATGGTGCGAACCGCCTTAAAGTCAGTATGAAATAGCACTGAATTCCCAATTACATGTAATTAAAACGGTGCTTATTTATTTATTTATTTTGCTGCCAATGGGCGGCTCTCCCCTTGGTAGGAGAGGCTGCGGCCACGGGCTGCGGCGCGGTGCTTTCCCTGCAAGTGAAGTGGGCAGCGGGAGTTTATGGCGTCCGCAAGCGATCCTTAGATTTAAAAATAATCAGTAAAATATTTGTTAGGCTCTTTCTGCCTGGGAGTGTCTCTCCAGCGTGCAAATGGGGATTGTCCTCCGGTATCCCATCCCAGGAAGATGCAATTTGTAGAAGAACATTTTATTGTGAAGTTGCGCATCCTTTTCCAGGTGGACCCCTGGCAGCTTTCCCGGAGCGCGGCGATGCGGCTGACGCACTTGCCACTTAACATGTCATTAGGTTCAGAGGAGACCTCAGCCTGCGCAGAGCCGCAGCCGTGCCGGCCTCGGGGGTATTGGCCGCACCTGGGAAGGTGCATCGCCGCCGGGTGCGAGAGCCCTGCAAAACATCTGTTATTTTCTGCACTGCATCGGTGTTTTGCTGGTTTGGTTCTGGGGTTGGTCTTTGGGGAGAGCAGGACGAGCCCCAGCACTGTGTCTCCGCGTGTCATAGGCATTGGGGTACCACTGGTGTAGGGATCAGGAATACCCTCCGCTGGAAACAGGGGTTGTCTGGGAGGCTTAGTGCTGAGGGCTTTTCCATGAAAAGGCAGATAAAGGCTGTTTTAAATAATCCTTTATTGAAATACTAGAAGAAAATTGAAGAAATGGATTTTTTTTCGCGTTTGCATGCGTGTGTGTGTGTGTGTGTGTGCTTCCCAGCTGAATTCCCGCGCCGCGGTGGAGGAAGGAGAGCTTAGCACCGTTCTGCCGGCTGAGTCATCCCCGTCTTCCCACCCCGGGCTGAGAGAGATCGATTTGCTTTGGATTCAAAGGAGAAAAAAAGAACCCAGCTCCTTCCTGTCATAAACACCGGTGGTGGTTCAGATCCCTTTTTTTTGAAATTGATTTTCGAGAGGTATTTGCTGCCCTCCCCCAGCTCCAGGGCTCCGTGCGAGCGGACGGCACCCCCTGGGAGATGGGGTCCTGCGGATCCCCTAAAAGTTGAGGACCGGAGACCCGCTGGAGCGTCCCCTCTGCCCTGTCCCCACCGACTGCGGTGAGCTCGAGCCTGGTCGATGGTGAGGATGATGATGGGCACGGCTTTGTGCTCTGCTTGACCAGGGCTGTGTGATAACCCTCTGCGGGGGCAGATGTGGTCAAACCCCTGGAAAATTGGCGCATCCTTGCTGCAGGGCGTGGGGCAAGCGCAGGAGAATCCCGGTGCGAGATGGGCCGTCCCGACCCCCTCGAGCCATCTTGGATGGCCGGAGCCGAAGGCTGAAGCGGTGCAGCCTGTTTCTGCTTAAAGTCTCTGCTAGAGACAGGAGCTTTCATTTCTGAGATGTTCAGCCCAGATCCATAAATCTGAATTTATTGAAGGAAAAAAAGCCCAGACCCGAAGCGAAGAGTCTCATCTTGCAGCTGAGGCTGTTGATGAATCCTCCGTTTCACAATACAGCGCTGCGGGTTGAGCCCCCGGTTTTGCTTTTCTGGTTTTACCCTAAGGACTACCTAAAATAGGAAAATTAAAAATTTAATAGTAGGCTGGATAGTGCTGTCAGGCAGAAGAAAAAGGCTGGGATCCTGCCGCTGATGTGGGAACGCGTCTGCTGCTCTTCTGGCAGGGCTCAGTTTGAATCGGTTTTCTTCCCCTTGGGCATTGCCCCGCTCCAGCGGACGGGTGTCTCCGGAGTGGCAAAAGTGGAATCTCTTGCTCTCCTTCCCAGGTGCTCGTTACACACCGGCTAACGAGCATCCCTCGGTTGTGGACCGGCCGTTGGGGTGGGAGCGTGCCCGTGGGTGCCGTTGGGATCCAGCCCGGCTGTGCTGGCGTCACCGGGGGTTTGGGGAGGGGACGTGACTGCAGCGAGGTCCCGTGGGAGGGACAAAACCCGCGTGGGGTCCCACGGCCCGAGCCCCACGCCAGCCGTGGCAGTGCTGGGCAGTGCTGCCACCTCCCTTTCCATGCCCAAATCTGTTTGAAATCTGCTTTATTTACAAAAAAAACCCCACCCAAACTGGTTCTCTGCTGGAATTTGTTTGTGTGGATCGCGGGGGTAGCGTGTGTGCGTGCAACACCATCAGGATATCACGCTCCGAAACTCGTCCCCCTTCCACGGTGCGGGGGGTGATGGATGGTGCTCCTGAAAGCAGCCAGGCGCTTTGGTTTTGCCAGGAGAGCAGGCGAAATTCCAACCCGCTTGTCCCTTCGGGGGGAGCCGGGATTGATTTTTGTAAGTCCGAGGGCTGAGCTGCTGAGAACAAAGGAGCGCTTTATTTATTTTCCTCAGAAATCGATTATTTGTTCGTTTTATTTTTCAGACTATGAGAATGGCCCCTTTTCCCCAGTGTGCCGTCGGTCTGCCCGGCCCTGTCAGCGACGGATCCGGAGGGATCGGTGCCTTTCCCTCGCGCCGGGCTGCGGCTGGCCGGGGGGGAGAGGCTGGGAAGCCCAGATGTGTTCCCTCCAGATGTGGTTTTATTCCAGAGCGCGCGTGAAGCCGCTGAGCGGCCGGTGCGCCCTGCGGCTGGGGAAACCCTCCCCAGGAACTGGCTTGCCAGGGGCCGGCGCGCGCTGGGGAAACGTCTGGCGTAAAAGTCGTTACATCTGGTGCCACCTGTAATTATTCCTTTAACGCTGGAGGCTGTGCCGGTAGATCTGGGTGGTGGTGGGGGGGTCATTTCGGTACCCTCAGGTTGTAATTTGGGGTGTTGGTGCTAAAAGCTGTTCAGCTTCAAGGGGAGGATCCCCCCCAGACCCTGCATGTCGCTGCAAGGGAGAGAACCGCGTCCCGGGGTGGGATGCAACCCCCCAGCGGGCATCCCGTCCCCTCAGGCGTGAGGGCAGCCCGAGGTTGGCGCGTGGCTCCGCAGCTCGGGGGGATGAGGTCGGATCCTGCCTCCCTGTCCCGGTGCGTAAATCCCCCTGCAGAGCGACCGGCGGAGGACGGCGCCCGCAGCACNTCGGCGGGGGCTGGCGGTGGAGCACCCGGAGATGCGTGCACGGCCGAGGAGGGTCCGTGGGTACCGGACCCCACGGCACGGAGAGGGTGAGGGAGGGCAAAGCCCCCCCCGGAGCCCCCTGCCCGTCGGGGGGGGTCTCACTCAGACCGTTACAGAGGCTGCAGCTGGTCTCCGCACCCCTGGCTTTGATGAGTTTTTGCTTTATAATTTCTCCCAACTGTGCCCTGCGCCAGGAAGCCTCGTCAGCAAAAGAAAGGCAATAATTCGGGAAAGGTGCTGCTTGGAGAAGCGTTGGGTTCGGAGCAGGGCAATCCCTCCCTCCAACTCGGTGGTACCAGCGTTGCGGGGCTGTCGTTACGGGCACCGCTCCACTGCGCCGCGTCCAGCTCTAGTTAAACCTCTGGGCACTGATGCGTTTATTCATTGATTTTTCTTTTCCAACAAATTTAATTAATTTGCAAAGAGAATTTCTCCAGCCGAAGCCACCGCGTCGTTTCTGAATGTAAGAGGAGGAGGTGACGTTGCATGCTGGTTACGCTGGAGTGAAAGAATAAGGGAAATAATGGAGAGCGGGAACTGAGCAGCTCATCTCGCTTGTCTCTGGTTTGGCGTCTTGGAGGTGCTGTGAGGAGATGTGACAAAAAGCAAGCGGCAATAACGGCCCTTCTGTTCTCTCCGGGATGCCAACGGCGTGGTCACGTTTGTACTGATAACAGCTCCTGGAGACTCTGCCAGCCTCAGTTTCTGCTCCGTGGATTTCCATACTTTCATTCAGCTCTAATTTAGAAAAAAATAATTAAGAAAAAATAGGCAGGAGCGAAGCGGACCGGGAAGGTGAGGCGGGGTA
The DNA here is from genome assembly GCA_003993805.1 of Himantopus leucocephalus. Taxonomy (NCBI): domain Eukaryota; kingdom Metazoa; phylum Chordata; class Aves; order Charadriiformes; family Recurvirostridae; genus Himantopus; species Himantopus leucocephalus. Next base: position 10,640,475 of record RSEF01000018.1, on the reverse strand, counting down.
CGACGTGGGGATACGAAGCGGATTGAGATGCAGGTGTGTGCAGAGCGGGATGATGCCGGAGCATCCTTGGGCAGGAGGCAGAGTAGCGCCGTTGGCTTGCCGGGACGGCGGGGGGACCCTGCGGTGACGGCTCCGCTGAGCCCGTGGTGGCATCCCACCGCGCCCCGGGCTGCTTGGAGGAGGGTCGGCGTGAGCCCCGTCCTCCCGGCCACCCCCGTCGCTGCAAGGTTAACATCTGGGCCTGGTGCAGGAGGACTGCCTGGTCCCTTCGTAGCTCCTCATAAAAATTCCTGTTTTTTTTTTTTAAGCAGGGAATGAGACTGATTATTTTTTTTCCTTCCTTCAGAGATTCGCTGCGTCTGATCTTGCTCAGATCAGAAGCTGTTCTCTGCCAAGGATCAGAGATCCGAACATAGCTCAACCCTCTGAAATGAAGTGATTAAATTAACTCAGATGTGTAAAATTTCAGCATAAAATGATTCAGCGACGCACTTTATCTACTGGGAACTCTTTAAAGAGCTCTTGGAAGTTAGCGTGAATTAGTTTGCTTAAAAGGACCCGGTGCATGTAATTACATTTAGCATCGTGCTGTCGCTCTTGCCCAAGAAATTAATCGTTAAACACCGCAAACGTCGCGCGGTGAGGTTTTTGGCAGTCCTCCTGTCCTCTGACATTAGGCAGCCTGTGTCGCCCGAGGGGCGAGCGGCGCCTTGGCCTTGTCCTTACTGCGGGCAGCCACCACGTGCTTGGCTGATGCCGTGTCACCTCCGTCACTCGGGTTTTGGTCCTTCCCCGAGAAGTAGCCTTGGTGGCCCTGTTCACTGCACGGTGCTGTGCCTTACCGGGGAGATTTCCCAGCGATGCAGTGGTGGGGGTCGGGTGGTTCCCGGTGCTGGGATGTCCCTCCCGAGCATCCCCCCTGGGGGCCCCGCGGCCATCGTTTCCCCGCATCCTCATGGAAGAGGCTGCCCTGGCATCGACACTGCTGCCAACGGAGGGTTTGGGGTCTGGGAGAGTGAAGCCCTCCAGCTCTGGAGGAATAAGGTGCTGCTTTAATGCATCCAGCTGAGATTTCCAGAGGGTTGGTTTGTCCGGGCTGACTTTGGCCAACCCGTGCTGTTCCTTCTCCATTGCATTTCTCCGGCGCCTTTGCCTCTGAAGGAAGAGCTGCATTACGGATTCATTTTCCCATAGAAAAGCGCACCCAAATGTACGCTGGCAGCTCTCTGGGATGACGGGAGCTTTCCCGGGTGCGGGAATTACACGGCAGCTTGAAGGATCACCGGCGGTGGGAGATAAAGTGGGGCAGCAAGAAAGATCTGTGCATCGCGTGTCTGCCTTTCTCAGGCTGCTGTGGATAAATGGTGGCACGCAGAGGGCTGGAGCCGTAATTTCACGCGAGGCTCGATGATGGATCGCTGGAGCGGCGGGGGAGAAGTTTGTGCGTTAGAATCAAGGTTTGGAGGGACAAAGGTGGTGCTTGCAACGTCGGGGGAGGCCGGGAAGGGGCACGAAGTGGTGCAGCACCAGCAAGGATGCTCCAGAGCAATAGGGGGCCTTGCAAGAAGGAGGTGTCCTGGATCCCGGAGGAGCGCCGAAAGGTCTCTTTTTAGGCTGGCACGTTACCGGTGGGATGTTTGAGCTGGGGTTTGGGTATCAGGCTGCCCTGTGCTCAGTAGCTGATGCTCTCTTTGGAAATGGGGTGGAGGAGGGACGCGGTGGAGCTGGTGCCAGCGCAGGGCGGGCTGGCGCGCTCCAGCGTCCTCCTGACTCCGAACTTCAGACGGATCCCGGCAATAATCGTGTGTCTGAGAGCAAGTGGTAGTCAGTCATGCTGAATTAAACAACCTTTTATGAAAGCTCCTGTGCACGCTTGGATAAATGAAGGCGCCTAATAGACAGTGAGTCATGACACTCTATTTATCTTCCTTGCTGAAAGCCTGAGCAGATGCAGGGACCTCTTTTATCTGCCAGAAACATTGGAAAATGAATTTGTTACGTGCGGGGGGCTGGAGGGGGGAGATCATGCCAACAGGCAGGGGTTGCAGTCACCACAGCGTGCAGACGGGTGTCACGGGTGTCCCGTCCCCACCACGACAGCCGGTGCGGTGGCAGGGTTGGTGGCACTGGGCTCTGCTTGGGCACCCGCAGCCAGGGCAGCCCGCGCTCTCTGCTCAAGCAGACCGAGCTTGTGCTAGCAGTAAATAAATGCTATTTTTTTTAAACAAAGCACCCTTATTTTGACCATAGTTGGACAACTGTGAAGAGCTCTTCATTCAGCAGCTTTGTCCTCTGCGCGCAGACTTTCCAGGAGCTGGATTTTCCCTGCTTTGGGGACTCATTCCTTCAAAGAGAACCTTTTCCCTTGGCGGTTTTATTCCCAGCCCCTCCGATCCGGGCTGGCAGCCCTGGTGGGAGCAGAGACGTGCGACCCCGGGGGTCCCGCCTGCTCCCCTCCGCCTCCCTCGCAGCCTGCGGCGCTCGCTGCCTCTCCCCGTACCTGTCTGCGAAGGGGAGAGCGGTTATCCCCTAAGAGGTGCTGTGCTTAATTACTTCCAGTAATTAAAAGCTCTTATGGAGGTGTCAGGTGAGAGCAGCGTGCCTGCGCGGCGGCAGGGAGCAGATGCTCCCTAACCCCCATCTGCTCTGTAGCATCGAGGCCCTTCTGTGCTCCCTGAAGTTCAGGCGGCGGCGGCGGCACAAGGAGGACGAGGAGAAGGAGGACGTGGAGGAGTCTGGGGGGAGGACGAGCCCATCGCTGGCCGCCAGCCTGCGCGAGGAATCGCTGTCACTACCTGCGCGCTATGGGATGGGCACTCGGTGCCGGGCAGAGCAGTTGGAGCCATGGCTTCAGACCCAGGTGCTGCCAGTAATCCTTGAAAAAAGCCTTGGAAAAAAAGAAAAAGAAAAGGAAGAAAGATGAGGGCGATGTCCTCGGAAGACAGATGCTGTAATGCGGAGCGATGCGTGGGTGCCGCTGGGAGCGCGCGTGTCTGGCTCCGCTTCCCGAGGGCTGTGGCTGTTAATTTTCATGCAGTTTCTCTTCCGCCGTTTCCTCATGGTCCAAAAAACGAAGGAAAACGAGAGGCTGGGGAGAAGGGGATGGTGCACACCGGTCCACGCCTGGAGGGGCGTGCTGGGGGACGCTGCCGCCTGCCTCCCGCGGGCAGCACGGGCTGCCCTCTGCAGCCTTCCGACGGAGGAGGGATGCTCCGTACCGGGGTGGTTCTCCCTCTTATCCCCCCGCCGGGCTCTCTGCAGACCCGTGGCGGTGCCTCTGCTGCCCGGCTGCGGCCGTGGGCACCGCAGGCGAGCGGCGATGCCGCGGCGGCGCAGAGGTGGAGTGCGGGGTGGAAGCGCCGATGGGACCCGCGTGGCACGGGGCTGAAGCCCAACTGCCACGAAATATTTGTTACACCTGCGTAAAGCTAATGGAGCATCGAGGGTTTATGGAGACAAGTGGAGCGGGGAAAGGGCTTGGGTTTGCCGAGGGAGAGCTGTTAATAGCGTCACGTTTGCAGTCCGGGCGAGGGTTTCCGTAAGGGGCTTGGATTGACTATGGGGCCTTTGGGAATCTCAGGAATTTTCCAAGTAATTTTGATTTATCTCAGCCATTAGGGGAGAGAATTAAGCATGCAATTATTTTCTGCGCCTTGAGAGGAGACGTCAGCTACGTGTGTTACCATTTTCTTTAGCAAATCTCTTTTTCTTCCCTACCCCACCCCCAGACGAGGGGTCAGCCCGGACTCGCTCGGCTCTCCTGGTTCTAACCGAGCAGCCCTAAGGCGTAACACAGATTTCCCGGCGCTGGCAGTAACGAGGGTGGTGTGTGGCGGGGCGCTCGGAGGAGCGGAGGGGGACTCGGCAGCCCGGTTGTTACCTGCGTTTAGGGGGTGCAGCTGTAATGGATGTTACAGAAACAGAAGAGAGAGCCAGAGATGTGGCTGGGTGGAGGCTTTCAAAATGAGTGTGTTTAATGCTTTTCTTCTTTCGCCTTGTTCCCACGCGCATCGACGCCAAACAATTTTTACAAATAGCCGGCGCGCGGCCGTTAAATCACAGATTTAAATAAGTCTATTGTGCATCCGTGCTTGGCACTGTCTCTCCTTCCCTCCTCCCGCACTTTAGAGATGGGAGCTGACAAATTCTTATAAACTAATTTTTACAAATTCATCCCTTGCAAGTTTAATCTGAAGGACGAAACCCCGGAGCCCCCGGCGTGGGACTGGTGTTGCTGGGAGAGCCCAGAGGTCCCCCCCTCGGCCGCCGGCGGGTCCAGGTGCCTTCGCGGCGAGGCAGAGTCTCGTTGCAAGAATTTGATGGGGAGATGGATGGGGACAAGACGGAGGAAGATTTTGGAGCTGTAAATGATTTTCCTTCCAGCATCTTCAGCCAAGGGAGGCTCCAGATTCCCATGAGCGTGGAGGACGAAGGAGATGCAGGGATGCTGCTGGACACAGCATGCCTCCGCCGGGGGACACCGGCTCCCTCCAGCCCCCCCCAGCCCATCTCTCCCCCCCCCGGCACACTGGAGCTCCCCGCTGCCGTGGGGCCGGGATGGAAGGAGGGGTTTGCAGCTGAATTAAGGCCAGAATGGGTCTCAGGCCACCTAAGAGGGGTTGCGCGGGCTCCTCGCACAGAGAATTTGCTGAGGGGGGGGTTAAGTAGCCCCGTGGCCAGCTCGGCAGCCTGGTTGGGCACGTTGAGCTTGAAGCGTTTGAGAGCTGTAGGAGGAGAGAGGAACGGCTAAAGCTAATTAGAAAGGAGGAGAAGGGCTGTAAAGCAGATGTGGAAAGCCAGAGAGCTCCATAGGCTTTGGTTTGAGTTCAGGAGCTGAAGTGCTGCAGTAAAGAGGTCTTTTTTTCAGCACAGAGAATAAATAGTGTATCGTCTGTTTGTGTACCGCTTGCGAGTGCAATAAAGCTGAGCTCACGGCTAATGCAAACAGTTTTCATTAAGAAATAATCAAAAATAAAAAGCCATTTCACATGCTGATAAGAAGCCAGTTGGTTTTTATATTTCACCAGCAGTTTAAGCCATACTCAAAGCCATTTATCTTTTTCCCGTGCTGGCTGCAGAGGATATGAAAAATGCAGCAGGCTGCACATATGTAATTAAACTTTTGGCAGAATCTTTGCCCTACAGCTTTACTAAGAAATTCAATAATGATAAATGGAGTAGAATATATAGAGGACTTTTTTTGTGAACAAGATTTAAAATCGCGTATGTGGCACAGATAATTATTTGCCACATAATTGTCTTGGCAACGTTCTTGCAAGTACCCTTGTCTGATTGTGTCAGCTATTCTTTAAAAACCACCCCTTGTTCTGCTCTTATCACTACTCCAATTTGCTATTGAGGCTTTCCTGATTCCCGGCCAAGTCCGCGTTGAGCCGTAATTACTGTTTTGTTCCCCTTAGCCTGCACAAGATGCGGCATTTCAAGCTGGGAGCGCTCTGGGTGCTGCATTTCGTGTGACAGCCGCACAGTCCCCTCCCGTGCTGTGTCCGACGCCGGGAGCTGGTGTCATCACTCCGCTGTAATTATCCTTTTTTTTTTTTCTTTTTCTTTTTTTTTCCCTTTTCCCACAGCAGTTGGAAGCAAAACACGTCGCTTGACCCATGCGCGGTTTGTAGTCTCGCTGTTATACGTGACACCACTGGGAAAATTAGACTGGGGTTGTCTCCCTGGTTTGGGTGTTGCTGCCTTTATCCTCTGCTAATGCACCGGTAATTTGTACGAGAGGCGATTTCGTCTTCAAATTGTCCATCTAAACCACCCTCTGTGCTTCTCTTATAAAAGCTGCGTCTATTCGGCTTGTTTCCCACAGGTTTCCCCCGTTTCGCTCCTCGCCCCCACAAGCACCGTGGCATCCCTGTGGCCTTTGTCACCGCTGTCCTCGGAGGCGCGCGGCCAAGCGAGAGCGGATACTGCAGCCACGTGTGACCATTTTCAGCTGTTTTTAGCAAAAAGGGAGCTGCCCGGTGGCTTCGTGGTCCTTACAGGTGCGCCGTGGGTGCAAGGATGGGGCCAGGCGCCTGGTGCTGCGTCGGTGCCTTTTTTGGTAGTCCGGGGTTGCGTGCCGTAGCGAAGGAGCCAGCGGCTGGGGCGCTCTCCCGTTTCACAGCTTGCTTCAAACATGCTTGTGAAAAGTCTTAATTTTCATCAAAAGTTTTTTCAATAGGACAAGCAGACTGCTTGGGAGTAATTAAAAAATGATATTGTATTTAACAGAAGTGATAGCCGCACGCGTGGATACCTTAGCAGGGGGAGGGTGGAGTTAAGCGGCGGAGCTGGCCCGGGCGTTTGCTTTCATTAGTGAGAGCCGTGAAATGCAAATCTTTTCTGGAAATTTAATGATGGGGAGAGAGTGCTGCCGAAACGCCGGGGTAATTCTCAACAGAATGGGAACAGCCGAAGCTTCCCCGGTTACGTGACCCGAGGAGATGAACGCTGGCTGTTGCATCCCTCGCTCCGCTCCTCCGCGGAGCCGAGCGGGATGTTGGTGTCCGATGCTCTCGGGCATCTGCTTTCCGCAGGTACGGGCAGCCCCGAGGCGCAGCTGGGTCCCTCCGCGGCGCTCAAGAGCTCCTCTCCGGGGCTTTTCCCCGTGCTCGTGGCCAGGCGTTCAGCAAAGCATGTTTTTTTCTCAATGAAAATTCACCCGCAGATAGGAGCCGGGGGAGCGGAGCTCAAAGCCCGGAGGAGGGAGCTGGAAAAGCTCCGCTCTGATGTCTAAACGTTGGCAAAAGCCTCGTCCTGCCTCGCTGCGGGAGTCCTGGGGGACAGCGCGGTTTCGTGGTGAACCCATCAAATCCGGGGACAAGGGAAATAAGCAGAAAGCGCGGGTGCTCCGCGGGTGTCCCCAGGGGACAGCGAGCCATCCTGGGCATCCTGCCACGCGGGTGTCCCCTCCCTGCCACCAGTCCGGGGAGAGCGGCCATCCCCCAGGTACTGGTGCGTGAGAATTAGCGCGAAGGGCGATGGGAGGACAGGGGGGGACGGATTCACGGCTTTGCGAGCAGAGCAGATGCCGAGGCAGAGATGTTTTGTTCAGAGCCCCGAAGTTAAGATTTTGGAAAGGCTGATGGCATTTGGTTTATCTGCGTTCTGCGAAGTGCCAAGTGAAAAGCAGCTGGGAGGTTTTGATTTTTTTTTGGCTCATTCTGCCTAAACCGTGGGGACAGGAGCCGAGACATGTGGGGTTTCCAGCCGTGGCTCTGGGTGAGGTTCTCCTGCCTCCCGTGCCCACCCCCTGCCTGGGAGCACGTGGGCACCAGCCATGCTGTAATGATCTTCCCTTGATAAAGCAAATCCCTGGATTTACTCATGTGGTTGAGTTTATCCCAGAGAAGATGAGGGATGATGTGGTCAAGGACTTGGCTGGAGCAGCGATGTTGCGGGGATGGATGGCTCCTTGGCTTGGCGGGTTGTTACGTGCGCTGCTGTAGCTGGAAGGAGAGGTTGGATCCATCCAGGGAGGAGGAGGAGGAAGAGGAAAAGGAGGAGGAGGAGAAGAAGGAGGAGGCAGGCTCCAGCCTGAGCCTGGTCCAGGCTGGAACTGGGGTAGGTGAGAAAGAGGTAAAGGAAGATCTAAGATTGCAGAGGAAGATGTGTTGGACACAGGCTCGTGCTTGCCTGCACGGCCCATGCTTGTCTCGAGTCAACGGCTGCGTTTGGTTTCAAGCGCAGTCTTAAAGGCAGAAACGCTACGGATGAACTGGACCAGGTCACATCATGGGATGAGCGAAAAGAAAAAGGAAAAAAAAAAAAATATAGAAGCAAATTGCCCGCGATGGAGTAACCTGCCTGGTGGCGGCACCGCCGCTCTTAGCTGGTGCTGCGAGAGGAGAGCGCAGCGGAGGTGCCGCTGCACTGTCAGCAGGCAGCGTTTTTGGCCTGATTTAAAACAAGTCACTGACATTACGTTCTGCGTTTTCCCTGCCTTCCCCAGCAGATACCTGAAGCCTTGAAAAAGCAAAGCTTCCCCAGCAGGCACCGAAACCTCTGCTTTCGGCTTTCATCCTGCGTTTGTACCTCGCAAAAACTGCCTCAAGAACCTACGCTGCCCGGGCTGTCGCGGCGTCGCGGTCGCTCCTGCTTTTATTTAACACTTGTTGCGTTCTATAAAGGGAGAAACGCTGATGTTTTGTCGCCTGAGTGTAAGTGCTCTTCTCTAAATGTCACCTAAACCCTTTTCCCTCCTCCCTGGGAAGCCCGCGGTGCCGGAGGGGGATTGCTGCACCTCTCTGCATCCTCGCGGCGCCCCGGCTTTCCCGTAGGTGGTCCTGCAGCGCGAGTGGCGCCGGGAGCCCGGGGGCGGCACGGGGACGGTGCCGTGGTGAGAACCGAAAGGTCCATGGGTCAGCGTCAGTGGCCGGGGCAGCTGAGGATAACGCTGTTTGCGGGGCCGGGGGGATGCGTGCCAAGCAATTAAAGTAATCCAGTGGTCTGGCAGAAGAAGGGAATTTCATCTGTAAGTGGCGTCAGCCCTGGCTGCCCCATTGCCGGGGTCTGCTGTGCCGCGGTGCGGCCGCGCCGGCGTTCCTGCGGTGAACTGGGCAAGCCGCTCCGCTGGATCTAGTTGTCCTTGCGATTGCTTAAAAAAAAATATATTTATCTTTGTCCCCGCGGGCTGGAATGAAGCTCTGCCATCAAATGTTACTGCGTGTTATTGACTGGGCTAGGATTTGGGGACGGAAAGTGTCTGGCTCCGTTCGGCGAACGACAAGGACAATATTTATCTGTGCGGCATCTTGCTCTGTTTGCAGAGCGGCCGTGGCCTTTTGGGGAAAAGCACGGGAGTCACGCGTGTCGCGGTTTGCAGCCCTGGTGACGCCGTCCGGGGATGCTCCCGTCGCACGGGGGGTGGCAGGAGGGAACCTGCCGGAGAGCCGCCCGCTCCCACCGCTGTCGAGTGGGGTTCTAGTCTTCGCCCTGTTTTTTCGGTACCAAATTATATTAAATTCTTGTTTTTATTTTCTGCGTTGTTGAGGACCGTTTCAGGATGCCTTTACGTGGCCGTTTGTGTGGTACAGACGGCAAGCCGCGGAGCGCTGCTGACACCCCCGCTTTCCCAAGGTGACCCCTTGTGTCAATTTGCATGAGCCCTCTTAACGCTGCGGTTGTTAATTGGCGCTGGAAACGCGCACTGTGCAGCATGCAGCGTGACGGTCGGGCATCATCCTGCCTCCAAACAGCAGGGGAAGCAGTTGGCGTTTGGTCAAAACGGTTCCAGACAGCTCCTTACACTGCGTCTGCGAAAAAAATCTTGGGGTGGGTAGGTCAAGGGACGGGAGAGAGAACTCTGTAAATCCAGGGGGAGAGAATTATCTTGTCTAAATGTCAAATCTTCTTTAACACAAAGCCGTAGCTGTTGCTGTGTGAGGTTCGGGAATTTGTGCTCCTCGTCTCTTGGCTTCCCTTCACCGTTTCGCGCCGAAGGTGGACAGCGAAGGGCTCGGTGCGCGTCGGCTTTATTGCGGTGCTGCCTGGCGCTCGTCCCACCCTTCACAGCCCGGACTGGGGCTTGAGTTTGAGTGGCGTGTTTTTAAATAACTGGTTGAAATAGAGCTGATAGCGATGGTCCTGCTGGGAGCAGAGGTGCGGGAGAGCCCGGGGTGATCTGGTGATGTCTTAGCAAACGGCAGCAGCAAATCTTTCGGTAGCGGAACAAATAGTCGCTAAATACAGCTCAGCACGCTCGTTTTGTGAGCGGGGTGAAATCAAAATGAAGTCCTGCGGGGTTTTCCTTCAGCAGCGAGGGCAATGCAGACCTGCCAGGTTTGGGGTTGGAGGGGGGGATGGACGGACGGACATGGTCTCGCTGCGGGTCCCTGCGGCTGCTGCCCGGCAGCTCTGTCCTCCTCATCCTCGTCAGCCACCAGCCCCAGAGCTCGTCCCGGCCAGGTTGGGACTCTGGGTGTGCAGGTGGGGGTGATGCTGGGGAGCCGTGCGGGGCCGAGAGCCGGTCCCTGGAGGAGGAGGAGGCAGAGGATGACCTTCTGCTTTGCCTCAGGGTCTCCCTGACCCGCGGGCTCTGTGGTCTCCGTGGGGGGACACCCCCTACCCTAACCTGAAATGAAGCCCGGGGTGGGGGCAATACACCTTCAGCCCTGCTTTGGTCAGTGTTTTTCCTTCTGTCTGCTTTTTCCTTCTGGGAGGGGAGGTGGGAGATGCCCAGCTGTCCGTCTGTCTCCCTCTCGGCTGACCGGGCTGTGTTTTGTACCCCCAGACAAAGGTGAGAACGGGGAGCCCTACCAGAGGAGGAAGGGTGCGGGGTCCAGCCTGCCGGACGGCCCCCCGGCGCTCCCCGCGACCAGGGACGGTGCCCCCACAGCCGGCAGCAGCAGCTGGAGGCGGATTATGCTGATGATCCTCGCCATAACCATCCACAACATCCCAGGTAAGTCCTGTCCGTCTGTCCATCCATCCCGGCTCGCGGGCAGCCTCTTCCCGCTGCCGTCCTGGGAGGAGCGCGCGGGGCTGCCGCCTTCTCTCCCTTCTTTTTCTTGCTGAGTGGGTGCCTGGGTGCCTTTTGGCACGATCCGTAACGTCAAATCTTGCGCCCTCGGTAGGGTTGAGCCGGGTAAGGTCTCGGCAGCCAAACCCCCGCTACGAGGTGGGGGGGAGCCTGGGGGCTCGGGCTCGCTGCTGCATCTTGAGCATCTGCAGCAGCACTCGCTGTTGCCAGCCCGTCGTGGGCGAAAATTGCAAATCCGAGAGTATACCGAGAAAGATGACACTGTAAAGACAACAAATTCTGCTCTCTTTTCGTTTCTCTCCTGGTCTATGTACCAGCAAGAGATGCATTTTAAAGCGCTGCAGCTCCGCGGGAGCACGTACAATTGGGGTTTTCTTATTCAAGGGATGGAGTTTGCCAATAGATGGGAAACTGCAGAGGCCGGAGTCTTGGAGGGCTGTGTCCTGCCGGGGGCTGAGCTTTGAGACCACAGAAAAAGATGCGATAAAGAAAAAGATGAGATAAATTTGTAACAGCTGAGGACACTCAGCCGCTTTGCAATTCTTGGTGATGTTGAAAGTAATATAAGGCAACCTTTTCAAGCGCTTGCTGTCCGGGTTGCCTCTCCCCTCCCTTCTCCTCCTCTTCTCCTTCCCCTCCCCTTTCTTTCTCCCTTCTCCGCTCAGTCTCTGCCCGTCTCAGGTTGTAGCCTGGATGGGGGGGTGCAGGGGGGAAAGGAAAAGGTTTTTCTGCGTACTTGGATCTCTAAACTAGGGGAAAAACGAGGAGCGCCTTTGGAAGAGCCGTGGTTTCCGAGCTGGCGCGAACGCGTGGCGTGTTGGCAAGGGGGCGGCTATTGTCAGCCGTGAGCGCTGCTGCGGCACGGGGCTCGCTTTAACCGCCAGCGCCGGGGAGGAGGAGCTGCCTGGCGTCCTCACGTGTGCTTTTCCATTTCGAGAGCGACTTTTATCCGATGCCAGGGCAGCCTTCTTAGATTCCATCACCGGTTGGGCTTCCCGGGTAAGAGGGCTCCGTTACGGGTCCGTAGCGGCAGCGCCTGTGTTTCTCCCCCTGCACCGGCACCCCAGGATTGAAGAGCGGGAAGGAATCAGAGCCGACACGCGGCGGGCTGCGGCGGCGCTGGAGTCGGGATGCGCGTGGGCGTTCTTCTCCTCGAGCATTTGTGAGCTGCCCTCCCTTCCAGCCCCGCTGCTGCTTGCTTGTCTCTGGGCAGTAATTGCTTCCTTCCCGCCGCTCATTGGTTCCCAGCGCCCTTGGGTGCTCCTGATCCCATGGATTTTCCTCTTTTCATCCCTTTTTTTTTTTTTTATAATTATAGGTGTATTACACAGGTGCCTTAGTTCAGCTCCGGGTATTGCCGGGGGAGGCAGATGCCTGGCAGACGAGGCAAGTAGGGAGTTTTAAATTAGCCACATGCACAAAAAAAACCCCAGGGGTGGCATTTGCACCGAGCAAACCGTAACTGGATTCCGTCTTTCAAACGAAGTGTCAGGGCGCCGGGGTGAAGGGCCGGGCGGTGAGGGCGTCTTCTGCCTCTGGCCGTGGCGGCTGGGGATTCCGGCCCCTGTCACTGGGGAAAAAAAAAAGGGAAGTTTTGTAGAGGAGTGAAGAAAGCGTCACCCGTAGCAATAGGTTAATGGCAACACGGCCCTGGCTGCCGCAGAGACGCCCGTCTGACCTGTCATCGCTTCTGCCAGAGCATGAAGCCACCCTCGGACGGTTACAGAGGCTCGGAAATTCCCTTCTGCATCTTAAAGGTCACAACATTAAAGCTTAATATCCCGAGAAGGTGTGTGAGAGCGGTGGCCCGCGGATGGCTCTGCTGCTCAGCCCCTGCCCGGAGGCTCGGCTCGGCGCTGCGGCGGTCTCTGGGTCGCCGTGGGGTGTCTGTCCCTGCCAAGCCCTGTCCCCAGAGTCCCCCTCCTGTTCTTTTCCAGCTGGGCAGGAATTTTTCTGGTTTTTTTTTGTTCATTTTCCAGCCCTTTCCAGCAGCTCTGCGGCGCTGGGTAGGTGAGAGTGGCTGTTTGTGCTCGGTGGGGCCGCTCACGGATGGCAACCACCAACGTCCTCCTGTCAGCGGGGCTTTGCCCAGCGTCGTCCAGAGGTTTCAAGTCGCAGAGGTTGGCCCTGAGCCCGTGTCTGCCGCCGTGCTGCCCGGCGCCCTGCCTGCAGGTCACAGCGTGCCGGCGCCCGTTTCACCCTAAGAAACGATGCCCACTGTGATGAAAACAGGAGCTTGTGGCCTTCCCTGCTCATTGCTGAGGTCTCCGGTCCGCCTTGCGCGAAGCAGCAGGAGCTGGTCCAGCCTCTGGGTGAGCAGCGGGACGGGGCTCGGCTTCGCTTCCCCAGCAAAGTCTCGGCGGCGCCGGCGGCGCTTCTCTGATCTGCTGCGGCCCCTGCCTGCGGCGCCGGGTTTGGAAACACTGTAATGCTCTCCCTCAATTATCATCCCAGCGAGCGGAAAGGCTGACACTATAATTAGCGCAGACTCCTGCGGCGTAATGACACCTCGGTTAGCGTGCGGGGCGGCAGCGCCGGTGCTGCGGGAGGAGGCGGGAGGTGCTGAGCCGAGAAGCTGGGGATGCTCGACGCCTCGGCACGGCTCCCGGACGCGGGCTGCGGGCTCGCCCGGCCTCCGGGCTTGCAAAAGCGCTCGGCGCTCGCTTCGGCAGCGGCGCACGGCTCTGGCGCCGTGGCTGGTGCTGGTTCCGCTTCCCTGCGATCCCAACGCGCTCGCTGGGAGCATGTCGTCGGAGGTTGTCCAGGGGGTTCCCAAGGGTTTTCTGTCCCAGCCGTGTCTTCATAAAGCTTCCCGTGCCTTGAGGGGGGGGATGCGATGCTGGGGTTGCTGCAGTGAGGAGGATGCAGCCGGGAGGGGNCGGGGCGGTGGGGGGATGCGATGCTGGGGTTGCTGCAGCGAGGAGGATGCAGCCGGGAGGGGACTGCTCCTGGCCACGCGCACCTTGCCGGACTACTCGTCCGCCCAAGCGCCTCTGATGGGCTGTAGGTGGTCTTCCTCCTCTGAAACCTGTCGTGTTCCACAGCTGAGCCAAAACTCTACCAAGTCCCTCCATGCGGAGGTGAAAACCCTCGCGAGGACCGGGTCTGGCCCTGTTCTCCTCCTCCGCTGGTGGGGAAGGGGCTCCCTCCCTCTTGTATCGCCAGCAGAGAACAGTTTTATTTACTTTGAGCCCCATTTAAGGATGAGCACGTTTTGGTCTTGGCAATGGATCTATCTTTGGTTTCAGGCAAAGGCGCTGGAAGCCGGTGAATGTGCGGGTGAGATAATGGAACGCAAAGACCAGCCTCGCGCGTTCAGTTTGTATTTAGTGGGCTCTGCCGGCAAGCGAAAGGTTTGTTAATTTGTTCCAAAGCTGAGTCTGGCAATGTAAAGAATAAATTGATAATGACAGGAGATGCCAAACTGCAGACTGTTCCTGCTAATTAATATTCATATATGCCGGGTTTAGTGGAACATTAATTATGTATTTAATCAAGCCCTGTTTATTCTGGTTTATCTTTGTACCTTGGGTGGCTGTTATGCTGAAGACTTCAGATTAATTAAAATGTTACTGGTGTATCACAAATAACAATTAGCGAGGTGTGAGTTGAACCGCCTTCCTCTTTGTGCTCATTGCGAAGGGAGGAGGAGAGCCCGTAGGACGGAGCTGGTGGGGCCGTGGGGCCGCTGCCGCCCCCCCGGGGAGCTCCTGGAGGGGTCTGCCCTGCTCTGAGCCCGGTGTGGGAACAGGGGGTCCTCCGGCGTGGAGGTGCTGCGGGAACCTACATCCCTAATGTTCACACCACTACAGGTGGGGTGGAGGACGGGACCAAGGCTGTTCTGCACCCGTCTTCATGCCGCGGGGCTCTCCCGGGAGTCACGGTGCTCACGGGGGCGCCGTGGGGCTCTGCGCCCGCCTGGGACCTCTGGGGGCTTAACCAGAGCCCGAGTCCTTTCCCAGTGGGTGTCTGTACATGGCAGTGGACGTGGGGAAGGAGCTGCAGGTGTTTCCTCTGCCGGGCTGCGGCGATGCCCGGCTTTGCTTTTCTCCGGCAGTTGGGAAATGCGGGTTTCTCTTCCACAAAAACCGCTCAGCTGGTGGCAGGTGCCTGGCTGGGATCCCGCTCGCTGCGGGGACCGCGGTGCCACATCCCTCCCTCGCCCCGAGGAGCATCCCCGCGGATGCACCCCCCGGTGCCGCTGGCTCCCCGGGGAGGCAGCGGGGCTGATGCCGGGGGCCGGTTGCTGGCAGGCGCGAGTGAGGTGATGCTTCCAGCCACCCTAACGTTACCACGGAAACCTGAATTTTCCTTTTTCAGTTGGGATGTGGCGGACAGAGCCGGGCAGCCCCCGACCCCGGCACGCGCCGCGAGCCCATCCCCAGGAGCTGCACGCAGAGCCAGAGTCGTCCGCTCTGCTCCAGCCCTTTCCTTCCCGCAAGAAAGCACTTTGCTTTTCTGTATTCAGCCCCAGCGCTCCGTGTTTGCTCCCCCATTCAATTTCTGTGACGTTTCTGCCTCAAGCGTCACCGTTAAGCAGAGGTGTCTGGGAGGGAGCAAACAGGACCCGGCAGCGGTGCCGCGGCGTGCACAGAGCCACTGGGTCATGGTGCAAGGTGGCACCGCCGTCCCCTGCTCGCCCCCCAAATCTCGTGTGGCTNCGACGTTTCTGCCTCAAGCGTCACCGTTAAACAGAGTTGTCTGGGAGGGAGCAAACAGGACCCGGCAGCGGCGCCGCGACATGCACAGAGCCACTGGGTCATGGTGCAAGGTGGCACCGCCGTCCCCTGCTCGCCCCCCAAATCTCGTGTGGCTCCGCCTGAGGCTTTCTCTCCAGTTCCCATTGCCAGAAACCCATTAACAAGCTGGATTATTATTTTTTTTTTTAATGAAAAGGAACAAAACAAGGAGCTGAATACAGAATAAATTCAGCCTCGGTGGCAAAGGTGCTGCGGGGAGGAGGGAAAAGATTTTAAATGGAGAAAATTTTAGATGGTGGCGTCTGTGATAAGGATGAACGAGTCTCCTGGGCAGCTGCACTGGGTTGGGGGGAAGGTCCCCGCGCCCCCAGGTGACAGCATCCCAGTTCGTCCCCCTGGGACCGTGCTTGGAGGGGGCAGCAAGAGGCACCCGCCTGCACCGTGCCTTGGTGTGTGGCAGTGGTTTTGGGGACCCTCCTTCTCTGCTTGCCCAGGAGGGAGAGATTTAGCCCCAAAACTCATAGGTTTGGTTCTGGCCAACGCTTGGGGCGGAGGCGAGACGATGTCCCGGGGAAGGTGTAGCCCGGGGCTGGGGCGGAGGAGTGGGAGCGGGATTTACAGCGTCCCCCTGTCACCGGGCTGCTGTCAGAGTCTCTGGGCAGCCTCGCATCAAGGCACGCTTTCCTTACGGTGGCGGTTCCTTGCGTTGGTGATGGATTTAGGCCAGTGACCTCCTGCCCGTCCCCGTGGCAGCTCCGCGGCACCTCTCCATCCCTAAGGACGGACAAGTGCTGCTGCCGCTTCGTGTTATCCCGAGGAAACGAGGGTAGAAGGGAATTCTGCACCAAAGCGTGGTAAATGTCAAATTGATTTGAAACACGCTTGTTTGCAGCTTCGCCTGGGAAGGAGAACTGTTCGGCTGAGCGCCCGTGGGCCAGATAGCGTGAGAGCTGCCCGCTGCCCTCTGTGCGGTGGGATTTGGTCGGGGACAGTCCTGGGAGTGAGAGCTGCCCACGTAGATACGGGAGCTGCCGGGGCGCTTGCTTTTGTTTCTGGCTTCTTACAGCTTTACCCAGTTTTAATGTCCTTTTCTGTGTCTGCTGCTTTACGACTGTCTGGGGGAGAGGAGCAGATGGCGCGGTTTGGGTCTGGTTGTTGGCCGATGCGTGCGGGGGACCCTGCCTGCCCTGCCGTGCCCGCAGCTCGCGCTGCAGATCCCTGAGCTGCCGTCACCCCGCACCCCCCGCTTGCATCCAGCCAGCCGAAATGGGGGAAACTGGTGGGGACCCCAGCGTTGTCACCCCTTGGCCCAGTCCCCTGCTGTGGACATCTCCAGCAGTGATTGAGTCCCATCCATCGCTCCTCGGCTGGCCTGTCTGCACCTCCGCCAAAACCAGCTCCTGGCATTGAGGGCTGGAGGTGTGCAATGGAGGTGTGCGATGGAGGTGTGCGACGGAGGTGTGCGATGGAGGTGTGCGACGGAGGTGTGCGACGGAGGTGTGTGGCGGAGGCGTGCAGCGGAGGTGTGCGATGGAGGTGTGTGATGGGCTTCTGGTCATCAGCTGGCAGAGACGCGTCTGAAATGAAAGGGTATCTTCCCACTGGTGAGGAGGGATCTTCATGGTGAGGTTTGTACCTAGAGCATGTGGTGGTTTGCTGCAGGGAATGGCTTCAAACTGGAAGAGGGGAGATTTAGATGAGATATTAGGAAGAAATGTTTCCCTGTGCGGGCGGTGAGCCCCTGGCGCAGGTTGCCCCGAGAAGCTGTGGCTGCCCCATCCCTGGAGGTGTTCAAGGCCAGGTTGGACGGGGCTTGGAGCAACCTGGGCTGGGGGGAGGTGTCCCTGCCCAGGGCAGGGGGGTGGAATGAGATGGTCTTTAAGGTCCCTTCCAACCCAAACCATTCCAAGATTCCATGATTCTGTCTCCCAGGTGAGCACCTGACACGCAGTGGTGTCTGACCGCTGCGTGGCAGTGGCCAAGTCCAGGTTCGATGTGTTCTGCCGGCGGGTGCGAGGTGGGACGCTGGAGACTGCAGCTTTTTAAACCTTAAACCAAGTCAGCAAGGTTCAGCCAGAGCTCGTCCGTCAGACCCGAGCCGGAGCTGGTGTGCTCTGTCTGTGGTGGAACTGGTCCTGAGACGACGGTGAATCTGAGGATGCAAAGCGATGACCTGTCGCCGAAGGGGAGGGTATGGAGAGAGGGGTTTGTGGATGGCTGCGGCGGCACAGAGGTTGCGTACTGTGCTGTCAGATCGGCGTTCCTCGGGAGGGGGTGATTTCCAGGCTGGTTACTTTGTCATTAGCAAAAAAATTGATTGAATTCATTCTCCTGGGACAGGCGCTCCCATGCACTCAGCCTCCCGCGAGCAGGCTGGGGTGACGAGTGCGGTATTGCATCTCAATTATAAAGAAATGTGATTATTTATATGAATATTCTCAGACATCTATTAAAGGTTGGTAACATTCATTTTGAACGATGGGGTTTTTTGTTGGTCTATTGAAATTGAGACTATTTTACAACCCTTGACATTAATATGCGTTTGGTACCCACTGGGGTTCGGCAGAGCGTGAGAACGGGAGCCGTTTAGCTGCGCCGATTAATCTGTGTCTCGTCTGTGCGATGCCTTTTTCTGAAATTACAGCGGACCTCCTTCCGCTGTCACTTCTGCTGACTGCGCTGCTATAACGGTTATTCCTGGGCACTCTTGGAGCACCTTTGATTTCTACTGAAAGGCATTATTTTTAGTAAGAAAAAAGAGGAGAAGACTTCTGTGCAGCTTGCGTTTCAGAGAAGAGGGTGAAAAGGAAGCGGCGGGTCAGGGAAGGTGTCGGCGCGTGCGGGGAGCACGTTGTGCAGCGGTGCGATGGAGTTCAAGTGCTGCCGAGGGTCAAGGGGAGCAGAGGAGAGCGCTGGCCCGGGGACCGCCTCCGCCTGCGCTCGCCGCTGGCAAGGATGGAAAGATGCACGTTTGAACCGTCATTAATTTTTCCCAGCGTTTTCACCTCCGGCGAGAAAACCCAGCCTGGGCCGTGGCTTTCCGAGGCTGCTGCCCATCGCGTCTCCGATTTGATTTCCAGAGGGACCCTTGGGGCGCGGATGCGTCGGGAATCGAGCCGTTGTTGTTCGCCGCGGTGCTGCGACGTGATGGCCCCGCCAGTGGCCAGCGGGGAGAGAGGAGAAAGGTCAGATCGGACGCAGCCCCCGAAGGCAGCGCCGGGTGTTCGGTGCTAACCCGAGTGTTTGGCGCGGCGGTGACTCATGTGGGCTGAGGAGCAGCACCGCCGCACGGACGCGCTCGCTCTGGGAAAGGTTGCTTTAACCTTTCATTAAACCTCCCATTAATTGTCGCCTCATCAGCACATATTATGACATTTTCATCTATTAAGCACCTCGATGGATTGAAACGACCTGCTCAAAATCGTTAAGCGTCTGTGTGAGGGGGTGGAAAGTGTGGGGAGGCGGCGGGACGACGCGCCGGCACCGGGCGAAGGATGCGGGCGGCAGCCCCGGCCGTGGGTGATGCTCCCAGCAGCTGTGGGACGGCTCTGCCCCGCTCCCCTGCTCAAGGCAAGGTACCACCAGCAAAAACCTGGTCCTGAAAAGGTGGAGGCTAAAAAAACCCCTTCCTTTCGGCACAACAGGGCTCTCCTGGGTGGCTGTGCACGCCGTGCATCGCCGTTTCCCTGTCCTCTGCGTGCACCCGAGGCGTGGGTGTCCCTCTGCAGAGCCGGGCTGTGTCACTGATGGGGGCGGGAAGGGCTCTGGCACCGGGCTCTGGGCTGCTTTCGGCTCCGTGGCCGCCGGCTCGGCTACCTCGGGACTTCCCCTGGCTCCTCCTGGGCGGACGGAGGCCGAGGCTTCGGCTCCAGGGTGCCTCGGGAAACGGTGCGCGAATAACAGCCCGATGTAAATGTGATTTCGTGTATTACGTGGGCACGGTTGGGAAGCGTTCCTCTGCAGCCCGGGGGTGTCACGGCCCGTCACGCTGGCACCGGTAGAAGCGGGGAGAGCGTGGGCAGCGGGGCGGGAGTCGCGGGGTCTCTAATGCCCCCCTGACAGCAGTTCATATTTCAAAAACTCATTTGCAGGCAGACACCTGGAAAGCCGGCGGAGAACTGATAATGTACATTTATCTCTGCGGCATCGTTTTGAGTTGATGATCGGTGTTCTGTAAGTGGTAACAGCCACAAAGGTGACAAAAGCCAATTAAATACAGTATTTCCAGCAGCTGGAATGAAAGCCCACTGAAATATGCATGTGGAAGCTCCTTTTATTTGTTATGTCCATCAGATCTCGCAGATCTGTTGCGTTAAACATCAGTGCGCAGTGGCCTG
Source organism: Himantopus leucocephalus (assembly GCA_003993805.1). Classification (NCBI taxonomy): domain Eukaryota; kingdom Metazoa; phylum Chordata; class Aves; order Charadriiformes; family Recurvirostridae; genus Himantopus; species Himantopus leucocephalus. The sequence goes on along the minus strand of RSEF01000018.1, from coordinate 10,620,955 downwards.
AGAAATCATTTGCATGTTAGAAATGAAACATTAAATAATCTGTGATGGATTCAGGTTGTTTGGGGTCGGGGAGAGCCCGTTTCCAGCACTAGCTTTTAGGCGAGTTCCGGTGTGTTAATGTAGCCCATTGGGCCTTAAAAATCCCCTTTTAATGGCATTTCGACTCCACGGCGTCGCACATAGCAATACGGTTTGGTGTTCTTCGTGTCCGTTCTGCTGTTAAGCACCGGCGAGCTGGGGATTTCGGCCGTTTGCTTTTCCAGACGGCGTCTGGCTCGACCCTGCCATCGTCTGCTGTTCTTCGTCGCCTCCTGCGTAGCCTTGGCGGGACCCATCCGCGAACCCCTGCAAAACTTGGAGGCAAAGCCGCGCCATTAGTTGTTATCTTTGGAGATCAGAGTGGCTGAGTTGAGCTGTCTGGGCACGTCAGAAGCTTTTGAGATGTTTTACCTTCTTTCAGCTTAGCGTATGCGCGTCACGGGCTTCAGCCGCTGCTGAGTCGGTGCTTTATTGGTGCCTCTAATGGGTAAACTCCTGGGTCCGTGATAGAGCCGTCCCCGGAGCGGGAGAGAGGAGCTGAGCTGACGTGCGATGCTGAAGCAGGTCTGCGGTGCTTTGCCTGCAGTTCCCTACCCAGAAAGGCAATTTTTTCTCCATTTTCAAACTGCCCGGCTTTGCTGTGCTTCCCTACTGCCGCCGTCCCCACAGACCTTTATCGGGTTTTCCTCCTACACCTTTTTTCCCGCCCCCATGAACGAGGGATTCCCGGAGCCGGCAGCTCCCTGCGCGATGTGCCCGGCCACGCTCACACCTTTTAGTCGTTTGCTCCCTCCGGAGCGTTCTGGTGTAAGGTAGCACCGAAACGGGTTTATTTCTCCTATTGCTTTTTTCACAGCCAACATTTCGGAGGGGCGGCGCGGTGGGGGCTCTGCAGGGTGGGATCCCTGGGGCTTCGCGGCTCTGCCTGCCCGCTGCCTGCATCTGCCCGTGGTTGCAAATAGTCGTGAGGATAATGATTGCCCAGGACTGCTTTGTCTGAGCAGATTAATCCAGCTGGTGCCTCGGGTTTTGTTTTCTCCGTCCTGTCACCGTCTGTTGGCAGGGTCAGGGTGGGAGCGCTGCCGGGGCCGCGGCCTCCGAATCCGCAGGGGAAGGGGGACCGGGCCACGTCCCCGTCCCACCATACGTCCCTCAAACAAAAGCTCTTGTTCGTCGGGAACCCGGGGGAGGAGAGGGGACGAGTGAATAATTCATACCGCAAATAATAATAGATGCCACTATAAACTGCAAATTAATCATTTAGATTTTGTCTTTGTGTTCTGCTGAAAGGATTTTTGGTTAGGGTGATAATTAGGAGTGATCTGGCCTCGTTAGTTGGCTGCTTCTGCGGGGCTGCAGAGAACCATAGAACCACAGAATGGTTTAGGTTGGGAGGGACCTTAA
>RSEF01000018.1:10595403-10607421 GCA_003993805.1 Himantopus leucocephalus | reverse complement strand
TGCTCTGGCAGGGAGTGGCACTGGGGGAGCTCCAGAGGGCCCTGCCAACCCCCACCACCCTGGGATTCCGGGACTCTGTGAATGGTTATGGCTGCGGCTGCCAACGCGCCCGCCTGCATCCCAGAGGATGAGGGTCCAGCAGAGATGCTGCTGTCCGCCAGGCTCAGCCGCACCGGGATGCGCTCGGAGCGCAGCATCTGCCGCAGCCCAAACCATCGCTCCCAGCAGCAGGTGCAGGCTCTCTCCTCGCACACCAACCCCGATCAGCCCACCGAGACCTGCACACAGGCACTCGCCCTAGACTGAGCGAGACTAAAAATATACTTTTCAACCCCCCCCAACGGAAATACCTCCAACGACTTTCTCCGTGCTCACATACTCCAACCTGTTCTGCGTGTGGGACGAGGCTGCCTCCTCCTCTGCCCCTTTCTAGCAATTTTCCCCCTCCTTCCCCGCGAGAAAAGGCCGCTCTTTCTTTAAAGCAATGTGTCACACTGAGACTGACAGGCAGATGAAAGAATGAAGAAAGTCCCATTCTCCTTCATTTTTGCAACAAGGTGATAAGCACGGAACGATGTCAGGGCTTGGACACGCCGGACTCCCAGGAGAGGCTGCAGGCAGGTTTCGGGCGGGCTCTGGCACCCCGTGACAGTTCTGGCTCCTTTATTCAAAGCATCCCCAAAGAGATAACCCTCTGACAGACGGATCGATGGGCCGAAGCAGCGAAACGATGTTCCCTCAGCGTGAACTTTGTTTACCTCCCAGCATTTCTGCTTCTCCTGCCGGGACTCCAGTGGTTCCCCCCGCACCGCGGGCAGACGGGAGCCAAGCAGTTACCCTCAGTTTCTGCTGATCCGCCTGATCCCTGGGCTCTTCCAAACGAGCCGGAGGGCTTTTCCCCCCTCCTCTTCTCACCAACAGGGAGAGCAAACGCTGCAGCCCCTTGGGAAAAGGGGACGCCCCAACCGCAGACGCCACGTCCCAGCCGACCACGGGGCGATCTCCAGCGCAGACACGAGGGCTTCCCGCAGCCCTGAGCAGCCCCACATGCCCAGCACTGTGCCCCCGCCAGCTAAATCCTTCTTTATTAGGACCGGACTAGTTCAGCCTTAACCCGCAAATGCCTTAGGATCTCGCCTAACCCCGTAGCAAGCTCTCCCCGTCGCAGGCTGCAGGCGTAACCCACCTCCCCGGCTGCCTCCCCGCATCCTCGCCCGATTCGGGCGCTTTGACACCCGCCGGGCAAGGCTGCGGTTGGCTTCGCGGGCAGGGGACAGGCAGGTCGGCCGGGAATCGCAGACCGGCAGAGCCCGGGAAGAGGGGCTGCGGGCTCTCGCCGTCCCACAACAGCCCCCTACCGCAGCAGAGCCCCTCTCCAGACTTCCCCCAGCGGCTCCTTTCCATCCCCCAGGCTCGACCTTCCCATCCCCTGGGCTGTCACACCCAAAGGGATCATGGATGTGGCATGGCGCAGTACGACACGAAGGCACAAAGCAGTCTTGGCTCTCCACCGGCACAGGATCTCCCCATATTTTGGGGTGTTTAATCCCAGAGAGGAAGAACAGGGCGCGCTCAGACCCTGCCTTTGGGCTCCTCTTGAGGACCCTGGGGTCCCCTCAGAGCAACACCTCCACCTTCTGCTGCTCCAGCGGAGGTAGAGGAGGGCAGAGGAGCTCCGGGACACACCGGCTGGGATGAGACAGCACTGCAAAACCAGCTCAGGAGCACTAATCCCAGGATTAGACCCCTGTTCCCAAGGCAGCTTGCGGCTGCTGAGCCTCCTGCCGTGTCCTGCCCGAGCGCTTGCTGGGACTTTGTGTCCCGTGTCCCGTGTCCCGTGTCCATGCACGGCAGACCTGAACTCCCACGGCTCTGGAGACAGGGGCTGCACGAACTGCCTGTCCCGTCCCCCCCAGCGCTGCCAACCTCCCCCCCGGGCTGCTCTGCGGCACCTCCTGCATCCGAGCAGAGGCAGGCAGGGATGGGTCGCCAGGATAAAAGGGAATACAGGGGTGGACATCTTTACTCTCGCACACCTTGCTCCGCTCCCGTCCCGCTGCAGCGATGCACTGGCTCGCAGGATGGGAAAAGAGCTTCAAAACCTCCAGGGAGCAAACCCCGCAGGGTCCCGCGTGAGGGTGAGCTCTGCTCCCCACCGCCTGGGGATGTTCGAAGTCCTCGCATCTGGGTCAGGGTGTTTTCTAGAACGCTTTGAATCAGGGATTGAACCCAGACAAGAGTGCAAAAGCACCCCCCCGGGGTCCTGCCCTTGCTGGAGGCAGGATCCCTGCCACCACCACCCCCTGCCCTCTGCCACCCGTCCGGCCAGGGAGGGCAGAGAGGGAGGAAAAACCATCCGGCTGCACATTTATTTCGCAGCTTTGAGCTGATTTCTATCCCCGGGGATTACCAATTTAAGCAGCGTTTCTTCCTGTTCTGACCCTAAGCCGATTAATTCTCTGTGCTCCCCCCACCCCCCAGTTCCCCCCCTTCCTTTTGCATGAAAAAAACGAGGATATGAAATGCCGGCGACGTGTGCCAAGGCAGAGCCCGGCGGGGACCGCAGGACCGCAGCCGCCCGAAGGGAGGATGCTCCCCCATCCCGCGGCGGGTCGGATCCTGCCTCCCCTACAGAGCCCGTAGCACTCTCGCGCTCGCTGTGCGGTCCGGTTCCAACCACAGCGCTACGATCTTTATCTCCTTAGCGGAAAAGGAACCGATATCCCCGAGGGAAGGGAGAAACCTCCCCGTCCGCTGATCCCAGCCGCTCAGGGTGAGGCCCATCGACACCAGCATCGCTCTCCCAGTCCAATGGGAACAACCGGCTTGTACCAGAGACGCCAGTGGGGACTCATCCAAGAGGAGCAAAACGTGCCCTGGCACGATCCAGCCGCCGCTTTCCGAGCGCGGGAACCTCCTCGCCCAAGCGCCGTCGCTCGCAGCGGCACATAGCCCAGCACGCCGGCGAGCCCCACAACACGCCGGGGTTTGCAGCTCCTAGCGAGAGGAACCGGGGGTGCTCGGGGACTGGGGGGATGCAAAAGCTGCACCTCTCGGGGAGCCTCCAGGGCGGTGGCTTCAGGGCACGTCTTTGCTGAGGTGACACGGGAGCTTGGGGACCGCCTCAGGTGGGACAAGCCACATCCCATCGCCAACCAGCATCAAAGGGGGTCCTCACCCATTTGGCTCTCACAGACGGGAAAAAGCAATTTTCTATGCAGGGTCTCTCCATGCAAGAGCCCTGTCCCTAATGGGAGACAGCTCCGGTCATCCCTCTCCCAAAAAATCCCGGGCTAAGTCCAGCCTTCACTCCCGGAGTGATCCATCGCCCCCAGCTCGCCGAGCCAGATTAACCCCTCTCCATCTCAGGGCAGCTCTGCGCCCGCAGACACTTTTCCACACCCCTCAAATCCAGACGGCTCCCAAACACCGCTCCCATCCACCGCTCCTCTTCCCGCGGTACCGCAGCCGCAGCATCCCCGCTCCCTCGAGCCCCGGCACCCCCGAGCTACGGATGGAGATCTGTAACAGAAAATAATCCCCAGTCAATTGCCTAAAATCACAGAGCAAAGCCAGCGCAGAAGCCAGCTATGCCAGAACATCTCCCGCACGCAGACACAGGCACAGCCGGCTCCGCCATACGGCCGGAAGGTCCGGAGCACACCCATCCCTATAAAAAGATAATTATACAATCTGCGGCGGTAAATTAGCGCAGCAAAACACTGTTTAATTCTCACAATGGACCTCCACACCGCATCAAGAGGTGAAATCACCTCTCACCCGCAGTGAGACGGGCCCCCGGGTCAGGATTAGGGCTTATTGCTGCGCGGGGGGGGGGGAAGCTGCAGCGACCGCCCTCGCCCTGAATTTGGCCTTTGGAGAGGAGCGACGTTGGGCTGATTGTCCCTTCTGGATGCTTGGAAACAGAGAGCAACAACAAAAATCCTTTATGTGCATAAATCAAGGCAGAAGTCTGAACCATAGATTCACCACTCTTTTGTTTTCAAATGGTATGGCATAAAAAATGGGTTGGGTTTTTTTTAATTATGACATTTAAATAATTTCCCTTTAAGTGGAAGAAAAAAGACGGATAAAACAACCAAGTCTCACAGTCGGTCTGGTCCAACCCAAGGACGCGCAGCCAAAGAACAAACTAACCCCCTTCAAACACACACACAACTCAAAATCCATCCTCGTCCGCACCGCCCTGCCCCGGGCTCCCCTCGTCGGCCGCCGATCACAGACTAAAACTGACGGCGAACAAAGAGCCGCACAAGCGCATCCCCCATCTCCTGCCCTGCCAGCCTTCAAGAGAAAAGGAAAAAGTGTAAGAAAAAGGTCTTTGTTTTAATTCAAATTGGTTGAAAGTGGTGAATGCTCCGGGGGAAAAGCAAATTTTTAAAATATAATTTTAACAGACTAAAAAAAAAAAATTACATTTTTACTATGTCCCTGCTAACGCAAACCTATTGCTGCTCATTCTGCAAGTGAAACTTAACCACGCATGGCCGCATTTGGGACTATTTGGGCTTGGCGTCGCCCGGGGACGCCGCGTCGCGTCTCTCCTGGGCAGTCCCAAGGAGGAACATCCCTCCGCCGGCCCTCGGCGGAGCGACAATGTGGGGTTTCTGCACTGCTGTGCCGGGCAGGAGAGCTCCGAAATCCAGCCCTGGGATGGGGAAGGTTCACGGTGAGGCTTTGGTGACCCCTGAAAGTCACTCGGGACCATCCCGAAAGCAAACGGCACCCGCCGGCCGGGCCAGCCGTTGGGGTGACCTCGGCAGAGGGCGGGCAGAAATGTACTTTCAGCCCAGCGTTTCCTAGAATTAGTCAGGAGTTTTTTGAAACTGTGTACTGGCTGAGAAGTAAGTGCCAATGGGTTGAAACTTAAACTCGATGCAGGAATCTAAAAATGTAGGTCAGGAAAAAAAGCATCCAAGTGAAAAGCTCCTTGTTCCTCGGCACGCCGCCTCGTCCGACCGGCCCTGCGGTGCCGTCCCCGGGCGAAAGGCTCGGGGAGGGCTGGATGTGATGTGCACCTGGAAAATCTCTCAAACCTCAGGGGTTTTACGGGGCAAAGGAGGCGTTTCTGCGGTGCCTGCGGACGGAGGGCATCGGCGGTGCCGCCGCGGTGGGGCTCGTGCTGCCAGGGCACGCTCAGCCCGCCCCAGCCTGCCCTCAGCCTCAGGGCAGACACTGATTTTGTACAATTTCCACATCTTTCCCAGTTATTCCAGGTACCCTGCTATGCGGTTGAAGGCACAGATGGCAGCAGAGCAGTAAATGCCAGCTTCCACCATCGGGACAAAATCAGCCCGGCGTTTTCAAGGTGCCCTCGGGCAAAGCAGGGAGGGGAAAGCCAACAGGCAGCGATTTCCCCACACGATATTAAATGCAACCGGGGCAGTGCTACCACCCTGCGAAAGCATCCTGACGCTTGATCCCCAAAATTCTCTAGCTGGGGTGTAAAGGCAGTGAGGCGAGCTTTGTGTGCCCCATTAAAGAGTCCGAAAGCACCCCAGCGCCAAGCGGGGTTCGCTTAGGACAGAGACGCCCCTGAGTATTTGTCACCCCAAACCCTCACAGCAAACAGCGGCGACGCCGCGCTGACCTCCGGGATAAACCCCTTCGGCTCAACCTCACGAGCATCTTCTTCCCCTCAACAATGTCCAACACCAGATCTGCGGAGAGACAGATTTTCAGAGAAAATCCACCTTCCGAAAACCTGGAAGACTGCCCCAGCAATCGTGGGGCACCCCCAGCCCTCTCCCCTCCCGAGCCGGGGAATAGCTGATCCCTTTTCAACACTTCCACGTACCGCAGCTGTAATTTACAGAGCTAATTTAACCCCAGGCGGCCGTGCCGGCGTTCAGCGCCCGCCGTGCAGCACCCGCGCCAGCCGCGGAGCTCAGCCCTCCGCAGCACGCCGCGCCGGCCGCCTCCTGCAATTTGAGTTTTGTTTGCTTTAATTGAGAAAAGGAAAAAAAAAAAAAGCCACAGAAAGAAGAAAAAAACCCCTCTCCCAACCCCTCGGTTTCATTTTTCAGGTGCTTTGATTTATTGATTGGCCTATTCCCTTTTAATAGGCTCTCCCCGCCGGAGCCGGGGTGTTTCCTGCGGGAGGGCTGCGTGCCCGGCGGCTCGAGGGGGTCCTGCCACGTGCAGCCCAGTTTAGGGCCTCTCCTGCCCCCAGCAATGAGACCTGGTCCCCAGCATCATCACCCTGACCTGAGGAGGGAGAAAGTTGGGTGCAGCTGCATCCCCTCCGGACGTCGCTGCAACCTCCATCCCTCCATCCCGAGCAGGTCGTGGTCCAGCCCCGCTGGTCCCCAGGGGGACGTGTCCCCCCCTCCTTGCAGGCACCTTTCAGGTCTCTGCTCCCAATTTCCAGCACTCAGACAACAGAAAGCATGTCTACAGCAAAGAAAGCTTCCAAGAAAGATATTTTCATGTCATAATGAAAGCATCGCAGGCACAAAATAGGACTTTTTCAAAGCTACACCCACTTCTGGGTTGCTTTAAAATCCATCCTCTTCCCTCAGAGACAAAATACTGCCCGTGCTCTGAGAAACCGGATCGCTCATCCTGCAGCAACCGGCTGATCCTCATCCCACGCTCACAAGCGTCACGATGACAAACCCCACGGCATCGCGCATCGGGGCGATGAGACCCGAACATCCGAGGAAGGTGAGTAAAGCTGAGGGACCTGGAAAGAGAGGCACTTGCAAGAGAGGTTTTGAATTCATATACGTGTTTGACCTTCCTTGAATTCACCTCATTTTGGAATGCGAACATGCCCTCCTGTATATAACATAGAAAATTAACGGGGTTAAGCGTTCAGAGGTGGCTCTCTCTCCAGCACATGACCACCCTCTTTTGAACACCTCAGAAAACCAGAGCAGCACTAGATGTGCCACGACAATGCGCCGGCACAGAGCTGGTGTTCCCCTACGCTCGGCCCCGAGGACCGCTGCCCCGGGGGAGCCGGGACCGGCCGGAGCAGGCGTCTCCCCGAGAGCCCGCTGCGGGACGCGGGCGGACCTCACATGCCCGTCAGGTTCCCCCCTTCCTCCTGGATGCAGGTTTACGGTTGAAAACACCAAACCAGGGTTTGGGAAGGGAACCCGAGGGCAGAGCTGCTTCGTCTCAGCCCCATCCCCAGGGCGGGCGAGGAGGGAATCCCGGCCAGCCTCGGCGAGAGGAGCCCGGCGCTGCCCAGCCTTCCTCCCACCGCCCTCCTCCTCCCCCGGCTCCCTTTGTTGCCTTGGGCACGATCCAGGGCAGGGTGCCCATGAGGAGAATTCCCAGTGGATGAGATCTACATCTCGTTTAATTAAATTCTTCCTTTTAGATCAAATAAGAGGAGTCTGCCCAGCCAAGGGCTGGAGGAGCAGAGCCGGCCAGCCGCCCAGCCCCGAGCCCGCTGGGTTTGCCTTCCCGGTTGGACACAGAAGCCGGAGGAGAGGTGGACCCATCATCCAGGCGGGTGCTCAGAGGAGCTGGAGGCCTTTGGGTGCGTGGCCGGGGAGAACGGGTGAAAAAGCATCTTTTACTGATGGTGATCCAGGTGTAACCCAGCTAACCCATCCCACGCGTTGGGTTGGTGGGAGCAGGGAAGGACTCGATGCAACGAGTCGTGTGGGGGACAGCCCCTGGGGTTTTCCAGCTTCTCACCAGCTTTATGGTCTCTCTTCTGCAGCTTGTCCCCAACTCCAGAGCTGGACCAAGCAGTCACAGAACCCCAGCGCACTGAGAGAAGCTAGAAAGCACACTGCAACGTGTGGGACCTCAAGCAACAAAAGTAAGGGGGAAAACTGGAAATCTGCCCCTACCTGAGCCTCTTCACCAGCCCCTGTGACAAGCGGAGACCCACCAGCTCCAGCCATTCAAGGCTCCTTAGAGCATCCCACCGAGGATGACGATGCTAAACCTGCTCTTGCACCCCGCGGAGGAGCGGGTGCGTCCCCCAGCTCCCGCCTGCCCCCCTGGCACAGCTCCACCGGTTCAGACTGGGTAAAACTGCTCGAAGCCACGTTTTTCATCGGCACAGCAAGCGGGCTTGGCCTCTCGACAACCAGAGCTTTTTTAAATAATATATATATATATCAGTCTAGCTACGCTGCTGGCGGCGCCCCAGATGACTGCAACTGGGGCCAATCCCCAGGATAAACACAGCCTACCTGGGTTTGTAAGTGCCAGAAGCATGTAGGCACCGTGCGCGATCTCTTATATAAACAGCACTGCAAAAACAGCCCTGAGCGCTGTAGGAACACTTGTAGTACGCACCGTACACGAGATGAAGTGTTTGGGAACATTACTGCAGCGGATCCCGGGGAGGGGGGGAGATGCTTTCCCTCCCTCCTGCCTGCCCCACGCAGCAGCCTTAAAGCCAACCCCGAGCACGGTGCAGCGTTTCCCCGCTCGCCCCAGGTGTGAGGCTCGGTCGGAGCAGGAGGATGGTGTCCTACAGCCTGAGATGCTCTCAACCACCGGGGTGGTCCGGGACATGCAGCTGGAGAAGCCCCCACGCCGCTTAACGCCTGCCGAGGCAGGGATGGATGGCGCAAGCGATGCCGGGCAGCCGGCACAGCAAGGGGCTGGGATGCAGCGGAGCCGGCGGAGGGGGACCCGGCCCTCCGGGTGGGCAGAAAAAGAGCTGCAGAAAAAGCCCTAAGGTGCCCGTGGGCTGTGCGAAACCCAGGCCTGAGGTTTCACGCGCCCTGGTCGTGCACGAGGTGCAGTTGCTCCGCGCCTGCGCTTGCAGGACGAATTCTCCCGGCTTCAGCATCACTGGCAGGTCCCCGCGGTAACGCTTCACCTTCCAAAAAGAGCAAGGAAAGACTCCCGCCCGCACAAACGTCACATGCAGGTGCAACAATTTGGGCTGTGCAGATCCTTCCAAAGCTATTTCGAAGACCGGTTCTTCCCCACCCTTTCTCCCTCTACCTGCTCTAACCCTTCATTCCCAAGCCAGCCGGCAGCTTTCGGAGGGTTAATAAGGTGTGCGCGCCCGCAGGGCTGGGTTCCCCTCCCTCCTCGCCCCTCTCTTCCCGGCATGGACTTGGAGACCGGAGGCTCTCCAGATTTAATCTCCAAGACAAACATACTGTAGCTGGAGCCTGCTCCATTTGCACTTAGACCACAGATATTAAACAGCAGCCGCCAGGCTCACGGCTCTGCCCGCCTCACCCTTGCATCCCCCTCCCCACCACCATTTCTTCCACGCACGCCGTGGCACTGGATTGTCACCAGCTTTGCAGTGAAGCTTCGTAGCCGGGAGTGAAGAAGTCCCCACCACCACAAGGGCCACCGTGTCTCTGGGTGGATCTTTACGGAAGGAAAGGGTCCCCTCTGCCCGCCCGAGCTGCCAGCGCGGCTGGAGGGATGCAGGACAGCGGGGGGAAGAGCAGCACCGAAATACCAAACGGGACTGCCGGTGTGGCTTACGGTGCTGCTCCAGCAACAGCCGCGCTTCTGTGTTTCGCAGGAACGAGGTCCTGATGTGGTGGTTCATCTCAGAGAAGCCACTGTTTTATTCCCTTTTCTCCCGAGATGCTGCTGCGGTACCCAGAAACATCATCTCCCCCAGCAAACAGCAGGAGAAGGAGGGACAGAAGCTGCTAAAAGGCACTTGACAGAAGCCAGTGGTTTGTACGTTGTTCAAGGTAGTTATTATTGTGATAAAGGTAAAAATGTCACGTCAGACCAGAACGTGCCGAGTACCACATCTCGCAGCGATGCGGTTAACACCTGGATGGTCTTGTTCGGAGGAGGAGGAAGGAACGGGGCTCCAGGCTATTTGGCAACGGGAGCCTTCCAGTAAACACTTATCTCACATCTTACGTTTCAGTCGGAAGTCGAGAGATTTGGTTCATTTTCCACAGGGAAGGGGAGAGGCGAGTCTGCCAGCAGCGCGCGGAGCCGCCGGGCTCAGCCCCGGAGCTGTGCTGCAGAAAGGGCCAGACGAGGCGCTACGAAAGCCACCTTCCCTCCTTAAAACCTACAGGCAAAAACCTGGATTGCGTGAAGTCGGTCTGGTCCACCCCGCGCACTGGCTCTCTGGTCGCTCCACTTATTTCAGCACTGAGAAATGTATTTTCGTGTGACACCGTGGGACTTCCAGGAGAGAAAAACTCACCCAGCCAAGCTCACAGCCTCCACCACGGCCTGGAGAACAGGAGCTCGAATTAACTCCGGATGGGGTGAAAAGCTCCAGATCAGTCCGGAGTTGGCACGGGAGAGCGCACAAAAGGGCTCGATGGCAGTCAGGATCCCAACCACCCTGTGCCACTGCCCTAAATCCAGCTGTGAAACTGCTTTCTGAAGACGATGCACGGATTAATTACACACACATACACACTGACGTTTTCATGAAAAAGGCTATTATATAAAAATTGTGGGAGCAATAAAAATATAAATAGTCCTCGAGGCACCACAAAATGATGCCATTTTAAGGGCATTTATTTTTTCCTTGAAATCTGCGGGGTGGTATTTAAAGATGAAGGGAGGAGGAGGAGGAATACGTGCTGCTCTGTCCGAATGCCAAACACCCCACAGAGCTCTGGTGGTCTCCCGAAGCCGGCCAGGGCCTCCAGGTCCCCCATTTAATGACCTCTCCACACCTTTTATGTGCCACCCCGCTGACATACATCAAGCGTTTCGCCCCGGCTGCAGCCTGCGCGTGGTGGCTACCAGCGCCCGAGAAACACCCAGCCCAGCTCCCCCCCCACCCAAAAGGGTTTCTCAATATTTGCCTTTGCGATATCAAAAGGTGGCCGCAGCCCGATTCCCGAGGCGCTCGGCAACTCGCTGGTGGTCCCTAAATAAGCGGCCAGATGATCTCACACCAAACATCCTCGGGTCCTTGTGGGCAGCCTTCGCGCAGACCACAGAAACCTTCAAACGAGCCCTCTGAACAGGGGAGGCACAGTTCCCTCCCGGCCACCATCCTTCTCCGGCCCGGTCCACCCAGGGGGATATTTCTCAAAGTAAACTCAGTGTTCTTGGGGTTTGCCCAAAATACGAGCCAGGCAGGACAGACAGACGCTGGAAAGGCAAGCGAGAGGGAAAGAAGGAAAACCCACAAGCCCTGTTTCTCCATCCAAGTCACGAGTCCAGTGAGTTCCCTGCGGTTCGGTCGAGGGGAAGAGGATTTTTCCTGGGTGGTACAATTCCCTGCTCACATCTCCTCTCGAGCAGACAAAGACAACAGTGTCCCTTCGCTCCCACCTCTCCAGGAAAGGCGGGGGACAGACCAAATGCTTCTGACGCCCCACGGCAGGCAGGGTGCCCCGGGGACATGGAGGTCCCCCGTTCAGGGAGCTGTGGCTTCATGGATCGAGAAGGTCCTGGGTGCTTTCTCATCCTCTTTGGGATGAGCTACCCCTGTTCGCAGGCTCCGGGCGGGATGGAATTGTGAAAGCAATTGTGTCTCCTGCAGCCACCGTATCAAGCAACTGCCTGATGCGCTGAGACGTCCGGGCATCAGGTCGGCGAGGGGGTACCACCAGCCGGGATGAGGGAGAGAGCGTGGAAACTGCTGTACAGCCCAGAAATGGCAAAAGCCCTCAGGCTTTCACTGTGTCCCAGTTAATTACCGCTGGAAAAGTCATCAGCAGACCCTGCAAGTCGTTCGCCTCTGTTTATCCTGGCACACGGGTCACCCCAGGCTGCAGCGGCTGGGGCCACCGTGCCGCGCCGCAGCCTGCGCTCACGCGAGCGGCACGAGGAGCACGGAAACCCTGCAGCAACGGCCACCTGCGTGTCGGGGGGAGCACGGCAAAGCCTCCACCCCACGAGTGGAGAACATGGCTCAGGATGGCGTTTCACCCTCCACACCTTTGGATCGGGAGCGGGCTGAGGCTCCCCGAGCTGTCACTGAGCGGTGGTCTTTGAGAAATAACGGAATACCGCCCAGCAGCCGTCATGCTTTAAGAGGTGGTACGACAACAATCTGCTCTCTCACCCACAGGTTTGTTTCCTTCCAAAACACTCAATCCAGCTTTTTTTTTTTTTTTT
>RSEF01000018.1:10570770-10587254 GCA_003993805.1 Himantopus leucocephalus | reverse complement strand
TCTGTGGGACATGCAGCAGAGCCCAGGACACCCCGACCTTGCCTGTGACAAACATTTGGCCTCTGCTTCCACCATCCAGAGCCCACTGTCCGCACTCCCAGCCCACTGTNTCCACCATCCAGAGCCAACTGTCTCCACTCCCAGCCCACTGCGGGCAGGGGGACAGTGGGGACACCAGCGCTTGGTCAGCTCTCCTGTCCTAGACTTGGGTGCGCATCTACCAAGATCCTCAAGCTTCAGCAAAACATAAAAGAAAAAGAAAATTCAAACAGCAGCTTAGAACAAGCAAGGGAAAAAAAATATATAAAAAGTGGGAAATATAAAAATATAAAAAGCGAAACCTCCTTTCATGGCTAGACCTCTCCCTTTGATCAAAGTTTCTGAAGACACAGCAACCTTGGTATTTAACTAATGAGGCCATAGTAAAAGCATATCCAAAGGGCAGAGGTTGCTCCAGACACGTCCCTTTCAAGCACCGGCCGCAGGTGCTGGCTGTGCCCCATGGGAAGGGCTCTGCCACCGCAGCCAGATGTCACATGTGAGCGTCACCCCACGGCCCGGTGACTTGCCCTGTCTGGGCATGAGCTGCCCATGTCCTTGGTCTACAGCGAGCAAACATTCGGTTATCTCCCCTTGGCAAACAACCGGGCCATTAAGTGACGGGACTCAGCCAATATTTAATTACCCTGATCGTGGGAAGGGGGCAGCAAGGGGGAGGCAGAAACTGCAGGGGAAATTCCACAACCGGAGATTAAACGGAGCTGCAAACCAGCGCTGACAGGTTAACAGACAGGTAATATCCCAGCAGTGTTTGCTTAACCAGGCGAGCTCCCCGGAGGAAGGGTGCACCCCGTATCCCAAACGCCAGAAGGGGCGAGCACCAAAGCTGGCGCGGGCGAGCTGGACGCCTCTGCTTCTGCGGAAGAGCGGCACGGGGCCAGCGCCGCGTCTGCCGGGAGGTGGGAGATGACCCGGGGTGGAGCAGGGTCCCTTTCTACACCAGCTTGATGAGCCCAGAAACCTTCAGTGCTGGATCCCCATCTCAGCGGGACCAACCCAGAAGCCCTTCCTTGGACCTGCCCTTTGAGGTGTTTGTTGACACCTTCAAACCTCTCCCAGCGACTCCTCCATCCCCGGCTCCCAGGGAAGAGCAGAGCACGGGGAGGGCGCAGCGCCGAGCACGAGGGCTGCAGAGCCTCCCTGTTCCTCAGGTGCCCCGTCGGCCCCTCCGCCAGCCCTCGCGGGGTCCCCCGAGGAGTTTGGCAATCCTGGCACAGCAGGTGAGGTCCACGGGCTGCTGAGCACCATCCAAGCCGCGTTCAGCAGCAGGAGCTAACGAGTGATTAATAGAGGTTACAAGGCTGCATCAGACAGACAGGAATGTGTTATGAAGGGCAACGAGCACATCAGCGAAAGGTGTTAAAGAGCCCGACAGGTTGTTTATAACTCTCGGTGAACAACCGATTAACCATTAATCCTGTGTTAGCGCTGCTCTTTATGAGTGAGGGCTCCCGGCAGCAGGGGAGCCCGCCAGGTCCACGCAGCAGCAGAGCCACTGGGGCAAGACACCCTGAAGCACACAGAAACCCACCGCTGCGGCTGCCCTCGCCCAGCGGGGCTCAGCAACCATGTGCCATTTTGAGGTCAGACCACAGGTAATCAAGGGGAGTGGAAAAAAAAACCCAGAACAAGCAAGCCTGGTGGTCAGGTGTTCGTCATGCAGCTCCCACTCAGGGCTGGAGATGGACCATGC
Organism: Himantopus leucocephalus; assembly: GCA_003993805.1. Classification (NCBI taxonomy): domain Eukaryota; kingdom Metazoa; phylum Chordata; class Aves; order Charadriiformes; family Recurvirostridae; genus Himantopus; species Himantopus leucocephalus. Next base: position 10,585,501 of record RSEF01000018.1, on the reverse strand, counting down.
CCGAGGGAGGAATCGAGAGCAAGGTTCTGCTCTAAGGGGATCTCACCAGGCAAGCAGATGCCTGTGCTCCTGACCTTGAGCTTCCCAGCATCACCGCTCCATGAACGGCGCATCTGAGGTCACCCAGCTCCTTCCCAACCGCTGGTCCCGTCCTGGCCGTGGGATGGCGTGGAGACCTACACCACCTCTCTCCGCGAACTCGTAACAGGGATGGTCTCGGCAGGTCTTAACGCATTTTAAGGAGAATAAGGAGTCGCTTGTTAGGTGTGTTACTGAAACAGCTCCCTCTGCCCTCGTTGCAGGCTCCCTTCTGCAAACGGGGAGAGGGTTGAGCGAGCTGCTGGGGAAGCCGCCCTCCAGCTACCACCCTCCAGACACTGCGCCCAGTTTGTCTTGCAAATGCTCACACCTCCCAAAACCAGCCAAAGCCTCTTGGAACAAGTTTCAGGAGGTGGAGAAAGGAGGTTTTACGAGCATCCGGATAACTCCTGGCCAAGAAGGGGAGGTCAGCACGGAGCTCGCTCTACCTGTACTGACATCGCATCATCCCTCTTCCAAGTGCTGGAAGAGATGCCAAAGACCCTTGAAACAAAATACAGCTCTCAGGCAGACTTTACCCAAGCGTTGGACCAGGAGATGCCCCGGCAGGAACACGCGATGCGGCTGCTCAGCACTGGCAGCACTGGTCTGCCATCCTCCCGTCTGCGGCGTGCTCTGCCCCTGCCCCTTTGGGCTTTTCACTGTATAAATTGAGAGTTATTTGCCAGACATCCAGCTTCGCTGCTGCCAGCAACAGCTGCTTCCTCTCACCCAGTCCCAAAAGACTACAAAAGAAAAGGCCAAACCCTCCCACCTCAGAAAGGCCAAGTTGGACCCTTCCCATCCTCGCTGCCCCCAAGGCAAAGCGCTTCCCCGGACCGAAGGGGAGCTCTCGCCGCACAGCGCTGCCCCTGCCCAGGGTGCCCAGCTCCGCGGTCAGCTATTCCCGTACCCCAGCTGGAAAAACAGCCCACGCTAAAAACTGATTTCAGGTTTACTTTATGATAAAAGTTGCATAGACAGCCCTGATGCCTTGATTCGGTGGGGCAGCCTGAACACAAACCAGCTCTAAAACCTAGTGCGCAACACTCCTGGAAGTAAGAAGCTGCGTTTTTCACATGAAAAGCTGCAAGGGAAGACAAAAGTAGCCCCCACAAAAAGCAAGCCTTCAGTAAGGAGAACTGAGCGACGGCTACAATGCAGCGAGAAGCGACTGCCCTGCGCAGGCGAGGGACGATGGCACTCACAGCTCCCCCAAACGCAGAGAGCAGCGGAGCCTTTGCCTTCACGCGCTGCGCCGGTTGCTCCCAGAGGAGCTGTATCACCAGCGAGGGGAACGCGCTCTCCACTCGGTCATATATTTGCCTGAACTTTGTTTTCAAATATTTGCTTATCACCCCCATCCCGTGGCATCTCCCCCCGCTCCTGCCGAGCCTCTCCCACCCCATCACCCCATCCCAGCTCAGTCACGGGGCAAACGTCAGGGAAGAAGGAAAAAAAAAAAAAATAAAATGGAAACCTCGCCAGGTGAAAGTCAAGGAGGAAGAAGTTGGGCTCTGAAAAATATCTTAAGGGGTTCGCAATCGTTGTGGTGCCTCTGCTCCTGAAGAGCTTGGACATACTGCACCATCACGGACCTGAGTCGAATATTCTGCTCCAGCCAGAAATTTTACACATGGGCTCTTAAGTGACTTGCAAGTCCCAGTCTTCTTAACCAGGAGGCTTTAGAAAATCCCAGCCCTAATCCTTCTGCACTGTATTAACCGCCCTTCCCTTCCGTAAAAAGGGGATAATATCTTCCTGCCCCAGAGGAATATCGCTAACGCCGTTTTCGAGCTGCTCAGGTGCTGCGGTGATAAGAACCTTCTAAGAGGCTGCGCAGAGCTCCGCGAGGAGCTGCTCCCCAGGCGCAGCCTCAGCGGCGCCGTGCCTTTGGGGGTCCCCTGCCCCAGTGGCTACAGCGTTCCTGGAAAGAGGAAAATTACATCCAGAGACACCTGCACGTCTCGGAACAGCAAGCCATGGTCACTGCGCTGCCCCTCCGTCCCAAACACCGCACGGGGCAGCCTGCAAGGAGCAGCGCCGTCGGCTGCGCCGCGCCAAGACCTCATGCAGTCTCCATGGGGCTCTGCGCTCCGCCGCCGCTTCCCTGCATGACTTCGGATAAGTTACTTCATCTTTCAGAGCCTCAGTTTCCCCTCCTGAAAGAAGAAACAGAAGCGAACGCCACTTCACTTCACCTGCCCGCCCGCGGGGTTTACCAGCCTGAGTCCGCCAGTGGTTTACCAAACGCTCGGAAACCATGGCAGCGACAGCGTGAGAAAAGCCCAAGACACGATGGTTGTTTTTACGATTAAGAAATTCAGGCTGAGTCACAGAGTCAACGCTGCGTGTTCCCAGAGGCAGGCAGCGCGCACCAGGCACTCAACAAACTGGTTCCCAAAGAAGGGATTTCAATGCTCGTCCCAGAAGGGATGGAACGACGACGCGTGGCTAACGGGGACCCCGCGGCTCGAGGCTCCCCCCAGCCCAGCACCGGCTGCGGCAGGGCCGGAGGGGGATTTTGGGCCGTCGCTTGCAGGGGAGGCGGGATGCTCGGGGGATGCACACCGCATCCACGCACATCGCAGCTTCGCAGATGAGCATTTCCAACCACGTACTCAAAACGAGTTATTTTATCACACAGCTGCCTCCCACAAAAAGGAGATACAAAAGCTTGACTTGTCCCTGCAAAAAGAGCATTGCCCGTGGGGAACACACAATTTTCCTTGCCCTTTAAATCACTCTTCTCCCTCCCTCCTGCCCACACCCACTCATTCAGCGATATTTATTATCGCTACCGATTTCCTAATCTCCAGCACATGATGCAAGAACAGAACCCAGAACAACGTTCCACATTAAAACCCAGCCACAAAACAGAGATGTGGGAAAGCTCCTCTCTGCACAATAAAGTAACTGGGAAAAGCGGGATGAGGGCAGCAGCTCGTCGCCCTGGGCAGGAGCACTGGTAGCAGGCACAGCCCCAGACTGGCTGCCATGGGAAGGATGTCAGAGGTAAAAAAAAATCCGAGTTGCTAGTCCCCGCTTCCCCCGGGACCGTCTCACATGAGTCACTGTCCCATGACAGAGCGAGTGGCTGCACAGGACTCCCCGCCGGGGACCTGCGAGGCCAGCTGGAGGTCTCTGTCCCTTCACAGAAGGGATTTTGACTGGTGACAAGGTTAAGAGGATGCTGGGGCGAGACAGAGGAGACCTCGCCGTGTACGGCTGGGAGCAGCTCAGCAGCAAACTCCATCTCCGACACCGTCCCTGCACTGGGGACAGCGAGGCAGTTGCACCCTCTGCTCTTTTACAGCATTCACGCAGTTTGGCCCAAAGGCCAACCTGCCCTTTCCTCCAGGGCAAGGTGCATCCCCCTGCAGCTGGTCCAGCCAAAGCCCCTTCCCAGGAGCAGAGAAAAGCCTGAAAGCAAAAAAAAAAAAAAAAAGGAACTGCAGAAGAGCACGGTCAATAAATGCCTTCAGAGCCTTAATGCAGTTCCCGCAACTGCAGCACAGCCTCGGAAGGAAAAGCAAGCGCCAGAGGTTGGTGGCCAAAAGACACCACCACCACAAGCCCTGGAAGAAGCCGAGTAGGGCAGACGAAGGAAAGCAAACCAAGAAGGACAAGGAGGGAGGGGAGGGCGAGCGGGGCAGACAAGGAGGGCGAGGGATGGAGAAAGGAGGGTAGGATCTGCGTGAAGCGAGATCTGCAGCCTGTTCCTGAAACTTCCCGCGTGTGTGCCAGGCGCTCCCGAATGCTAATCAGAACTGAAAAAATACCAAACAATTAGGAAGGAAAGTCTCTTGGCAGGGTTTCTCCTGGAGACGTCGGGCTGGTTTTGTTTATGAGCTAGAGGAAGTGGTAACCGCTCCTGTTTGTTCTCCTGAAGAAAAGAGAAAGCTCCAGTGTTTTAATTTCTCTGCTGAAAACCCTGGAGATTTTGCCTTAAACGGATCAGAATAGCTGATCTAGATTCACCCTCAGCCTTTTGTTACACGAAAATATTTTAGTCATTTTCTCCCTCCCCTTCCGCGTGGGGAAAGAAAGGGGCAGTGGATACAAAGCAGGCATTTTTGTTCTCAGAAAATATCAATGAAAAGAGCATTCCAGGGGCCAAGGGCGCAGCACAGCTCCCGGGGCACGGGAGATGTCCTTGCAGAGCGGCCGGGCAGATGCAACCCCGAGGAAGGGCAGATATATACACTCCAAACCGCCTTTGCATTATAAAAGCACGCGAGGCAACGCACGGAATCAAGCCTAGATAAAGTTATTGAACAAGTTTTTTTTGCCTCGCAGCCGAGACACGTGGGGCCGGGAGGGAGTCAGGACAGCGGCGGGGGCCGTGCAGAGTGGTGGGGCGCGCACGCACACTCACACCCTTTTACTGGGACGTACAACCCACAGCTCGTTCGACGCAGAGCCCCTGTGGAAACATTTCATTTGGGGTTTAATGCACCTCGTGTCAGGAGGGCTCGAGCTAGCTCCTTGGCAAATTAAAGCAGGTTGTTTTGGGGGTTTGTAACAGCCAGTGGACGGCACAAGGCGCGCATGGAAGGAGCGCGGCGCAGCAGGCGGATGCAATGGCAGGGACAGGTCCTGGCGTGAGAAAAAAGCAGGTCCCAGGACAGAGCCATACCTCAGCCTCCCGCAGCACCCCAGAGGTGGGGGGGAGAGCGTCGGAGCCCACAGCAGCGTGAGAACAAAGCTCCTGAGCCTGTCCCCAAGGCATCGGCTGTCAGAGGCCTTTAAAGCATCTCTTCCCCCCAAAGGCAGCAGCCAGCTAGGGAATGCCAGCGGACCTCCTTCGGCAAAGTAAGAGCAACAGGCAAACTGTGACACTTGCGGCAAAAAAAACCCCGAACCTTCCCAAAAGCTTCAGGCTTTTAGGTACAGAACCAAAATGCATTCACCATGGAAACCCAGCTCTGGGGCTGGTAGCGCTGGTGGAATTTGGAATTGGCTCCAGCTATCGAGGAGGCAGCCGGGACAGTGAAACCTTTCAACGTGAATGGTGCCGACCAAGTAATCTGTAACTGCTCTGGAAGTGCTTTTCAAGGCAGCCAAACACACTGGTTTATCCAGCAATAATTCACCCGCTTCCAGACAGAGCGATGTGGAAGCGGAGCCAGACAGCGCTCCCAACCCCTCTTCTCCCGGGGGAGTCGGGGAAGGGAGGGGGAAGGACGATGAGAAAGGGAGAGGCAGAGCAGGAGGTGTCCAACGCCTTTTCTTTGGGGGAAGGCAGCACGTTGAGCCGTCTCCCGCGTCAGCCGCACAGCTCCAGGAATGCTGCGTAGGTGGCCTGCTCAGAGCGTGCCGGAGACAGGTGGGGACAGCAGATGCCTCTGCATCACAGCCCTAAGGTGACTGTCACCCAAGCATCAGCCTCTTGCTCACCCAGTGTCCTCCTGCCCCTGCGCGCACCAGCCCCAATTCCCAAGGCGATGCCCCAGGTACGGCCCAGAGTTCCCACACGAGGTGTCCTCGGGACCAGCCCTGCCCTCAGCACTCACATTTCCAGGTCACGCTCATGGATCAGCAGCTTTTTAGATAGAGCTTAACAGTTTTCCTAGGTATCAAACGCTTTTCGCTAAAAGCAGATCCACAGATGTCACGTGTAGAGCCCCCAGTGCGCTCCCTCCCCAGCCTCACCCCTTAGCGCCTTGACGCCCTGGTCTCAGCGTGCTTGCTTTTGGGTATGTACCTCCGCGAGCACCCCGGGAGGTCAGGAACTGCTGGTGGCCCCAGAAGTTTGAAGAAATGGGATGCAGAGACACAGCCCTGGAGTGGCCTATTTGGGTACCCACCGTCACGGAGAAAGCCCTTGTAAGGGATTTAATTCAGGTCTCAAAGCACCAGCGAGTGCCCTCCGCAGCGGAGCAGCCACCTACCAGGCACACGCTGGGAGCTGCCGTGCTCCATCCTCCGCTCCAGCCAGCGCAGGCACGCTCCTAATCCAGAATGACCTTCTCCACTCAGTCTGGGCGGCGTTTTGGGGAGCAGGAGGGACAGGGGACATCTTCCCGTGTGCTGCGCTCAGTCTTGGCGGTGTTTGGGTAGCCGAGGGGACAGGGGACATCTCCCCACGCGCTGCGCTCAGTCTGGGCAGAGTTTTGGGGAGCCGGGGGGACAGGGAACATCAGGGGACATCTCTCCACACAGTGCACTCAGTCTGGGCAGTGTTTGGGGGACACTGGAGGGATAGGGGACATCTCCCCATGTGCTGCACCCAGTCCGGGCAGCGTTTTGGGGAGCCAGGGAGGACAGGGGACATCTCCCCACACGCTGCGCTCAGTCTGGGCAGAGTTTTGGGGAACCGGGGGGACAGGGAACATCAGGGGACATCTCCCCACACGCTACGCTCAGTCTGGGTGGCGTTTTGGGGAACCGGGGGGACAGGGAACATCAGGGGACATCTCCCCACACGCTGCGCTCAGTCTGGGTGGCGTTTTGGGGAGCCGGGGGGACAGGGGACAACCCCCCGCCTGCTTCGCACGGCTCCAGCCTGCACCCAAAGGCGACGGCCCCAGCAGAGCCCCCCCCGCGGGTCGGGCCCCCCCTTGCCCGCAGCCCCCCCGGCAGGTCGGGCGGCAGCGGCCACCGGCGCAGCCGCGGAGCATCGCTGCCATCCAGCGGCCGCGGACCGGCGCTGGGGCAGCCGCCGCCTCCCGGGACAGCGGGAACTCTCCTTCCCCCACGACTTTTTCCATAGCAGACACCAATTTGATTTCTTCCCCCCCCCCCTCCATCCTATTTAACTGCCCGGGTTGCGGCCGGCGCAGCCCTGCCCGGGTGAGGGGGGGCCGCGCTGCCCTCCCCGCACCTCCGCCCGGGAGGTTCCAGCTCCGAGAACAGGAGGGAACACGGCGAGCGCAGACACAGCGGGAGGAGGTTTGGTTCTATTTCTTTCCCTCTCCTAATAATTGCCCACCTCCCACTTCGCCCCTTCCTTGTCCCTGAGAACGATCTAAGAGGAACATCCTGAACACGAGGAAAAGCTTCCCTGTGAGGGTGGCAGAGCAGTGGCACAGGCTGCCCAGAGAGGGGGGGGAGTCTCCCACTCCGGAGCCATTCCCAACCCGCCTGGACGCCGTCCTGTGCCACTGCTGGAGGTGACCCTGCTCTGGCAGGGGGTGGCACTGGGGGAGCTCCAGAGGGCCCTGCCAACCCTGACAGTCTGCAAAGAGTTCAGACTCCTCCTGAAGCTTCAGGCCCTCAGCGTGTACTTGCAGGTGACATTGATAGGACGAGGGGGAATGGCCTTAAACTGGAAAAAGGGAGATTTAGATGAGATATTAGGAAGAAATGTTTCCCTGTGCGGGCGGTGATCCCCTGGGGCAGGTTGCCCCGAGAAGCTGTGGCTGCCCCATCCCTGGAGGTGTTCAAGGCCAGGTTGGACGGGGCTTGGAGCAACCTGGGCTGGTGGGAGGTGTCCCTGCCCAGGGCAGGGGGTGGCACTGGATGATCTTCAAGGTCCCTTCCAACCCAAACCATTCTGTGATTCACTTCTCTGTGTGAGAAGCAGCCTGGCCACGCGCTCCTCATGCATCCGGAACAAGGGTCCCACTATGCACAGGAGGGGCTGGGGGGCAGAAGAAGGAGGATCAGGAGAGCTCCCGAGATGTTCTCCAGACTCTCAGGCACAGCGCAGAGGCTGCCCGGGCTGTGGTCGCAGTGTCCAGCCCCTTCCCAGCATTGGGGCCGTTTGCCACCTGAAGCTGGCGGTGGCAGGAACAGCCCTTTGCTTGCTGACTTTTTGGAAAGCGAGCAACCGTTTGGTAGCTGAACCAAACCTGCCAGAGACCGTGCCCAAGGCTGTGGGAAGGAGATACCAAGAGGAAAGGAACACAGGGAGAATTTGTTCCACCCGTCAATGCACCAATAAGCATCAGAAACAAGAGCACGCTGTACATGCTTTCTCCCAGCCTCTTTTTTTGAGCAGAGATTGACCTTAAAAATCCACTGGATAAAAAAAAAAAATAATAATAACTAAATCTGTTCTGCCACTCGCCTGTGCTGAGCACATTTGCAGTTTGCGAGCCCAGCGTGCTCCCCGCAGCCGCCCTCTCTGCTCCCCGACTGGCCGCAATGCCTAATGGGGACTTTCAGCCTAAACCGCCTAAAAACCCCTCAGATAAATACCCCCAACAGCGATCACCAACCTCCCTTTCTCCGCTCTCCTTCCAGCCCCTCCGATGAGCCGCAGCACACCATGCGAGGAGCCGCAGCACGTCCCCTCGCTGCAACCGCTGCAGCTCGCCGCATGCGGGGACGGCTGCGGCGGGGGTGGAGGCAAAATTTGGGGCCGTTTACCCGAAGAGGGGGTGTCGGTGGGTGGGTGGGTGTCAGAATTCGGCTCTTCCCAGGCCTCCAACAGAGATGCTGCTCTCCCGCCGCCCCCCCGGGCCGTGGGGCGGGCAGCGCTGCCCACCGCCTGCCCTCGGCCGCCCCCTGCCGGCCCTGCCCGTCCCCTGCCCGTCCCCTGCCGGCAGGTGGCAGCGCGCGCCCAGGAGCTGGGGTCCCCGCATCCCCCGGCGACGGGACGGGACGGGACTCGACGGGACGGACACCCGACACGACGCCCCGCTCCCGGCAGCGCGGAGGGGACTGCCCTCGGAGGGTCCCATGTGTCCCCCCCCCTGCCCCGGGAGGGACAGCCAGGGGAAGGTGCCCGGCCGCGGTGGGATGCGCGCAGGGCGAGCGGCTGGGCAGGGTTCGTTAGTCCCTAAAGGGGTTTTTTTTGGGGGGGAGGGGGATTTGCATTTGGGTTTCTCCCCCCACACACCCCCCCGAGGCTCACCGCGGCACCCATCAGCAGCACCGGGCTGCCCCGCGGCGTCCCACACGTCAGTTGTACCACACACCGCACCGCAGGGCAGGGGACGGATTCTGCGCCGCGGTGGTCCAGCGGGATCGCTCCCCACTGCGCAGTTAAAGGTGAGGAAGCGCCCCTAACGAGGAAGGCTCTACAGGCCAGAGTGTGCGACAAGGGACTGCCACTTACGATCACGTTAAAGAGCTTCTGCTCCCTGCAACTGGAGGCAAGGGTCTCTGCCGCTGGATGGCAATTTCTATTTCTTGCAGGATCCAGAAGCAAGCACGGTACCGTGTCAGCCCGCCGAGCCTGCCCTGCCACCACGCAGCCACCCGTGCCACGCAGCCACCCGCGGCAGCCGCTCGGGAGGGCTGGGATCCAGCCAGGGCCCCAGAGCATCCCTTATTACACAGACACAGAGAGCAAGCGAGCAGACAGCGAAGGCATCCGTTCACAGGGCATCCCTCAAAGCTGACAACGCAAAAAAAAAAATAAAACCAAGCTCCAAATAGCAGCCTGGCCCCTTCTCACAGCGGCTGGGGCAGAGGCAGGCAGGCCTGAGCTGCGCTACGCCAGTTCAGGGTGGGAAACCTCTGCCTTGCCTTAGCCCAAGGAGCTCAGCGCTCGAGGTACTACCAGCGAGAGGATGCGCGTGAACTCATCCCTCTGTGCGTGAATTCATCCCTCTGTGCGTGAACTCATCCCTCCTCCCCGCGTTTCAGAGGCCAGGAAGCCAAGACACTCAGGTTGCAAAGGGATGAAGTCAAATACTTGGTACGTTCAGATGCTCAATGGAAAAACCACAATCCCAAGGGGTCTGGGAAGAGACTGAGCTACAACAGCACCAGTCAGACACTGACAAAGGAGGGGAAATTAAAACATCCCAGCTCTGTTCAAATAGTTGGAAGTTTGTAGTGAGGAGGAACAGAAATCAAGGGAGCCTCAGTCACGTCGGGTTTGCATTTGCCATCTCCGNGGAAGAGACTGAGCTACAACAGCACCAGTCAGACACTGACAAAGGAGGGAAATTAAAACATCCCAGCCCTGTTCAAATAGTTGGAAGTTTGTAGTGCGGAAGAACAGAAATCAAGGGAGCCTCAGGCACGTCAGGTTTGCATTTGCCATCTCCATCCATCCTGAAGAGCACCCAGCCGGCAGAGCTGCTCCTCTGGGGAGGGCACACACGCATCCCCCGGGATCTGCACCCAGGGAAGTGGAAGAACAAGCGGCTTTACAGCTCTTCTCAGTTTCCCTTTAACCCTACTGGCACAGCCCCCTGCTCAGCTGCTGCAGAGCATGCCACAGCCGCAGCGCTCCCAAACGGACACGAGCACACAGCTCACGTTCTGCCAGCCTGCATCGGGCTTCTCGGACTGACTGATCACCAGCGGACAAGAACAAATGAGCTCTAACCAAAAACAGAGGTGTACTTTTAAGAAATTAAGTCTTTCCCAGCAGCAGTTTTCCCTTCATTCATCCCATTTCTCAGATTCGTTCCCCCAGAGGCAAGCTCACTGCACAAACACACCCCCGAGAAGTCAGTCAGGGCCGGGTGAACTGCAGCACCTTCCCAAGTGAGAGTGTCTGTCCTGCTCCACGCCCCAAAACCAACTGGATCCACCCCCGTTCAGAGCAAAGGGCTGAGAGCCTGCGCAGGGAACAGGGACTGAAGGGGAATGTCCTCACCAAAACACACGGGGACCACAAAAGCCAGGTGTCACCCGCAGGCCAGCCCCAGAGGAAAGCCAAGGGAGGACCACTGCATTCACCTCTGGAGAGGAGACAGCACAGAGGGCTGGCGAGGGCAAAGCCCATCCTCCCCAGCACAGGAATCACCAGCTCACTCTCCAACCAAGCAGAAATCATAGAATTGTCTTAGGTTGGAAGGGACCTTTAAGATCATCGAGTCCAACCATCAGCCCAACGCTGCCAAACCCACCGCTAACCCACGTCCCTCAGCACCACCTCTGCCCCTCTGTTAAATACCCCCAGGGATGGCGACTCCACCACGGCCCTGGGCAGCCTCTTCCAGTGCTTGACAGCCCTTTCAGGGAAGAAGTTTTTCCTAATACCCATCCTAAACCTCCCCTGGTGTAACTTGAGGCCATTTCCTCTCGTCCCATTGCCTGTTACTTGGGAGAAGAGACCGACCCCCCCCTCGCTACCCCCTCCTTTCAGGGAGCTGTAGAGAGCGAGAAGGTCTCCCCTCAGCCTCCTTTTCTCCAGGTTGAACACCCCCGGGTCCCTCAGCCGCTCCTCATCAGATGTGTGCTCTGGAACCCTCACAGCTCCGCTGCCCTTCTCTGGACACGCTCCAGTGCCTCAATGTCTTTCTCGTAGTGAGGGGCCCAAAACTGAGCACAGCGCTCCAGGTGGGGCCTCACCAGCACCAAGTACCACAAAATCCGCACATTTAATCCTCATTTTCCCAGGCCACAGGCCCTCACACAGCCACGGCTGCTCCGGCACAGCCCCTTGGGCACATCTCCCCCCATCACCTCCCAAGATGTCAACGCTGATACAAGTCCCCTCAAAATCCAAAGCCCTGGCATCGTTTCCCAGCGGTCCCCCCCCGCCTTCCCCAGGGAAGCAGCTTTTCCATCGGGAGGAGGCTTACCCCGCACTGCCCCCGAAGGGAGCCCTTCTGCTCATCCCCTGCATCCGCCGAGGCACCGGGAGCCCCACGGTCCCCTCGAGACAAGCCACGCATTGTTCCCAGTAAGCCTAACGAGCGGCAGGCTCCCCCACGCAGCTTCACCACGCTTTAAAGCGCAGAAAGCCAGCGGGGTTCCCCCTCGCCAGGGAAAGAAAGAAAAACCTGCTTGGGGGCTGCCTCGCTTTAACTCCTTTGTCCATTACTCAGCAATATAACCCCAGGAAGGACGCTCTTATTCGGCCTTCAGGCTCAAATGGTACTAAAAAGTTCGTGCTTTGATTAAAGCAGGAGGGGAACGCCACTTCAGCTTTCAGAAGCATGCCTACCTGCTCTCCTGCTCCCCCTGGAGCAGCAGGTCACTCGATTTGGCATTTTTTCCCCTCGAGTAAAATACAATTTTCTAAGAAGCCAGTCCCACAGGAAGATTTTTTTTCTATTAAAAAAAAAGAAAAAAAGGGAAGAAAAGTATGTATTCTTGACTCACCTAAGACCAGCAGGATTTGTCCTACATGTGCACACGGACTCCTTCCTCCTCCAGAGCCACGATGCTCAGGGTAAGTAGCCCAGAAAGAGAGGGGACTGTAGCACTGGGCTGTAACCACTGCTTTTCCACATCTGTCGATTGGGAGGTTTCATGTAGCGAAGCCAGTTCCACCAGATTAGTAAAAACCACAGCAAGAGCAGAATAATGCCAAAAGTAGTAATCCACGAGATTTTGAGCGAAGCAGGTGTCTGCAGCGTTCCGGCCGTGACATTCCCAGCTACGGACAGAAGGGAGCATCCAAAACCCACACCAGTCCATGAGGGCTTATGGCTCCAGAGATCCCAGTAGAGAGAAACCATCCAGGGACAAATCCTCTTGGCTCAGGACCATTTGCTTGGTGGAAGGGGAGAAGTCCCAAGCCTGCACACGGTCAGACTCTTGGCTCCTCGCTTCTGGGTACAAGGAGAGTCCGACAGCTATTGTGGCTGATGGCACCTGCCCCTTCCAGTACCGACAAGCTACCAAAACCTGTAGCAAAACAAGTGTCAGGACGAGGGAACAGCAGTGACCTTGGCCACTACCGCACAGCCAGAGTTGCGTCTTGATCTCCAGGTCGGCTGCAGGAACATCTGGGGGTGTCTGAGCACATCCCGTGGAGCACAGCTGCAAGATATTCCCAAATTCAGCATTAAGAAGCCAGGACTGTGCTGAGTCGTGGGACCCCAAAGCAGGAGTTTTCTTGCTGCTGCGGAGCAGAGGCACCGGCCGTGCTGCCGGACACGTCCCCGGGGAGCAGGCACCACCCGCCCATTCCTTGCTTAAGATGTTACCGTCCCAGTTGTGTGGTCAGTACTGGTGACACTGGTTTCTGACATGTAGGACTACAGGTTAAATCCATCCACAGAAAAGAGACAATGATTCCTTCGCAGGGCACCACGTCTCCCCCGCACAGCGGCGGAGGCAGCCACGGGGCTCACAAAAAGGCACCGACAGCAGCGCACCAGCTGCCAGGGTGAGCAGCACGGCCACCTCCCACGGCAGAGTCCCCAGCAGCAGTGCAAGGAGCCGAACTCCCCTCCTGCATGAAGTTTCCTGCTGAAATCGGCACCTGCAGCACAGCTCAGGTCTGCGGAGCCCTTCCCAGGGTCAGAGCTCACAGGACCTGCTGAAGATGTGGCCGGGCACAGACGCCGCTGTCCCTTACCTTTGGGGACAACCTCATCAGAAGGTCCAGGACAGAACCAGCACCTTCCTCCCCGCACCACCCTCCAAAAGCAAGCCCAGAGAATTCGCAGAGCTAGCAGTGACCGGCTCTGCCTAGAAAGCAGCGGGCACGCAGGATGGCCCAACACTTGTTGGGAGGGATTGTGATTTATCGCTCGTCTGCCAGGTCCGCGCACACACCATCACGTGTGCATGCACACACAATTTTATTAGAGATACATTAGTACGCGCACTACCCGGCTTCGTTAGGGCACTGCTGCTCTCCAGCACAAAGTCCGTATTTGTTTCCCTGCAGGGGTGGAAATAAAGGGGGTTTTGTATTTTCTTCCTCTTCTCTTTGCAGGCTGGAGTGAGTTTATTTGACACTCCAGCACTCTTTGTGAGCTGAGTGCCCGAGGATAAATGCTACCCTTAAGAGTTACTTGGCGTTAGACAGAGGGACCCTCTTCAGAGGAGAATGGGGGCTTGTTGGGATGGGGTGGGAGGGGGCGCGGGGAGGGGGCCCCCGAAGAGCGCCTATGCAGCCCTCATAGAAGGGTCTCTGTCCTGGGCTCACAATAGAGCGAATTCTTAAAGATACCGGGAGCTGAAAGGAAGGAAGGAACTTTCCTCCTTTTAAAAAGGATTTTCAGGAACAATTGAAGAAGCTATAAAAAGGGGATCATTATTTCCCATCCAGTCTGCTGGGCTGGGGAGCCCTCCCTCCCCCTCCCCAGTCCCCGGCTGGGAGGATTTGACATATACCATTCGGACAAACATAAGAGGTAGGACAGCTGTCACCATCCAGCGTCCCCTTGCCGGGGGAGCTGCCCTGACCCTGCAAGCAGGAGATGTTCTCCTCGCTCCCGCAAACAGGTCCCAATTACACGAGGCACCTTCTCCTCCCCGGGACCGGCTGCGCTGCTGCCTCCAGGTCCTCCCGCCTCAGGAGCAATGAGCCACAGAGAAGGGAGTATGTCCTGTGAACAATGTTTGACTCCAGTGTCCACCGATGGACCAGGTGGAGCAGGATGCCACCATCCTTCCAGCGACACAGGAGCACCCTCCAGCCAGCTGGAGGTGAGCAGCTCCTCCTCCCCAGCTTTGTGATGGGGAGTGTTCTGCAGCCGCCCTCGGCCGTACGCAGCCCAGCAAGAGGAGCCCGAGCCGCAGCAGCCTGGCTGGTGAGCGTCAGCCCCAGGTCAGCCCCAACGGAGCCCAACCCCTTTCAGAGTGATTTATTCCAGCTCGTGGGGGCTGCACTGCAGCGTTTCTGGCGTCACACACAGCAGCAATCGCAGCCCAGATGATGACATTTTCCCACCCCCAAAGAGAGCCCCGCTTGCACCCCAGAGACGTGTAACTTTTCCTCAGGACCTCACCACTCCAGGCCCCCTCGTTTCCGCCTCACCTCCAACTTGAGGAGATGCTGGAACCACACACGCAATCCATATAATGGTTTAGGTTGGAAGGGACCTTGAAGACCATCCAG
>RSEF01000018.1:10552050-10562260 GCA_003993805.1 Himantopus leucocephalus | reverse complement strand
CCAGGGCACATTGCTGGCTCGTGGGCATCCTGTTGTCCCCCAGCACTCCCAGGTCTTTCATTCCTCTGGGCAGCGGGAGGCTGCTGCGGTGCTGGGAGCAGGCACGGGGGCCCTTTCTGCAAATTCTACCTGCCGCATCTCAACCTTGCGTGTTGCGTCTCAGGGCGAGCTCTCGACAAATACCCTCCGCTGTCTCTGGGTTGAAGAGCCAGGGCTGAGGTGGGGGAGGTCTCATACAGCCTGTCCCCTCCGTGGTCCGGCACTGAGCATCCCCGCTCCCCCCCGGGGCTCGGCCAGCGCAGGGACGTGCCTTTGGTTAAAGGGACCGTCTCTCCGTGACTCACGGTGGTTTGCGCCGTGGCGGGTCGGTGACTCACGGCAGCTCCTCCGCGAAGCTGACAGCACCTGTCTGGGCCGCGGTTATTTATTAACACGTTACCAGAAAGGGCGGCATGGGAACACAACACTTGCTGCGCTTCCTCTAGCCGAAGGAGTTTTAATGACATCTCTTCTGGGGCTGTCTGGGATTTTGGCAAGGCTCTTTGTATCGCATGCTTAGGTTAGTAAACGAAGATAATCTCTTTGGACTGAAACTCCGGGAATTAGGTTGGCTCTTGCAACAGAGTCTGGTGGTTTAAGGAGAAGGCTCATTTGCGGTGCGGCGGTCTCGAAGGGCTGCACCAAGCCCAGGGGCTCCTTTGTAGCGAGTTTTAAGCCACATTGAGTGAGACATTGCTCTGAAGACATGTCGAAGAGGCAGGATGGGGAGACGGGGGAAGCCGTTTGCTGGGAAGCACGAGGCTGGGCAGAGCTGGGGGCAGGCTGGGCTCCCCCCTCCCGCCCCCTTGCTTTTTCCTCTGGATCGCTCAGATTCCCGATGGGAATGATCCCTTCTGCGTGTGGTTTTCACGCAGCTCCAGATGCTGACATCTCGGTGTACGTTCATTCGCAGGGTGGGGACAGCGTGGGATGGGGTCACACGGGCTGGTCACTGCCGGGCTCCTTTCCTCCACCGCCCGAGGGTCTCCGGGGGACCCCGGGATGGGGTTCGGCATCCGCGATGAGATGTGGCCAACTTGGCTCCTGGCTGGAGGATGGTGGTCGTGGGCTACCGCCACGCCTGCCCACCCACCCGCACTGGGGTGGGCTTCACCCGCCCCGTGGCAGGGGTGCCTGGTGGTCCACGGCCGGAGCGTGCCGCTTCCACCAGATGGAGCTGCGAGATGCCGTCGGGGGCCGCGGGGTCCCCCAGGTCAGCCCGAGCCCCCCATGGAGCCCAGCGGCCTCCCTGCCACTGTGTGGGAGCAGACAGCTGGGGGCAGCAGATTCAGTCAGGGGTGCTGGACATCCCGCTGTGTGTCACGCCGGGATGCGGCACATCTCGCAGCGCTGGGGACGGAGCAGGCAGCATGGCAAGAATTTGTTCCCCAGGAGTCTCTCAGGGTCCCACCTCCGCTGTGCCATGGCGGGGGAGCTGGAGGGACCCCCATGGTGGTGTTGCGTGCCCACAGCGTGCTGCTGGGGGTGGTTCTGCATTGGTGCTGAGCCCAGCACCCCCCAGGCAGCGGCTGCGTGGGGAAGGCGGCATCCTGCCGGGGCGCGGGATGGGTGTCGGGAAGACACCCTGGAAAGCCGCAGCCGCTGCTGCAGCGTGGGCTCCGGGCAGACCCCGCTGTGTTTCAAGCGCGGCCAGAGCACGGGTTAGTTACAGCGCTGCCGAGATCGGCCTTTCGCTGAAGATAACGGTTGGCCCGTGGACATGAGGTGGCCCGTGGTGGGGGGGTTCTGCTGGCTGCGGGGCAGGGCTGGCAGGGAGGAGGAGAGGAACGAGCTGCCAGGAGCCCCGTGTGAGATGGGACACGTGCGAACGAGCGGAGAGAGATGGACGGGTCCCCTCAGCAGCACCGGGGTCACCCCCTGCCCCGACCTGCCTGGGGGGCTGATTGCGTGGTGAGGGAGGGACACGGCGGTGGTGGGAGTCCCTTTGCAGGAGGTCTGGCTGTCCCCTGCGCAGGAGGCTGCCGAGGCTCGGGAGGACACCGCGTGTTGGCAGGCGCAGGCTGTGACTCAACGGGTCCATTTCATCTCTCTCAGATCTTTTGCTTTTTTTTCTTTAATCCACTTGCCTCATTGACTTTATTTTACAATCCATTGCTGGGTTCACTGAAGAGCACTTCGGTCATTAAGCACGTTGGGGCATGTGAATAAACCCGCATCCCTAAACTGTAAATCGCTTTAAAGCCGGTGTCAAATCACTGGGTGGGATGCGAAGGGCAGAGCACGACCCCGTGTCCCTCCCGCCGCCCCCCAACCCCATCCACCCCCCACCTCCATCTGCCCCCCACCTCCATCCGCCCCCCACCTCCCTGAGCTGGAGGTTTTGGGGGGGGGTAAGGCCAACCAGGGTGTGCAGGTCTGAAGCTCTGTCCCTTTGCAGGTCCTTTAACGTGCCCAGGTCTTCCTTTCCCCCGCAGACCCGGACACAGCAGGGCTTCCCTTTCCCTTTGTGGGGGTGCGGGGCCAGGCTGAGCCCTGCCCGGGTCTGCGAGCAGGGACAACGCGACGAGGTGCCAAGGCCACCGTGCTGGGACCGGTTCCCGCAAACAAACAGGCTCTGGCTCTCTAGCTGCATTTTTCTAAGTCCAGCCCTTCGGATGGGAAGCCTTTCGACAGTAGAAGTGGAATCGGGGCATGTCTGAGCAGGGCGAGGGGTCTGCGGGAGGGACACGCGGGAGAGGGAGCAGCAGGGCGGTCCGAGCGCTGAGCGAGCCATAACGTGAGCGCTGCCAGAACCGTTTCCCTGCCTGTTGGTTTCCTTTCCTGTTTGGCTTTGCTGCCCACACAGTTTGTGCTCAAGCTGTCCGTAGACGCTCGGTGCTCCCATCCTCCGTGGCCAAAAGTCCCGTTTCTATTCCTGCGCTGTGCTCCTCGCGAGCACGTGTTCGGGGGGGACGGGGCAGGAGGCAGATCCCCATCTCCAAACACACAGATGATCATCATTCCTGCTGCAAACTTGGTGCCGCCTCCTCTGTTTGCTCTGGACGGATGCATTCTTCTTCCCGGGCTGCCGCTGAGCGTGGAGGCAGCCTGTGCCCTTGTTCCAGCGCCTGATGTATCCCCCCTGCTCTCCCGGGGCGTTGCGGTGGGCTCGGGGAGAGGAGAACAACAACAACGCGGGGGCCGGTGTCCAGGAGGCACCGGTGGCCTCGGGGCTCGTGGTGTGTGGCCTGGCTGCGCTGCTGCTGCTGCTGCTCGTCCTCCCCAGGGCCGGAGTGGTCCAGGGCGCGGGGAAGCAGATGACGCCTCGCTGGGGAGCGTGGGGTTTGTGGGAGGCAGCCGGCCCGGGGAAAAAATAAATTGCACCTGGGATGCTGCGCTCTGTGTAGGTTTAGCGCTTGGGGGGATGCGCAGATGGTGGGGAAAGAGGGAGGTTTGTCCTGAGTGGGGTTTGTTCAGGTCACTCGTGTCCGGGGGAGGATGGTCCTTCATCAGGGGTGTCTGCAGAACAAAACGAAGTGCTCTGTCCTACGGTGTGTGGTTAAACTGGGGCAGCCGCGTGGCATTGAACCTGCCTGGGCTCCATTTCCCCGCCTGGAGGGTGACAAACAGACAACATATACCTAATCCATGGAGTAAGGACGCGCTAACGTCCCTGACGTGGGCAGGAGGACATCCTGCCACAGCCACCCAGGCTGGATGCATCATCCCCGTTCCCGGTGCTTCCATCCTTGCGGCTGCAGCAGGCGCAGCTGCATGGCGGTTCCCACACCGGTGGCTCCTGCGGTGCTCCGGCTGCATCCCGGTCCCGGGACCGCGCTGGCCGAAAGGCTTCGCCGGGGTGGAGGCATCAGGAAGCGCCTTTGATCTTCCAGGTGCTAACACGTTTTCAAATGAGCCGCAGCAATGACTGCCCTCCTCCCCCGCCGGGGAGGGGAGATAACACATCAGAGCCTGCGCGCATAGCTGCGATATCGCTCCTTTATGGAGCTTTGATTGCTGCCAACCATGCAGCTCACTCAAGGAACTTCAAAAGCAGCGCGCTGGACCTGCAACGCCCTGTGCAAAGAGTCCCGAGCCGGGCTTTCTGCACACACACGTCCCTGGGTGCGCCTACGCCCAGGGCTCGCCGACAAGGCTTTTTGCCCTGTCACATCTTCACGCCGGCACTCTTCGGTTTTGGTAGACCTTCGGGGCCCCGCTCAGGTGGATGTGAAGTTGGATGCATGCACTGAGAGCGGTGGGCTTGGACCCTCTGGACCTTCTTGCTCGACACGTACTGGTGGGCACTGGGTGGCTCTGGGGTGCCCCCACCGATGCATTAGCTCCCGTGCCCGTCCCCGCTCTGCGGTGGTCCCCAGCGCCTGGGCATTTGGGGTTAGCGCCCTGCAAACCCCAGTGATGCTTGAGAGGCAGGGAGATGCTCGGAGTGGGAGGGAGGATTTGCAGCCGCCCTCGGCGCGTTCGCCAGCAGCGTGGGAGTTAACAGGAGGGCTTGGGGGAAAGAAAAGGAAAAGGGCTCGGACCTCCTCCACTCCCCCCTGCCGTCCCCCTTGGCTGCTGCGATTTCATTGAGGCTGTGTATTGGCCTCCGGAGGATGGAGCTGGGTAACACCACAACATAAACAGAACATCTGGAAGCTCTTAAAGGGTTTTATTTTTTAACACATTTACAAGAGCCAGGGACACTTGCGCACAGCGATTTGCAAACTCGGAGACGCTGCGCTCTTTCTTTCCCAAAAAGCCCAAAGGTGATTGTCAGGCTTTCCCCCGGGGAAGGGGCACGGGGGCTGGCTCATACCTCCACACCGTGTCGCTGAGGGTGCGGTATCTTGGCCAGGAGGTGCCCATCTTGCGTGCATATTCCTTGCGAAGCCCAAAGCAAACAGATGATAAGTGCTGCATGATAAATGAGCGTAAACCTCTCCCCTTCTTTCTGTGTGCCCCTAGTTAATGCTGGAGCAGGTCGGGGAGTCGGGCAGGGTTTGCCTGGGAGAAGAGCTGTTTAGTGATCTTATGGAGCGAGCAGGGTGAGAATGAAAGAGGAGAGCAAATGATTCATCTCCCCAGATGGGCCAAGAGCTCGTCTGAGGCAAATAGGAGCTGGTCGTGCCATGCTCAGCGGTGGAATTTGGATCCTCCAGTACGTTGCAGCTGATTTGAGAGCTTGTAGGTGGGGAGCCCGTGGACAGAGAGGGATAAGTGAGATCCGTTCCCACTCTGGTGACGGCGTTTGCTGTCAGGTTGTGGGTTTTTTTTTTCTCCCCATCTCCTTCCAAACATCTGTGGCAGCTTGGGAAAAGGAGCCCCTTTGTGCAGGGCAGGCCGGGACAGCAGTGAGAGCGCGGGGATGGGCGCAGGGCGGCTGCAGCCTCCCCGGTAGGCAGAGGAGGAAGAGCTGGGGCAGAGCTACCCGCCCTGCCCGTACCTCTGACGGGGAGCACTCCTTGCCCGCAGTCCTCTCTGCTAGCGCGGTGGGCGCCCCCCGTCCCGGCTCGGCGCTGCCATGTGTCATCAGTGACTTGCACATCCCCTGGACCGCGTAACACAGCCCACGGCCGCACAAGCAAGGCGAGCCGCTCTCCCCTCCTCTGCGCTCCCAGATGCCGTTGTTTTGTCTGGTGCACGGAAATGGCCGTTTGATTTTCTTCCATCAGCCCCCGGCTCTGTCTCTTACCCGCCCTCGCGCTATCCTGCACCCCGATCTGATGTCTCCTGATCCCCGTGGGAGCTCAGCCTTCGGGCTGCCGCCGCTTTTGGGCTCTCTGGAGCGACGTGGCTGAGTAACGCTGGTTTTCCCATGGATGTTGTCAGCACATCCTCTGCTCTCGCCTTCCCAGTGACAGTGCCGGCGGCTCAGCTGTCACCGAGAGTCGCTGTGGATGGAGAGCTGCTCTCAGCCTGCTTGGACATGGACTGTGCAGCCATAACGGGTTCCCACCAGCCTCAGGGCTTGGGAAGGGCTCCAGCCCCCAAAGCGTGGATGGGGCCCTCGGTGCTGCCGGTGCCAACGGTGTTTTTAGGGGAGGCACCGGGGCTGCTGGTCCATCTCCTCTTTCACGTATTGCTCCAAACATTTAATTTGGTGGCGAAGAGGAATCATGATTTGCTTCATCACAACCGGCTGCCTTCCAGCCTGGACCTTCCATTAATGCCGTGTTTTTCCTTCGCAGGGTCCGCGGTGAAGGCTCGGGGTGCGGGGACCTGAGAGGAGACAGCCAAGGTGCTGCAGCGCTGACCGTAGCCAAAGCGCCCAGGAGCACCCTCCCGAGCATGGGCGCTTCTGCTGTGAGCACGGAAAAAGTGATGTTGGGGACCAGCAGCTCGCCCTGAGCTCGCTGGGGAGCGATGGAGCACCAGAGGCTGCGGTGAGCTCCTTCACCCACCGCCCACCGCTCAAAACAGCCTCCCCACCAGCTGCCCTGTGCGCTCGCTGGGCTCCGCGTCCCCGGACCGGCGAGGGGGGTCTCCTCCCGGCGCTGACCTCCCTCCCGACTCCCACGCGGAGCCGAAAGGACTTAATCAGCCGCTCTCTGCTGGGCTTTGGAAATTATCCTCTTGGCCGGGAAGTGCTGGCGATGGATGGTGAAGTGCTCTTGGGTCAGACGGTAGCTCGACGCTTTTCCCTGTGAAGGACCAAGTGCTTGCCCCGGTTCCAAGGAACCGGCTGTGGATTTTTTTTTTTTCTTTTTTTACCCCTCTGCTCTTCTTTTCGATGCCTTTCGGGGTCTCGGGCTTTTCGTGAGGATGGCGGGACCCAGCCCGCAGCACGTGGCGTTCACACAGCGCCGATGCCCGCGGTGGGAGCCGGAGAGGCGAAAGCCTTCGGAGGAGCCGTGGGGTGGAAGCTGAGCTAGCGATCGTGGTGCCCTGGGGTTTAAAACTGGCCGGCAGACTCTTGTCTTGTACCAGGAGTGTTGGGTGGCCTCGGGGGGGACCTTCTCCCACGGGTGGCTGAGCACCCTCGGTGCCGGCACATCCCCCGTGGATCCCAGCCCTGGTGGGGGCTGGGAGCGGGCGCAGGAGCGGGGGATGCCAAACCGCAGCGAGGGGAACGTCAAGGCGGGGGAAAATGTCACCCTCAGAAACAATTAAACTTCTCAATAAAAGCCGTTGCCTCTGTGAGTGCTCGATGTTCTTTTCCATTTGCCTTGGCTCAGCCACACTTACATCATGGCCCTATCGCGGGGCTGCCGAGGGGATGCGTTTGATTGTACAGGAAACCAGCGCTTTGGCAAACTTCTCTGCCCTGACGAAGCCAGGCCAAGAGTTTAATGCCTTTGCTTTGCAGAAAAATTCTCCCCTGTCCTTTCCCCCTTCCCTTTCTGCAACCCTTAACCATCACCGCCCGACTGCGTGGCCGGGCGGGTGAGCCGCCCCTGGCATGCCTCCTGCTCCAAAAGCGACTGAAATGCAAATTAATTCCCCTTAAATCATGTTCTTTCGCATCCCTGGACTGGGTGTTCCCTCCCACCCTGGAGACTTGATGCGAAGCACCAGAAGGTGCCGTGTGGAAATACAACATAAAAATGATATTTATGTAATGGGTATATCCTTTTATTATATTTTAAAAAAGATTTAGACCATTATGAAAAAAAAGGTGTCCTTTCATCTATAAAGCACAGTAGCCTCACGAGCATGGATTCAATATTTGTGTTTGGTGTGCAGGCACGGTGACTCGCTGTCGCACCCACTGGTGTAACTGGTAGGATCTCTGCACAGCCCTGACTTCGTTTCTCTGCACAATGAGTCCCCCACTGGGACAAACTTGCAGAAATTTGGTCAGAAACGCTGAGTTTTGGGTCCTTTCCTTTGAAACCCATTACTCAGCTCAGAAGCACCTCGGAGAGTTTAAGAACTGTCTTATGCCTTTGGGCAAAACTATGAGAGAACAGCAAAGCCCAGAAAGTCACGAAACTTCACTGGGGTTCTGGTTTGGTAGTGATGGGTTTTGGGAGGTCCTAACAAAAGCCAATGTCGAGCTCATTTGCATCAATGAAGTGACCCGTGAGGCGCAGGTGAGCAGCCGGTGGCCAGGGCTGGTTCCTGCGTGCCAGTGTGTGTGGTGTGCCACCACCTGGGATGGTGTGCGTGGCCACCCTGGAGCGTGGTGGGCTGGAGATGATGGTCTGCCCTTCGCCGGTGCTCATTTCAAGGTAGGGCCAGAGCAGAAGGTGACTCTGCCCCTCCTTTTCTCTGGGTAGAAAGTGGATCCTGCGGGTGCAGGAGGAGATTCGGCTGTGGTCACCGTGCCGCGGCAGTGCCGTACCTGGTGGCTTTGCTCCTCTGTGCACAGCGGACAGGGCAAACAAACCAGCACGGGAGTACGGCTGGTGTTACTGGGCGCCCTGAGCTCCCCTGGGCTCCCTCCATGGTAGTTTCTCCTCCCGGGTCTGAGCGCCGCGGTGAAGCCGGGGCCATGCCCCAGACAGCAGCAGCGCGTAGGAGCAGTCCTCGGGCAAATTACAGCGTTCCCACCCATGAGTCAAACCTGGATTTTCGGGCGAGCTGTGAGACCCATTGTCTCAGCTTGCCGGGGAGCCGCCGCGTACCTCTCCTGCTGGAAATACAGACCGTGGCGTGGGGAGACACCTCAAGTGACAGTCCCATGGTCACCCCCCCGAGGAGTGTGTGAGAAGCGATGCCGGCTGCCACGGTGCTGCCACGTACGGTATTCCCTGCGTCTGGCCTCGCCACGGGCCAAACTCTGTTTTCAGCTACGTGTGTGTCACAGCGACGTCTGTGTAGGAGAGCTGAGGTGTAGGGAGGTTGA
Source organism: Himantopus leucocephalus (assembly GCA_003993805.1). NCBI lineage: Eukaryota > Metazoa > Chordata > Aves > Charadriiformes > Recurvirostridae > Himantopus > Himantopus leucocephalus. The sequence continues at coordinate 10,553,490 of RSEF01000018.1, read as the reverse complement.
ATTCCTGCGGGGAAGGGAGAGGCTTTGGGCCGCTCAGACCTGCCAACCCCGGTGCACCCCAGCAGTGCCATGGCCAACGCTCGCACTCCACCATCCTTTTGTGAAGCTCTTCCGTGCCTGGGAGCTGCTCCTCCGTCAGTGCCAGCCGGCGTGACCTGCCGAGAGGCACCGGTGATGCCCGCCCTCCGGCCCCACGGCTGCAGACCCCGCTCTGGCGATCATCATCATCATCATCATCATCATGGAATGGTTTAGGTTGGAAGGGACCTTGAAGATCATCTCGTTCCAACCCCTCTGCCCTGGGCAGGGACACCTCCCACTAGAAGGATGGAGGGGAGAAGCTCATCGCTCGGATGTGGACCTTTGGGAGTTCATAACTGATATTGACTTCAAAGGCTGGTTGCCTTTAGTGTCGGTCAGTCGTATAGTCCCGGCTTGTTTAGACACGGCGAGCAAACAGAAAGCCAGGCCGTTAAAAAGGGAAGGGTGTGGGACCTGTATTGCTATTTACCTGTGTAACCAGGAGGAAAACCTGCCTGGCGTTCTTCCTAGTAAATACAAACTGGAAGCACGGATAAACCCGTGGGGATTTATTAGTTTGCTTTACCAAATGCAAATATTAAGACTAGTTGGCTCGGCCCACGGGCTGCCTTTTGCCTCTTGTGTGCACTGCAGCGTCTGGCGCCTATGGGTGCTGATAAGGGTGTGCTCTGCGCTTTGCCGGTTACGCTCAAGGAGTTTCTTTTGAACAGCTTCTGTCTCCCTTTGGCTCAGGCCTGATCCTGCGAGGCGCTGAGCGCGTGGCGCGGATGCGGGGCGTACCGCTGGCTGGGTTTGTCCTGCTCCAGCCTCCCCAGCCCTGACCCGCACCACCTCCCCATGCGGGACGAGCGCCCCACCAGCACATCCCGACCTGCCACGTGCCCTTGGACGGTTTTCAGCTGGCGTCCGGATTTGTAGGGCCAACCTGGAGCAGGCGAAAGCGCCCTGTGCTTATTTTCACCGTAAAGGGTAACTCACAATCCCGCGCTATCGCTTATGGCCCTCTTCACCCCTGCACTGAAAGCAGCGAGAAGAGCTTCTGACCCAGCTTGGCTCGCTCCTGCAGCCGCGCAAGTCCAGCTTTAAAGAGCCCCTTTTTGCTACCCCAGCGCCAAATTACCGCATCTGTCCCCTTCCGAGCGCTTGCGTTGCTTTCGCTCATCCTGAAGCGTCGTCATTACAGCCACCTCCATCCCCGGGTGCACCGGAGGCAGAGGGGGGCTCCCTCGTCGGGAAAACCCAACCTGCAGCTCAGGAATTCCCTGCAGGGAAAGCCCTGAGCCTGAGCCAGCTCCAGCTCCAGCAAACACCCTCCAGGACCACACCGGCGCATGCACCGAGGTGCGGATGCTGTTCCGCAGGGATGCGTTCCAGGGCTCGGGATATGGAGGCTGGCAG
>RSEF01000018.1:10496260-10536008 GCA_003993805.1 Himantopus leucocephalus | reverse complement strand
AAAAAAAAAAAAACCAAAAAACAAAAAACAAAACAACCACAAAAAAAACAAAATAAAACACCCAAAAGGTGGCCCCGCTCTCGCGGCTCCTGTCTGAAGGCCGGGTTATTTTACCCGGCGGGATAGATTGGTGCTGATAGGGCTCACGTCTGTGTTCCTCGCACCTGGACGTGTTTGTGTTGCCCTACGCAACTGCTTTCAGAAGCAACGCGCCGTTCTCCGGCCGCCCCACGGACCGCGGGTTAACGATTAATGGCGTTATCGCCTCCGGCAGCACCTCCCGCCTCGGGGAGCCGCGGGCGCAGGGGTGCCCAGCCGTCGTGGGAGTGACACCCCCTTCACGCCCGTGCCCTTTCTTTCCTTCCGCAGGACAATCGCAGGGTCCCCCCACGCCCCCCACCACCCCCAAGACAGACGCGCAGCCGGGCAAGCAGGACCTGAAGCGGGAGGGCCGCCCTCTGCAAGAAGGCGGCCGGCAGCCGCCCCACATCGATTTCCGAGACGTGGACATCGGCGAGCTCAGCAGCGACGTCATCTCCAACATCGAGACCTTTGACGTCAACGAGTTCGATCAGTACCTCCCCCCCAATGGTCACCCGGGGGTCCCGGCCACCCACGGCCAACCCGGCCAGGTCACCTACACCGGCAGCTACGGCATCAGCAGCACGGCGGGCTCGCAAGCCGGCGCCGGCCACGTCTGGCTGTCGAAGCAGCAGCCGCAGCCCCCGCCGCAGCCCCCGCCGCAGGCGCAGCCGCAGGCGCAGCACGGGCTGCCGGCACTGAGCGGCGAGCAGGGCCAGGCGCAGCAGAGGACGCACATCAAGACGGAGCAGCTCAGCCCCAGCCACTACAGCGAGCAGCAGCAGCACTCCCCGCAGCAGATCAACTACAGCTCCTTCAACCTCCAGCACTACAGCTCCTCCTACCCCACCATCACCCGCTCCCAGTACGACTACACCGACCACCAGAACTCCAGCTCCTACTACAGCCACGCCGCCGGCCAGAGCAGCAGCCTCTACTCCACCTTCACCTACATGAACCCCACGCAGCGCCCCATGTACACCCCCATCGCAGACACTTCTGGGGTCCCCTCCATCCCCCAGACCCACAGCCCGCAGCACTGGGAACAGCCCGTCTACACACAGCTCACCAGACCCTAAAGCCATTTAAAAGAAAAAAGAAAACAAAAAAAAGAAATTAAAAAAAAAATCAAAAAAGCACGAAAGAAGCAACAAGAAGAAGATCGGAGAACTTCCTCAGACTTTTTCCTTCTTTGAAATTGAAATAACAATTAAAAAATGACGCTAAAGTTAAAGCTGGCGGGGAGGGGAGAGTGCCTCGAGCCTTCTGCACTACAGCATCCTCCAGGAAAGGGGCCAGAGCGCTCCGAGAACCAGCGAAACTCGGTACAGACTTTCCAAGGACTGGACTTAAACTCTGCTTCCAGGGCGCGGCGTGGAGATGAGATTTCTAACCAGCCAGCTCAGCTGTCTCCTTCTCTGGACTTTTGTAATGATTTTTTTTTTTGCNAAAAAAAAAAAAAAAAGAAAAAAATGGGGGGGAAAAAAGAGAAAACTCGGAGTCCTCTGTGAGGAATATTCTCTATTTTAAATATTTTTTAGTATGTACTGTGTATGATTCGTTACCAATTTGAGGGGATTTATACATATTTTTTAGAGATTTTTTAAATGCTCTTATTTTTCCAACAGCTAAAAAATGACACTTAGTGGAGCAGTCCTAGGTTCTCTTGCAGTCAGAGGTATTTTTGTATAGATAAGTGTCTTTTTCTCTAAAAATAAAAATAAAAAAGCAAAACGGCGTGCTTTTAACTCGGAACAAAGCTCTGTTAAGTGGCCGGCGTCAGGCGTAGCGATGGTCAGCTCTGCGGCGCGGGAGACGCCAGCTGAGATTGCGCGGGGCCGAGCATGGGAGAGGCTTTATTTTTCTAACTAATAGCGAAAACCAGCCAGGAGGAGATTTTAACTTTATTTTTTAATAACCTTGAGCCTTAAGAAAGAAAAACAAAAAGACTTAAAAAAAAAAGAAAAAACCAACCATACCGCAACAAACAGCAAAAAGTGCTGTTTGAGAAAAGCCTTAAAAGCAGCCCTGGGATAATCACTTGTCCCCAGCTCTGCCCGGCCCTGGGGCTGGGGGGGGCTGAGCTCGACCCCCTCCAGCCCCCCCGAGCGACGCCCCGGGCCTGATGCAGAACCCATCCAGGGGCTCCCCTCTGCTTGCGGGACATCACAGATACTTTAAATTATTTATTTTGTGAGAAGAGCGGTTTTTAATCACAATTCTCTTTTTTTTTTTGTTTTTTTTAAATGTCCCTTCTATTTTAAGTCCTTTCAAAAGCGATTTGTCGGAGCATTATTTGGAAGGTAACCGTGCCTGTTAAATTATGGTCTAAACTGTAACCAGTCCTTTATTTATCTCTTTAATTCTTTTTTTATTATTATTATTATTATTCTTTTTGGAATCTGTGTCCTGGGTTTGTACANTTTTTCTTTTGTCTTAAGGATAAACTGGAAAAAAAAAATGTACAAACTTAAGATTGCAAATGTAGCGTATCACTGAATCATTTGCCTTGTTTTCTGCCTCAGCTCTCTGGGACACGCGCGCTCGTGCGAGGACGAGACCCAACGCCCCGGCCGTGCCGCGGGGGCGGCACCATTTTAGCCTTCCACCCCCAAAACTGGCTTGAGGTGGGGACACTGACTTTGGTGAAGCTGTGGCTGAACAGTTAAGGATTGCTTTTTAAAAAAGACAGCAAACTTTTTTTATTTAAAAAAAAAATGATATATTTCTTAACATTTTTTTTTTTTTAGGGATTCAGTAGAAGAAAAAAATCTTAAAGCACTCTTATAATATGGCATCTTTCTATTTCTGTATAAAAGCAGATCTTTTTAAAGTATTTCTGTAACTTAAAAGACCTGTCATTTAAATCATATTTTGTCTTTAGGTAAGTTTTTTTGGTTTGTTTTGTTTGCGAGATCCTTCTCTTTGTGAAACTNCTTTTTTTTTTTTTTTTGTATATTATTGTTTGCAATAAATATACATTGTATTAAAAGTTAAACACCCCACCGGTGTCTGGTTTATTAACAGCCTTCAAGCAAAGCCGGGGCCGGGCTGAAGCCCCCGGATGGTTTTGGTTTCGCTGATGGGGTTTGGGGTGTCCCCCCCTCCTCTTTTCTCAGCGTGGAGCCTGAGCCACCCCAGAGCCGGAGGGACGCGACGGGATTCGGGGACGGACAGAACCAGACTCGGCCATGGGGACAATTCATGGCGTGAACTCCCAAGGTGACAACTGAGCTGCAGCTGTCCCCATCCCCCTCCTGTCACCCGTGGGTTCTCTGCTCCGAGCTGCCGCGGTTTGGGAGGATGCTGAGCGTGGGCTGGGGGGGGAGAGGAGCTGCCACAGGGGTTTGGGCTTTCAGGTCGTTCTTACAAAAGTGCTGGCGTTCTCCCCAAAAAAGCAGAAAACCCCCAAAGAGCCAAGCGGAACGTGTATCATCCTCAAAGATCAATGTCACCGCTTGTCCCTTAGCTTGTCCCACAGCCCCAGAGAGGAAAGACCCCCTCCCCCAGCTCAGCCAGGCATTGCTTTTCCTATCAAACCCATCCCAGATAAATCACTGCTCCGAACTCCCGGGGGGCTGTAACCCCGCAGCTCTGCGGGAGCGGCTCACGGTGCTCCGGGTGATCCAGCCCCCGGCTTTGCCACCTTACCCCGCCGCAGGGCTGGCCGTACCCCTGCACTGGGGCACAGCTGCGCTGAGCTTCGCCAGTCCTCTGCCCCGCTGCTTTCCAACGCCGAGAGACGTGCGCCCGCCGCTGGCGTCACCGCAGAGGTCACGACTCTGTGCGGGACCCCTCCAAGGGCACAGTTATTCACGTATAAAACTTCTGCGAAACTCTCATAACTTGGCCCAGACTCCGCGTGGAAGACGCAGTCGGCGCAGGGCAGCCCCACGCCGCGAGCTCAGCACGGCGGGGGACGCCTCGAGGTGCCCCCGCGGGGCACAGCATAGCGGGGGCTATGTTAATAAACCCAGATCTGATCAAACATCACTTTGCCAACAATTTATTCTCTCCAGGCTCTTTTCCCTGCCGAAATGCCCGTCTCTGACCCCAGCAGCGAGACCCGCTCCCGGAGCAGCCGGGCTCACCGTGGGCACCTCGGGACAGCCCCAGCGCACAGCACAAGGAGCTCACGACTGCGACGCAAAGCCTCCGCACCGTCGTAAAATATTTACTCTCACTACAAGTAACACTTAAGCCAATTAACTCAAAGGGACTCATTTACTTTGTGCATTAGTTAAGGTCAGTGTCACTATTTACCTGTGCAATCGGCCACCGCGGCTGGTGGGAACGCTTTGGTCTCAGCCATTTTTTCTGCAGCGCGCGGCGGGTTTCCCCCTGCCCCCATCGGACTTTGCCCGCTGCGAGTTTTGGCTTTGCTGCTCCTTTGGAAAGAAGAACAAAACCGCAGCTCCCGGCGTTATGGCGGGGAAGCGCGCGGGAGCCCCGGCTGGAGTTTGGCGGGGCCCTCGCCGGCGCGGCACCGCCGAGAGCGGCAGCCGGCTGCGGACAATTCAATAAACCAGTTAATGTCTTTCTGATGCTCGGGGNGGGGGGGGGGGGGGGTTGGGCTGGTACCCAGCGACAAGCTGGAAAACATCCCAAAAACAGCACAGCCTTTGCCTGCTTGCCTCTTGGTCGGGGGGGGGTGTCTGCACCGGGATGGACCCTTCACATCCCCCCCCCCACCACCACCAGTCTGGACTGGGAACAGTGAGAACCGGCGGGTGGGAGCGGGACAGAGCCGGGTCATCCTGAGCAGACAGTGCTGCAACGAGCCACGGCTCAGCCCCAGCTGCTTTTGGGGTCTGCGGTGGCATTTTTTGGTCCCGACACAGCCCTGTTCGGTTCCCCTCTCTCCCCCCTTCCCTGCGCCGGCTCCACCTTCCAGCCGGAAGCATCCCGGGGATATCTTCCCCGCAAGAAACCAAAAGAGCAAAGCTCATGACCCAACCCTGGACCTATAATTTCTGCTCTGTTTACTTATGGTGTGGGCTTTAATGCTCTTGGCCTCCTTTCGGGAAAGCCAAGCTGGACGCGGGTCCCTGGGCAGCTCCGAGCTTCCTGCCCACCCACCGCCGGGGCTCCGCCGAGGGGGACACCCAGAGAGGGAGAAAAATGCTGGAAAAGCTGCAAAAGCTTCAGGGCGCTCGGTGCGAGAAAGCAGAGCAGGAGGGGTGTGGGGGACAGGAAAAAAAAAAAAAAATGAATTCAAGGGAACTCTTACAATGCTGCAGGGCAGGTTTGAGCCGCAGCAGATAAGAGCGGGCGCAGGGACAGATGTGCACCGGGGCTGCTGCAATGCTGCGCGGCGAGTCGGGGAGCGCCGGCAGCGCTGCGGGCAGGGCAGGGTGGGGGGCACCGGTGGATCCACCCCCCCACACCCCCCCCAGCTCCTGCAGAAAGCCGCAGGGCCGGGCCGGCGGTGGGCAGAGCGAGGGCGAGCCGTGCGGCCGGCTGCTCTCCCTTCTGCGGTGCTTAGCGATGAGTTTGCTTTTTTCATCAAAAACCAAAAAAAGTAAATTTTTTTTTTTTTTTTTTTTAAATGGGGACAAAGTTTCAAAGCAGCCCTGGGGAGCCCCCATGGCACACCCCCTCTCCTCTGCCCGGGTCCCTGTAATGCCCCGTTGCACCGGGCTCTACGCCCGGTCGGCTACAGCCACCCACAGCTCTGCGTGCCGGCCGCCTGCAGCGGTGTCAGCTGCTCAGAAATGTAGCTTCAATTTGCATTTCCTCAGCCAGCTGTTCATGTTGACATCGTATTAAAGCCGGGGCTTTCTCCAAGAGAGAAGGCGAGATCGCAGCCAGCTGTGTGCCGGGATCCTGGGATCGGCTGCGGCTCCTGCCCAGCTGCGGCGTTTGGGAACGGCGATATATCACAGCGGAGCCGGGCTCGCTGCGAGTCGCGTGGGATTTGGTAGGGCTTCTCTTTGCCTTGTTCGGGGCCCAGTTCCAGGAGTCAGGTGGTTAAACGGGATGGAGATTTTTATGTCAAGGTGAAAAGAGCAAGCCGGGTTTCCCCCCACCTATCTCAGCGTTAGGCTCCCTCCGGGACCACGTTCAGCAGCTGGGACACCCCCAGCCCCCGGCTGGGAGTTGCTGCCACCCCGGGAGAGGCATCTTAAGAAAGGGGGACAAACACAAGCTCCCCCCTTTCTCTGCTGACACTGGCAAAACCGGATTAAGGGGGTTGGATTCAATGCTGATCGACCCGTTTGGGAAAGGTGGGGAGAGAGGAGAGCTTTGGAGACACGAGGCACAAACGGGTCCAAGGAATCAGAGAAGATCCTGAAAAAAAAAAAAAAAGCCTTAACCATCTCTCTAGCACAAACCTCCCACCTCTCAGGCTCTCGCGTGAGCAGAACGGCGGTGGCCGGGGACGCGGGTGCGGACGGCGGCAGCGGCGGTGGGATGGGAGCAGCTCTCTGCTCGGGAAGCGGGTGCCGAGGATGCACCGCGCAATGCCGCGGGCCCCCGAGCCACTGCTGTCCCTTCCGCTGCCCCCAGCCAGGCTGCTCGCCCTCGCCCAGGGGCTGCACCCACCCGCGGGGATCGCTCCCGCACCCACGGGCGCTGGGTTTGCGGCGCCGGCTCCAGCGGCGCAGAGGGCAGAGGGCTGGATGCGGCCAGCACAAGCAGTGGCGCAGCACCCGTCGCACCAGGGACCACGCTGACAACGCGGGAGGGAGGGGAGGAAAAGGCTCCCGGGGACCCCTCCTGCTCCCCCAGCAATCTGCCTCCGTGGAGGGGACGGCAGAGCCACCCCCGCTGCAGAATTAACCCCTCTGGAGCAGGAACGGGTCGTTACCGAGCGGCCGTTCACGGCTCACGCAGCAAAGCCTGGTGTCGCCCGCCCGTCCCGCACACCCCAAAATTCCCAGGAACAGGCCACAGACACCACAGCCGCCCACATGAGCGTGGGCACAGACATGCCGTAAGTGCTACTGTAATATAAATAATTGATCCTAAGGTGCCCTGGGGGCCATAAAGCCCTCAATTGTTGGCTCCTTGGGTCAGAGCCCACCTCTTTACTACGTGTTTGTACAAGGACTACTCTAATGGGGCGCTGAGCCGCAATCGGGGTCCTGAAGTGCTATTGTAATACAAATACTAATCACGCAATAGCCGTTATACAAGCAGCCCCTGCTCAGGGCTGCGCTCCGAAGGCTCATAAACCGGGCAAGACTCTACTGAAGTCACCGGGAGCTTGGCCCGCGCGCGGGGAGCTGGATCAGCGCCGCTCAGCCAACCCTGCGGCTGCGAAATTCCAGTTTAATTCTGCATGTGCGCGTGCTTCTGTGTGTGCGTGCACACGGGTGCGCACAGAGGCCGAGACCATCGCCGGCGAGCGGCTTGAGCTTTGAGACGCGTTGTTTGTGGAGCTGGGGTGGGGAGGGGAGCTGTTTCTCCGTTAAAACAGAGTCATGTTTATAAGAAGCTCAATAAAAATCGTTTGAAATAAGAAATAACAGCGACTATACGAAGGGAAGGGAAACAAGCCTCCAAATTCACATTTCTAATTAATTACCTGCCTGGGAGCTGCTCTCAGTTTTCAGTGACTACAACATTTTACAGGGAGAAAGTCTGAGAGCTCGGTCTGTGCAGCTTACGAGCTCTGTAACCGCAGCGCTCCGGGAGCGGAGACGCAATAACACAGCTCTTCAGCCCGACGGAGAGAGGCGTGACCGGGTCCAAGGGCTGCCCAAGCCAGACAGATGCAGCTATTCAGCCTGGAAATAAGTAAATTTTTAACAAGGTCGTAGCTCCGACTTGAGGAAACCCACAGGCTGAGTAACGTGTGGCCGTCCTGAGACAGCCACGTGCAGAAAACACCCACGCGGAGTCAGAGCTGCAGAGGTACCGGCGTGAGCAACCGGCACGGTGACAGCCCGGCCCCATCCCCTGTCCTGCAGCGGGGTCAGCTCCAACCCCTGGACCTGCAGTCACCTCCATCACCCTCCTTAAAAATCCCATTGGGATCTCCCCCCCAGCAGAGTCCAGATCCACAGTCTGATTTCCCAGCGTTTCAGGGGACAGTTTTAGTCCCCAGCCCGGAGTTTTCTCCACTACAAAGTGACGTTTCTCGCTGCTGGAAAGGATTTAACCCTCAGTGCTCGAGGTGACAACTCCGACGTGGTCCTCCAGCTCGGCGCAGGGAGGACGGCCTTTCACCCAGCAGCCCCCCCAGGTCCCTGCACGCCCTGAGACCCCTCAGAGGCGGGGGGAAAAAGAAAAAAAACAAAGCTTTACATTTGATTTTCCTTCCCCCAACGTGGGGATTAATTACACACGTTGTCTGGGCAGAAACCAACTATCACCAAGCAAAGTCTCACTCCATAAATTTTAAACTGCTAATAATAAGGCTGGACAGGAGTTTTAAAGCTTCAGTAGACAGTTTACAATTAACCTACTCCTGTCAGCTGGAAAATCACCTTACAATGTGATTCCAGTTCACGTCTGACTCACTTTGAGTTAGAAACTGCTTTTGAAACCCAGTAAACGTATCGTGCCGAGCCAGGAGGAAGGCCCGAGGGGCAGAGTTTCAGCCCAGACCTGACCTGAATTTCTCCCCACGTTGGGGCAGCTCTTCAGCGGGCGTCCCGCCGGGCTGCCAGCCCAGCCCTCGGCAGCTGGAAGGAGCCTCCCCCAAGTTTTGAAGCTCTTTGGGCTCATCCCAGCCAAGTGTTTATCGTCTGCTCCAAGGGGACAAGAACCTGGCTCAACACACCGTTGATTTAGCAGTTGCGATGCAGGTGAGGGAGAGGAAGATGTGAATTTCGAAGCTCCAAGCTACCAGAGATGCACAGGGGGCGATAACCCAATGCCCTCGTGCCACGGAGCGCAGGACGTGCCCACCACACCAGCCCTGTTGCCTCCTGACTCTCCATGGGCTTTTTCCAAGCTGTCCGAACTGGGAGGTGAAAATCCATGAGTTGGAGCCACCATTCCAGCGGTCACCTCCCAACTGAGCCAAGCTAACCAGGTACATGTGGACATCCCTACGGTGCGATGACGGCTTACATCCCTGTAACTCAGTTGTGTCCGATGCCCTCTTCTCTCTCTTTCACCAGCTCACAAGTTTTTAAAGATAAAAAGTATACTACGAAGAAAGTATTGAGTTTCTTCGGTGAACAGCATGTGCATTTAGGGAAGCTTTGGCATCCAAAACAGCCTACTTGGAGCCTACAGCCTCACAGACCGGGACTTTGGTCCCTTGTCTTCGGCCACAGCCACAAGGTGAAGCTTCAAAAAGGTCCCATCTAAAATATCTTTTAAAAAAAACCCAATAGCGAATTGAATTAGTGAGGAGTAAGTTGGGGGGGGGGGAGACACCCAGTCATTTTCTGTGATTAAAAGGCAAATTTTATTCCTCTAGAAACTTGGAAGCAAATGTGGCGTTGCTATGGTTTCACACCCACTGGCTGGAAATGACAATATTAGCAGGGTGACCTGGTAATTAGAAACTGTGCCCCCAGGTCAGACTGCGGAGAAAATAAAGAGAGATTACGGAGTCCTAAAGACACAGCATAATGCTGCGGGCTCCTGGGCTCCCTACCTTTTATAACCGGCCCATTTAAATGCAGATTATGACTTTCCACCTGGGGCTGCTAATCTGTCTCACAGCCAGATCAAACAATAAGGCATCTCTCCGCACTGTGGGGCCAGGGTGCTTTGGAGCTGGGTCTGTCATCAGCTCTGTCAGTCTGTCTATCCCCCCTTTTCTCAGGGTAAAACCCAGAGTTTTTCAGTCGCAGATGATTATTTTTCCACCCTGGATGTTTACGTCCTCCGCTCCCTCCCCCAAACCCCAACGCTTCGGAGCAAACCAGGCTCAGATTTTCCTCTCGGTGTTGCGATGTAAAACAAGGGGGAGCAATCAAGCTCGTTAGCGGTGGGCTGGCACGCACTCAGTTTAGGGGGGGAAGGATTATGCAGCGGTACTGAGGTAGCAGGAGGGTGATCTCAAGGAAGCAGGTGGCTCCTCTGGGCTCAGCATCCTTATGGTGGCATGAGGAAGACTCGAGGGCCCAGAGTCACTCCCAGCCCAGCAGATCCTACTGGTCTCAGCTGGGTGAGGGTGGGCAGATGCCCGTCACTCCCGCTGGAGCTACCTGCCCCAGCACCTGGGCAATCCCATCACTCCAGCCCTTCCCCGACAAGATGTCTCATGGGAACACGCAGCATCAGTGCCGACAGGCTTTGGAGACCGCGCTTCACAGGGGAGGGCAGAGAAGACAAACCCTGCGTGTCTGAAACGGGGCAGGATTACCCTCACATCAAAGCAGGGGAAAGTCTCCAGATCCAGCACTTGCGGTGGTCCCCAGCTTGCCACAGCCGTCGGCGTGACGAGCCCTTTCGTGTGCAGAACCACCCAAGGAGTCCTACCCCGGTAGAGCAAGGGTGGCTCATCCCTGCCGCTCTCGGCAGAAGGTTGCCTAGCCCGGGGTCTGATGAGGGAAAAAGCAGCCACGGTGTTTTCAGCTGGGTTTTCTTCGGTGGCAGCTGCGGGTGGTGGACTGTCCTCACCCAGGACTTGCACGGGACACAAGGAGGTTCGAAAGAAACAACGCAGAAGTAATCCCTGTAAGCTGGACATTAAAAATACATCCCCCGTTCTGAATGCCGACGGAGCGGGTAATGCTAATATCATTAAAGCCAGATGACTACATCAACAGCAACAGAGAGTGAAAGGCTTAAGCTCCTTAGTCTCTTGCACCTGGCTCTTTAACGCTCTTCACTTTCACTAAGTGAGAGAGCATTTCCAGGAGGGCTAATAACCACACTACGCACTACGCAGCCTCCATCCACGCGCCTGTCATATATTTTCTCCCGACCCAGGGCAGATGTCAGGTGTGTGGTCATCGGGCACTTTCTGCAGCTCTTCAGAGAGAGACAGGAATTTTGTCTGCTTTTCTGAAGATGCCAAACTTACGTCCTCAAGACCCAGTTTGTCCTACCACAAGGCTGTGACAGCCCCTGGCGTAAAATGCGGGGTTTCTAGGTCCCACTCCCCTCCTTGGATGGGTTGACATTCTCACAGTCACCATCTCTGTCGCTTTATGGACCTGGAAAGCCAAGCTCAGACAGGTCCATCCATGACCAGTTTCAAACATTCCCCATTCCAGAGTCACCTCAACCTACCACAAAGTAGGAGAGAGGAAGGGAAGACTCAGGAGGACGCAGTGGGTGATGCCGTCTTGCTCCCATACCCCACTCTTTGCAAAATGGTCTTAGCAAACGTAGGAAGGAAAAGCCAAAAGGGCATCCTGGAAAAGAACCCAACTGCCCTTGGGAAGATCAGCCTCTGCATGCAGCTGTGGGCAAACCCCTTCATTTCCAGCTGCCTTTTCTTCAGCTGTGAAACAGCGATTGCTCCTTGTAGCTATGCTGGAGCAATAAAACAAGGAGGACAAGTGAGTGCTAGAGCGTACGGCACTGGGAACGCAAGAAAAGCAAAACCGGGTCCCGCAAGCCTTCCCGCGCACACCTCTGGCATCCAGGCAAATCTGAGCTCCTCCGTGCCTCAGTTTCTCCCCACTTGCCCACCCGAGATCGAGCTGCACAGCGCTGCAAGAGCAACTCTCATTTGACACTTGGAAATCAGAGACACCTGATTTTGCACGAGAAGATTGCGGATACCAGCCCCGCAGAACCGATTTCAGTCGCCTTAGTCCTGCGGGCAGCAGGAGCCGCTGAGGCCCAGCACAGCAATGCCTCTTACCACTGAGAAAAAGAGCCTAATAAAAAGCCCAAACTGAGCCTTATTAGCTTCATACTTGTCGTCCTCAACCCCTCTGCTGCCTCCCGTCTCCTTCCCTCGCCCCCAGTCCTCCTCCCTTCCCAAACTGTCATGGTTTGTTTTGTTTGGGTGGATTTTCTTTTTCTTTTCTCCCCCCGCCCCTCGCAAACAGATAGTTTTCCCATGGAGATCCAGCCCGCTCTGTGCCTATTAGCATCCTTGTGCATAATTAGACCCCAAGGCATTGTCATGCAAAGCAGCCTCGGATGACAACACTTCAGCCTGGACGACACGCAGAAATGCTGCGAGGAAGTTTCTCACACTGGTTTTAGCCGAGGCAAACCGGACTGCGCACGGGTTTGAGATTTTAATTAATCAATGGGTGCTGGGCTCCCTTCGCAGCCCCGCCGCCGCACGAGGAAAGAGCCCCCGCCACCCACGGGCTCCCCTGCACCCGTCCGCCCACGGGCTTCACGTTTCTGTGCAAGACTTGTAGCTCATTAAAATAAATGAAAAACCCCACCCCAAGCAGCCACAGAATCATTTCCCGTCAGCCACAAGGGACAACAGGGCTCAATCAGCGTCTCCATCACAGCAATGTGTCTCTGATGGGCTCTGTCCTCACCGCTCTCCCCAACACCTCACATGCAGCCAAAAAAGGCTCAAAAAGCTTTTTCTGCTCCCATGTCAACCTCTTCAGTGGTCTTCTTCTGGCTCCATGGGTCTGGCGTGCTCCAGCTGGATACCGGTGGTGCCCCTTGGGAGACTTGACACAGCGTCATGATGGTTGGGGGAAAGATGGGCCGTCTGGCCCAGGACAACCCAACGGAGAAGACAGCCTTCAAGCCGAGCCCTGCTCGGCCAAACCCACCCTCTCCTGGAACCTCCCCCTTCGCAGCTGCCGCCTCCCCTCTTCCTTGGGCAGCAGATGTGAGCTGGTGGGTGGAGGTCAAAGGCACAGGGAGAGAGGAGCCACATTTTCCCAAGGTCCAGGAACGTTATAATTTAGATGGAGCAGATTTTCAAATACTTTCAGCAAAGGGAAAACATCCTACCTGCCTACCCCACTGAGAACAGCCACATTCACCATATGGCAGAGCAAAAGATCAGCCCCTAAAGGGAGAATAAAGGTAAAATTATAAGCAGGCTCTAAGAAATACCTAAGTCCCATTTTTGGAAGGGATTTAACTTCCTAACGGGCAAAGTCCCATTCACTTGCAGTGGGATTTGCACGCCATGAGCTGCAGTCACTTTTGCAAAGAGTTTAAGAGCCTCCCGTTGGAGGATTTTGCTCCAGGGGAGAACATTTAGAAGCATATTATCACAGCCCAAAACGTTCACTGCGAAAACACGCCAGTCTTTTTTCAGTGGTGCCCAGTGACAGGACAAGAGGTGACGGGCACAAACTTGAGCATAGGAAGTTCCATCTAAACCTGAGGAGGGACTTCTTCCCTGTGGGGGTGGCAGAGCAGTGGCACAGGCTGCCCAGAGAGGTGGGGGAGTCTCCCACTCCGGAGACATCCCAAACCTGCCTGGATGCCGTCCTGTGCCACTGCTGGAGGTGACCCTGCTCTGGCAGGGGGTGGCACTGGGGGAGCTCCAGAGGGCCCTTCCAACCCCCACCATCCTGGGATTCTGGGATTCTGTGAAGTGGCAGAGGCCAGTGGGGCTCCCCTCTGACTGCAACAGATCCAACCCAAAATCCTGCTTCCGCAGCCGCTCCTGAAACATCAGTAATTTGTCCCAGAGCTCTGCCGTACCTCCAGCGAGCACTGTGCCTCGTAGCGGGGCTGGGGGGGACGGTGTTGCAGCAGGAGCTGATCGGAGGTGGAATGGCAGGTAAGTACATCCCAGAGTGGGTTTCCTTCTGCCTCCTTGAACGCTAATAAAAAAAAAAAACAAACCAACAAGAGCCACCAAAAGGGGAAGAAGCGGCTGAGTTCAGAGCGGTTCTGGGCAGCGCGGTTGGGTAATTGAAATGTGTTGAAACAATTTGGGACGCTTCTGGGAAGGTCAGAGATTAACAGGCCTGGCAGGTCTGGTCCTTCCTCAAAGCAGCGCCCTGCAAGCGCTTTCCTCCCCGCACGCCAGCTCCTCTGCTCCTCCACCAGCTGACGTGGATTTTGGCACCAAGGTCTCAATATCTTCTCAGATCCCTTGACGTGCCTTGCCAGCATTTTCTGTAACAGTAACAAGAACGCTTTTGATACAGAAATTTCAGAGAAAACCTGTGGGAAACGGGTGCCACGGGGAAGGAGAACATCTGCTTTGAACCACTTCTGGTTATTGTTTTTGCCATTCTTTGCCCTCCATCACACTAATTCCTGCACGGCGAAGGACAGGGTTGCAATCTCCACGCGTATACACCACAGGAGGCTTCCCAATGCGCAGAAGACAGGACCTTGCGCTACCTGAGCATCCCAGAGCTTTCCTCGTGATGCCAATGACCCTTCAGACCACAGCCCCAACTCAGGATCCCGCTGCAGCAGGTTGACTCACAGCAGTTGTGGTCTCAGGGGAGGTAACTGGGACGTTCCTGAGCTGCCCTGGGTTTAACCGTTAACCTCTGAGCTCCGCTCTTCAGTTTCACCCTGGGAATTCACCTCCCTTCAAAGCAGAGGCCGAAGCAGCAGCATTTAAAACGCGGCTGCAGAAGTGAGCAGGCGTGAGTCAGCAGGAGGAGGACCGGCATGTCCCTCCACCACATCCCTGAGGATGCCAACACCCTACGCCTCCGCTGGCCAACCCCACAGAGCTGCGCTGGTCACAAAACCAGTGATTTCAGCCAAAAATGCATCTGAGGGGCACCCTGTACATCAGTGAGTTGTTAAAGGATCTGGTACTCATTAACAGTCCCGCAGGGCTGTGTGTGCCCGTGTAACCTCCCCCTGCGTGACCCTTCCCTGAAGGGAAACAGAGGGAAAAACTGCAGGGAAGGAGCCAAGGGTGGTACAAACACCCACGTGTCCCCTCCACGTCCTCTCCTGCTCGGACCCACCCTAAAACGATGAGAGGTTGGCCAAGGGGACAGTGTGACCAGCCTAATACTGACTGACTGGTGAACGCCACGGCTGACGGTGGAGCTGCCTGGTGGGCGCACGCCTCGGACACCCTGCTGGAGGCGGGGAGACCGCTTCAGCCACAACGCACCAAGAAAATAAGTGAGAAGGATCTGATTTGAAGGTGGCATCGTTTTGCTCAGCCACCTCCAGGGACTTTGTGCTCTTCTCCCCGCAGGCAGGCGGCCACCAAAATGCCCACCGCGCCGACGGGCCACAGGAAACCCCCACCTCCGCGGATGCTCGGGGCCGGGGAGGTCAGGCATCGCTCCTGGCTGGAGCTCCCCGGCGTGTTTGCTTTGCCTGCCCCCAGACCTTGCCACAGCAAGGCCGGCAGAGCCGGCAGCCGGGGCTGACCCGGCCGGTGACCCATAACCAGCCCGGCCGAGCCCCTGATTGCAACCTTCTGGAGGGGGCGAGCAGGTTTAACGCACTCCCTCCGGGATGAGGAGCATGCCAAGAGGAGCTGGCAGCAGCGCTTCCCCTCGGGGTTGGGACGGTTTGGTTGACAAGAGCCTCCTGCAAAGTCAGGCGAGGAACGGCAGAGCGGAGGGCAGCGGGGCACAGTGTCCGGGTGCAAATCTCGGAGCGTTTTCTAGGTGTGAATTCAACCAGCGTGGCAGCCCAGCCCCTGGGGAGGAGGAGGAGGGCAGTGCCGACAGCCGGGGAAGAGGCGCAGAGCAACGACGGAGCAGGACAAGGCTACACTGGGGACTCGGGTCGCAGCTCTCCGGGGAGGGACGCTGCAGGCGAGCTGGCAGCAGAGCAAACCCGGGTTTGCTGCCCGTAGCTGCTCCCGCAGACCCCCTTCCCCAGACCACTGCTGCAGGGGAGGTGGTGCCCAGGGAAGCGTCCTGGAAAGGTCTCCAGGTCACCAGGATGCTTTTCTAGTTCCCTGACAGGAGAAGAGATCCCTGGTCCCTTTTCGCAACTCCTGTTATTTTAGCAGCTCTTTGCCCGTGAGGTCTTTGTTTTCCCTCCTGCGAGGTTTCCTGCCCGGGAAGTGATTTTGCAGCAGGACGAGAGCCCGCTGGGGTGGATCCCACGCGGTTGTCCCACCGCAGGACAGAAAGAGGTTGGAAGACAGAGTAGAACAATGCAAATTCCTCAAATCCCCCTAGTCAACTGCTCTGTTCATTTTGGAAAGAAAAAAAAATAATCCGGACAAATTAAATATTCCTTAAAGTTAAACCTTCAGCACACTTTAACTTTCAGCAGTTCAGAAAATGACAACTCTTTGTTTAGACTTTCTCCTAATTCATATTTCATACAGGCCTCTCATAATCCATACTCAATCCATCTTCCTTCTTATTTGTTTTCTCTTTCCCCCTCCTTTTTTCCTTTTAACCTGTTTAATCCTTTTAAGTTCAAGGATTTGAAAAGTAAATACTATAAAAGATGAAAGGTGCGTTGGAGGAAATCAACTTTGATAAGAGGCTTTTATGGCTTGTAAACCTTATTCCGGCCCTTTGGCTTGAAAGGCAACACTAATTTTAAGAGCCTTATGCAAGCCTCACGTTGATCTTAAAAAAAAAAAAAAAATTCGGCCAGCCTAGAAATGATGGGCACCTGGCTAAGGGTCTTCTCATCGCAGCATGCTGAAGCCTTGCCAGAAGTTGGACAACCAACAAGAGGACAGCTCTGGGCTTTTAACACTGTCGTTTGCAAGAAACCGAGCAACAGGGAAAAGAATACTTCAAAGGAAAAAAAAATCCCCAACCTCGATATTAAGATTAGAAGCAAAACCCTAAATAAATGCTGCTGCGATCCTCTCCTTAGCTGCAGCCACACCAACAAGACGCTGCCCCTCCAACCCACCCCTGCAGAGCAATGCAGCCAGCGAGCGGCACGGCTCCACGCCGCGGCCCCACGCTCCGGGACCCCCCGCCCAGGTGGAAGCAGCGCTGAAAGCGTTAAACAGCCCCAACCCCACTTCATGGACACGCTTCAGCTTCCCCCATCGCCCGGACCCGGGTGCAATTAGCTCACGGCTTGGCAGAGCTGCTGCGGATCGGGGCGGAAACGCGGAGAGCGCGGATTGCGTAAGGGGAGTGTTTGGAGACGGAGATGTGTTGTTTGGCAGTGTAAACACACCGCTGCATCGGCTGTTTGAGCACAGGCCACAAGACTCGAAGGGAAACGTCTGAGCGGACTGACCCGAGCTCAGGCCAACCTCTCCGAGCGGTGGATGTCCCGTTCCAGGTAGCCAGCGCTCAGGTTGAGACCCAAGAGCCACCACCCTCTCCTCCAGCAAGCCCTCGGCGCTGGGTACCACCAGCAACGCCACTTCCCCCCTTTATCGGTGGGTGATGTGGAGTCGTTCCCACCCCATGTCTGGAGGTGACGAGCCACCACTCAAGCCAAACGCCCAACTTCAGCCCATGCTCTTGCAATTGCTCTCCTCTCCTCTGAGGAGCGAGACAGCTTGCTCCTGCACAAGGTCCTGGCTGCCAACCGCTCCGAAATGGATTGCTGCTGGGGGCTGGATAATTACGCTGGGAGAGTGAGCGGCAGCAATCATCATTACCTATAACACTGCTTATACAGAGACAGGCTTGGCGCTAATTAGCATCACGTGGGAGGCTCATGCAAAGCATTATTATGAGGGAAATTAGCTGCCATCCCAAAGAGGGCTATCGACCGAGAGAGCTCGAGGCACTGCTCTTGCTGGAGGGACGGGGAGGTTCAGCGGTCTTTGAGTATCACAGCGCTGGAGAAGGACCAGCCCGTTACGTGCGAGGAGAGGAACTCGCTGAACATCACAGTATCACCTCGCAGATACAGGGCCGAAGACTCATTTTTAGTGGCGTGAACTGTTTGAATTATTTTAGTGACGTTTACACAGATTCCCACGGTCTCTGGAGCAGGCCAGGAGGAGGTTATCCCCATCACCCCATACCGCACATGGTGGTTTGTTCTTGGCCACGTGCGGGGGCAGATGGGCACCTTCCCCATGCTGTCTCGGTGTGTCTTGCATACTGTGTCCCATCTCAGCTCAAGGTTTGAGGCAAGGAATTCATACTATAAAATAAAATCCCCTCCTGCAGACGTACGCTGCTTCCCCATACCCCCAGAGCTGGAGAGGAATTTGTCGATCAGCTCCTCTGAAGTTTTAGGCTAAATTTGTGTCAAGAACTACCACAAAAGGAGGGAAGTAAAAAAATCTGCTCAGCCACCGTCAAGTTTTCCAAGAGGCTTTGGGTGAGGTCCTGCGTGTGTTTTTGGGACTGCGTGATGCAAGGAAGCACAAAGAAAATAGGATCGTTTTTCAGCCGAGCCCAGTGCAGGACTAAGATGTCGAGTCCTCGATGTGGCAGCTCGGCCGCGGTGCCAAGGAAGGACGGTGCGAAGCGCTCCAACACCCCGGCAGAGGGAACAGCTTGGTGGACCCAAACTGGTGGGGTCGGTGGGGATTTTGCAGTGCTCTGCTGCCAACGAGCAGCACGTTCAGCGGGAGCCGGCTGAAATCCGGGCTCTCCTCTGCAGGGTAGTGGAGGCACAAATGGAAGGCAACAAATGATTTTTAACTTAAATGTCTTTTGGTCTAAATAAGCAAAATGGATAAAGGATGTGAGAAAATGCAACAGGAGGAGAACACAGACTTAGAGAGCTTAAGGGATTTACCCCAGCCGCTGAGGGGGACTGAAAGCCGGATTTCTGAATCCCCACTCAGTTTGATCCCAAACCCCTTCACGCGCTGCTTCCCCGGCCGTTGGGAACCGCTCCTACGTGAAGGTGAGTCCAACTGCGATTGTAATCGATGTCCTTGCAAGCGCCAAACCAAATATCATTATGGACACTACGTGGGGGCACTGCAAGCCCTCTGCTCACCCCAGGGAGGAGCAGGGACCACGGCAGCTGAAGGTGTTGAGACCCTGGATGAAATGCTGCTGGGACACACAAGTCCATTCCTAAGGAACGGATTTTTGGAGCTCAACCTTGCCCACGGGGCATTTATTTCCCCCGTTATTTTTTTTTTTTTACTGAAAAGCAAAAACTTTCATAAACACTGTAAGCGAGCAATTTTCACAAGTGAAGAACGCTTCCATCAGAACTAAACAGCAGAAACTGTTTTCACGACCAATCTTATATCTCCTGCAGATCCGCAGATCCGTGAAGCATCTTGTTAGCACGCTGGACTGAAGCAGCACAGTGGGCTAGAAATTACAACAGTGAAATCAGTTCAGCTTTTTTCCATTATCCAGGCTGAAAAAGCGCCAGCAAATAATAACAATAATGAAAGTAATCAGGGGGAAACAGCTAAGGACATTTTCATAACCATATGTAGCAGAGTTTTCTTGGGAAAGACTTTCCATCTCAACCCAGATGTCAGGTGTTACACCAAGAATCCTTACCAGACCCAGGCTCAACTTTCAAGGTCTTTTTTTTGAGTGAACCAGCAAACAGAGTTATTGTTTCATAGCAGTTGTAAGCGATACTCAATCTTTAGCTAATTTTCACCTGAGAAGCTCTTTAGGTGGGTCAGTAGCTGACACTCAGAGCCATGCTCAGGCAGGTGAGGAGGAGGAGGAGGAGGTGAGACACAGCACATGCTGTCTCTGTGCCATCTCCAGCACGAGGACGGGGACGGGATGCAGACCCTTCGCTGCCACTCGCCGCATCCTTCTTCCAACCAGACACAGAAACCCCAGGAGCCATCAAGCTGAACCTCAGACCTTTAGTATTAAAGAACATACGGCCAACGCGATGTCTTTGTACCACAACCGTCATCCTACGGGGACACCAGCCTCCTCCACATTAGTCCCCCTCTCCGCGCTCAGCGACGCCAGCGACCAACTCACGTTACACGGGAGAAGGAGCAGCAACCCCAGCAGCTGTTTTGTTAAGCGGCCCCGCGCTGCAAATGCAATTTGCTAACAGTCATTACAACGTGCCTGCAACATTTGGCCACCAGACTTGCTCCTTATTTGTTTTTAGAGGACGAACGATTGCTCAACAGCTGGTGTGTAGGCCTGGTTAGCCAAAAAAAAAAATAATACCCTACCCTAAGCATATCTCCAGGGAGACCAAGTGGTTTTTCCACTTATTTATACACCACCAGTAGCACCAAGGGATTCTTACCAAGAGCGGGCCCTCGGCATAGCAGCCCCACACGGAGGGAGAGGAGCCACCCTTCCCCGTGCAAATGCAGGCTGCCGGCCAAGGGACAAGGAGGAGGAAGGACTGTCGTCCCCAGGCTGGGAGGTCACCTGGTGCCATAATGGGTGGCCGTGGCTCAGCTGGACCTAAATTTCCAAGGTCTGAGCGCCCAAAGCAGGAGAACACACTTCCCCGGCTCAAAGGGCTGTTTCCAATAAAAACCAGCATCCAGGAGGAGCGGCCGCCTGCGCCTCCCCTGCTGCGGTCACGCTTCCCGGACCCACCCGTTCAGCGGTGCAGGAAGCCACCGGGGCCAAACCAAGGAATGAGGTAAGGAGTTCCAAGAGCCCGGGAATAGCAGCACAGGCACTTGGACCACACGTGCACCCTGCACGCGTCCTTGGCTGAAACAGGCCCTGTAGCCCAAGAGCTGGTTTGACTCACTTGAGACCTGGAAGGGACCCAGCAGCAAAGAACCGCACACACGAGTGGTGTGAAGGGACAGGCAAAGCTCCTTTGAACTCCACGAGCCCTTAAAACATTCTGTTCCAGATATTGGGGGGAAGATCTTAATGATAACAATTTTTCTTACACTCCAAGCAGTTGACATGCCCTTGCTACTTAAAAATTAAGTTGGAGAAACACAGCTGCCTACATACCTGCCTTCCAAGGGTCTTCATGCCCCACAGCCCCACCAAGCCAACACTGGTCCCAGGAGCCATTTCACCCAACAGATCAACGCCTTTTTGGATAAGAAAAGAACCAGAAATGGGTCTCGGGATTTACTTTCCAATTGTGGCAAGAGAGGATGGCACGACAAGTATCCCCCCTCTTCAGCAAGAGCATCACATCACAGTAATGTCATAGTTGTCACCTTAATCAATAAACCAAATAATGGACTGAATAACTCCAGAATGAATACAGCGAGCTACCAAATGGCTCTGCTCTGGGTTTGGGGAAGAGACCTTCATCCTCTGCGGATCAGACGCAGAGACACTTGAAACATTCCCGCAAGCACTTCCACTAACAGGGTCACGGCTGACACCTTCCTTCCTCTGCTCCTCCCCGGCTCCTCTGCCGAGAAAGGCTGGAGCTGCCTCACCTGGCAGGGAAGCCCGTCCGCAGGTCATTGCATGCAGCCCCCGCTCGTCCCGCGGCACTCGGGCAGCTTTGCACGTCTGGCCCCACGTCTTTCCCAGAAGCCGGCGCAGTCGCCCGGACACCACGCAGCGAGCCAGCCCCGCGCCCCTGCGCTCGCTCTGCAGACAGCGTGTGCCAAAGTACCTCGTATCAACATTAACCCCCATGTAATGGCAAAAAAAAAGGTATGAAAAAACTTCAAAGATTTTATGAAGGAAATAATGAGCCTTTTCTCCTAAATTAAAATCCTTTTCTTCCCTTTTCCAACACAGCAGGACTTACGCTATCCCCGAGCCTGATAAATAGAAAGAGTTTTCATGTCAAAAAAGCCGAGTATTTATGTAGGTATCTTGAGCAACCTTTAAAGTGTTCTTTTAATTAGCAGAAGTTTCCAAAGCCTGAAGTTACACCCCGACTTTCTTCATGTAGGTGCACTGTTGCCAGACTAGCAGAGGTAGCACCGTGCCGATTTTTTACAGTACATCCCAGAGGAAGCGAGGCTCCGTAAGTCTACCCGGGCTCCCGGCAGGACGCAATGCAGACTGTGGCTTCAAGTGGCGAGAAAGACAGGGATGAGGAGAAAGCAACCCCATATTGTAGCAATCTTCTCTTCCCAGTCATTAATTGTATCCTGCTGGCGCAGCCCTCTCGCAGTCTGGTCCTAAAGCATGTCAACTACGCTTCCCTCCTATGAACACTTGTTAAAGAGGCTTTAACCTCTTCACTCCTGAGTCCTGAAGAAGTCTGCTGAGCTGGAGGAAAGAAGCCGGAGAAGAGGTCCAGGGCAGCGGCACTCAGAGGTCACCAGCCAGCGTGAACCTCAAGTGCCAAACTTCCTTCTTTTGCAAAAAAAAATGGGGAGGGGAAGGGGGGCAGATGCCTTTGCCGGGATGAACACTGGTGGGAACCCACTCCTGCTTCTCAGCTTTGGGAGGATATGGTCCCGGTTGGGGGTCGTCTAAGATGAAAGAGCGTTTGACATTTTCAGACCAAAGGGTCCTATTTTTATTTTATTTTTGAGAGCCACATGCAGTCAAATGCCTTTAATGGTGCTAGAAACAGATGGGCCACCGTTTTCTTTGCTCATACAGGGCGCCGGACATAAAAATACCATTGAAAAATGAGGATTAAAAGCTTTGCCCTTTTCATTTACTGTTTCTGCTCCTTTCTTGCTCCTGGAGACTGGCACTGAACAAGGAAAGTGGCCGGAGTGGTGGGCAGCCACCTAAGCCCGAGGTGTCTCCAAGGGAAGAATGACACCACGGAGGAGTCAGGAGACTGGAAATCAAGGCGACAGACTGGGTTCAAGTCCCAGTTTTAAGAATTTTCGCAATGTGCAGTCTCCCTGGACCAGACTCATCCCCGGCTCGTGTTGCGTCAGCTCCGCTGCACCCACTTTCCCTGAATCGCCGGGGGAGAGAGGTCGGCGGGACTGGGGGGTGTGGAGGGCCTGAGCCTAGCTGGTTTCTCCCCATCGCGTGCTTTTCTCCCCAGAGCTCTCCAGGGGGCTGAAATGGCAGAGACAGCCACTTAACAAGAACAGCTTTTTTTCCCAAGGCTACCTCCAGCCACCCCTGTTAAAAGGGATGACTTAACCCTGCTCAATATTCGAGACTGTTGAGTAAAAACAGAAGAAGCAACAGGTCAGTGTTGTTCTTCTGGACAGGAATCAAACCCTGCCAGCTCTTCAAGTGAAGGAATAGTTTTCATATGCAGTAAGACACCAAATGAAAATTTTCAAACATTTTCAGCTTCTTGATATTTGCTTTTTCAGTTCTTGGGATTATTTTCCCCCCTTTTCTTTTACTGAGACAACAGAAGGAAAAAAAAATAGTAGTGAAGAAGTAAAAGGGAAACCCCAGGGAAGGGGGAAGGGGGGAGGAGAAACCATTTTCACAGCTGAAAATCAGAAAATTCAAATCCAAACGTTTCTCCACAAGAAGTAATTAGTTAGGTTTTGGGAAAGAGAGGATGAAGCTCTGGTTGAAAAATTCCAACCAGGTCAGTTAAAATAACCTGTGAGCCTTTTGCGTGGGGATAGTCACCCATGTCCGCATCCCGCAGTCACGCACCCGAGCTGCAGCCCTGCAGGGCGGCCCGAAAGCTCCGTCTCCACGTGGACGAGGCACATTATCGCGTTTGTGATACGCAAGACCTCTCTCCTCTTCTCTCCCCTCCTTCCTCCCGCAGCACTGTGTTATTACCATTTCTGCGCAAAGCGTGCAGCCAAAGCAAACACAGATTCCTGGAGCCGGCTCTCGGGAGAGCAGCTGCACAAAGCTGGCAGCCCCCGTCCTTCGGGACCCCCTCTTTGCCGTCATCCCCACAGGCCACGTGCACGGAAGGCTCTCCCGGCCGCGTCCGTGCGCTCAGGAGCCGGGCTCTCACATGCACCCAAACCCATCAGCCGGACTCAGGCTCCCACAGCTGGGAGTGCAAATCCAGCTCAACCAGCATCAAACCCCCCCAGCCCCCCCCGCCCCAGCTGCAAACCCCCATGGCATCGATGGAAATATTAGTTCTTGTAACCCAGGGTAACTTAAGCTTCAACCTGCTGTGAGCATCCCGACCCAAATATTACCTCCTCCTTCACTTTGTATCCAAAGATGCTCTGTAACGGGCACGAAACATTTGCATTCTGCCCCAAAGATAAACACACGTGACATAAAAGTCATCCTCAGACCTCGGGCCAAGCCAGCCATTGCCCATCATTTCTTCCGAACACTGGAAGCCGCTTGTCCAGCTCTCCCAAACAGACATCGCGTCCACCACCCTACGTCCCCACCCCCAGATGTTGCAGAGCTGGCACCACGGTCACACCGAGCGACAGCCTCCCCTGAAGCGGTCCATACCGAGAACCCTTTCTGTGAGCCCGCTAAGGATGCACAGCAACATTCCCAGGCAGAATAAAAAGCAAGAGGAACGGAAAAAAAATGGGATTGGGAAGCCTGGGATGCAGACAGCTCTTCAGAGTGACAGTCTTTGCCCTCAGTCTGACGGCACATCCGTACGGAGAGGTACACCAGGTACGGCCCTCGAAGGGCGGTCACAAAGGCGGACGCGCAGGTGACTGCCAGGAAGGCTCCTGACGTCCCCCAAGGACAATATCCTGACGCCTGCCCCAGGAGGACACAACCACCCTGCACACACAGAGCTGCTGCCCCTCTGCCTGCAAGGAGGGAGCGGGGGGAGGCCCACGGAGCCTGCCTGCGGGGACACAGTGCTGAGCCGGAATAAAAAGGAAAAGAAAAGGAAAAAAAAGAAAAGGGACAAAATATCGGGGAAAAAAATAAAAAACACTAAAAAGACCCCAGGAAAACACATTTTTATCAACAGCTCCAGGGCTTCATGCAAGGAGGTGCTTTCAGTCTCCCTGCAGCGCAGGAGGAGCATCCTCTGCCCTGGGGCTGGGCACCCACTGCTTGGCCCGCGCAGACACCCCGCGTGCACGTACCGCTCCTCTGTCTGCGTGATCAGGACAATTAGAGATGGATGTTTTTCCACTATCTTCCGCAAAAGCAATTTTGAAAACAAACCAGTTTAAGTTTTCCACCCTGGGATGGAGGGAGGAGGTTGGCCAGAAGCTGAGGCAGAGACTCAGCTGCATCCGAGGGAGCCACATTAGCGGAGAGAAACCGGCCCCTTCGTCCCAACACCTCTTTTACCATTGTGGGAAACCAACTGATTTTCATCTGAGAAGCAAGGCGTAACCGAGCATTTCCAGTTTCCAGCCCTGCTCTGAGAGCACCTGTACCAAACAGTCGTAACGAGCACTCCTTCCCGGGAACAGAAATAGATCTTGGTCCAAGAGCTATTTTTATTCCCTCCAAAAATATTTTGACAAAAACCATTGGCATCATCTCTGACACTTCCTCTCGCAGACGAGGTATTGCGAGAACGGATCCGCCCATGGATTGAGGAATTTGAGAAATAGCCGTCTTTGGCAGGAACAGAAAGCCCAAAGAGACGGAGAGCCATCACGGCAACGGGGCAGGTATCACCCAGGGCTTTTCGGGATCCTGAAAAGCAGCGATGAGCCCGGGCAGCCCGCACCAGGGTTGGCAGCAGTGGCATGGGAGTAGCTTGGCTCGGGTAGAAAGCAGATTTCCCAGTACTGCACCTGGTGGCAAACAGGGCTGAGAAAGAAGAGCTGCCTGCTCGAAATTTCAGCCTGCGCTGCCAGCCTGGCACTGCTCACCATCAGCATTGTTTCCTTTATTAAAATAAAAAACCCCAGCCCATATAAATCCTATTTCCTCCCTTTTGAACTTAATCGTAGCCAAACTCCATTTTTCCTTCTCCCATTGCACGCTCACCCTCCCGCAGCCCCCCCAGCCCCATCTCCACACCGAGACGCCCTGCACCAGCCCCAGGGCGCAGAGAGAGCCACTGAGGGCCAAATACACGCGGTGGATGTGTCTCCAGTCCACAGGGTCCCCAAACTCTCCAGATCATGAAGGAAAAAGGTCTCAAGTCATATTTGCAATATGCCAGAGGACAAAGCGGTGGGGAGGAGAGGCTCCTTCCATCCTGAGCAACCAGGGGACACCCTAAAGCATGCGATTAACACAACACACGTGGTGTAACTCGGCAATCTGGTTACCTTTCGGATACCCTGGAGACACCGATGCACTTAATGGCAAGTCGTACCTTTCAGCTCAACTTTCTACTTTCCGAGCTGTTCCCATTCAGCCGTGACTTGGATACCGAGGAGTGCTGGAGCCTGGTTTTCTCCTGCCCCACGCCTTGCTCCCCCCAGACCAAAAGGGAGATGAAACGCCCCCCCAGGGCAGAGCGGTGACATGCTCGGGCTCTTTCTCCTGCCACCACGGCGAGCAGCCGTGAGGTTGAAGGGAGGAGCTCCCTGTGCCCTCCGCTGCAAGAAATAAATGCCGAGGAGATGCCACTCGGCAGCATGGCTGGGGAGTAATTTCATCCCTATTCTTTTGGGGAAAAGCCCGAGACTGAAGAAATACAGTTCCTTGGGACCCTCTTTAATAGTCCCTGCTTGGAATTCCTTCCCTTACTTGCTCTGCTGCGTTGTGCGGTTACAACATGAAAGAGAAAATAACTCGTTTTCTGCAGAAGCTCCTGGACCTTTGCGCCCTTCCCCGGCACGGGGACCCCCCGGCTCTGCGGATGAGGGGCCGCCCCATGGTGCTCTCTCAAAACACTGCCTGGTCTTCACCAGGAGGTA
The DNA here is from genome assembly GCA_003993805.1 of Himantopus leucocephalus. NCBI lineage: Eukaryota > Metazoa > Chordata > Aves > Charadriiformes > Recurvirostridae > Himantopus > Himantopus leucocephalus. The sequence continues at coordinate 10,509,688 of RSEF01000018.1, read as the reverse complement.
GCGTTGGTGGGTGGTGAGGTTAGAAGGATCACTGAAAATCTCACAAAGCTCCCCCCAGTCCTTCAGCCAACCTCACTGTAGCCATCCGCTTGTCCCCGCGTAGCTTCTCCTCCATCAGCAGCACTAGCATCGATTTTCCAGGGTAGAACCTGCTCTCCTGGCCACGTTCCGGCTGGATGCAACCACCACAAAGGGCCTGTCCAAGCAGCAGCTTCCTGCCAGGCTCAGAGATGGCAAAGTCACGGTGGGTGACTGGCACAACACCCCAAAAAAACCCACCAAAAAGCAACCCAGGCTTCCACGGTACTGCCGTACAGCCATCCCCCGAGCCTCCCCCGACCCGCGCGGCCAAGCGAGCTGAACCACGCGGTGGTTTGGAGATGTGGACCGATGGCCACCAGGGAGTAAGGAAAGAAACCTGCCAAATACCGCGCGCTGGAAAAGCTCGGCGGTTTCAGTTGCCTCGACTGACGCTTTGCCAAGGACACCCTCTTTTCCCTTCCCTCTGCGGTATTTCATGCCGAGCTCCAGGTCTGGAAGCCAAACTGGAACCGCCTCAGCTTGCCTGGTTTGGGGTTGACTGCTCAAGTTTTCCCAAGCTCCTTGCAGCTATGCTGAGCAGCTTCCCTGAATTCCCGTAAAGGTTTTGGCCAGCCTGGTCTGAATTAAAGGTTTACAGAAAAACCTGAGTGTGGGTGCTGAGGCTCGGAGTTGGCCACGGCTCTACTTTGAGCTAGTCCTGGTGGCTCCTGAAGTTGGAAGACTAAAAAGAAAAAAAGGGGGCTGATGGAGCCAAGCAGGGAGAGATGAATCATGCTGCTTTGGGAAAGTTGAGGATGATGGGGCAGAGAAAAAAAAAAATTTATATATATATATATATATAGTTTAGTGTGAAGTCACATCTTCAGCCAAAAACTGACATATGCTAACAGAAGCATACCAAAATCCGTAATACATCAAGTCCCTTTCAGCAGCACACTTGGGGGAAATAAGAATTGCTCAGAAGCTGAGATCTGAATGAGGTGTTAATCCATCCTCAGCCCAAAGCCTACTGCAGTCTCACCCGGGAAGCCAGACCCCCCCGGGGGCACCGCAGCTCCCAAGCCTTACCCGTCAGGGATACCCTGGGGTGGGCTTGTCCTGCAGGAAACCCACCTCCTTTGGGTGAGGAGAAACCCAGTGAGAACAAACCCCATCCCACAGCCACGCACACGCGTGGGCAGGGAGTGCACGGGACTGTGGAAGATGATGGGGGGCAGTGGGCTGCCCTGCCAGCACCGCGTGGAGACGGAGGGCTGACACCCCCTCCGCCCCCCAACTTTGCAGGGATACAGCCACACCACAGAGAGGCAAGTTCTTCATTCACCTAAGTTCTTCATTCACCTAAGTTCTTCATTCACCTAAGTTCTCACCTAATCCATGCAAGGATCTTTGCCTGCCCTGCAGCCGTGCCAGGAGCCGTCAGCGGTACCTGGGATGCTCCGGGCAGGCACAGCCGCAGCGCCTGCCTTTCCCCTTCTCCTTCCCCTTCCCCTTCTCCTTCCCCTTCCCTTTCCCCTCCCCCTCCCTTCCCTTTCCCTTTCCCCTTCCCCTGCCCTTTCCTCTTCCCCTCTTTTCCCTTTCCCCTTCCCTCCGCAGGCAGACCCTCGGCTTTTCCCCGCAGCGGGAGACCGAGGCCCATTAGACAAGGCCTGATTGCTCCTCCTCACCTCCCCCGTGACACAATCGAGTGCACATACAAGGCAGAACAAAACAGTGACAATTGGTGACAAATGGACTGCACAGCATCCCGTGGCCCCGTCGCCAGGGAGACCCTGGCCAAGCACGGGCGGCCGCGATTCGGGGACGGCAGAGGGGACACAGGTGCTGGGAAACCAGTATGGACCCATCTGCTAATTGCACCCGCCGGAGCTGACGAGGGCAGGGCCGCCGCGGGCTCCCCCAGCCGGTGTGAGCCCCAAACCCCGGCGCGGGATTGGGGACTGCAACCCATCAGGCCAAGGCAGCTCTGCCTCTCCCGGGTCGTCCCCCTTTAATAAGGGTAATTTTCCCAGAAGTATTTTCCCAGGTCAGAACAGCGGTTTGACAACAAACAGAGAGGGGAAGAGGGTTTAAGCGTTGCTGACACCGGCCCGGCAAACATCACCAAGCACATTTCCAATGCTAAATAACACAGCTCTGTGCCGGACATTGTGTGACGAGCCCCGCTTTGCCAGGGAAGAAACCGAGGCCAAGAGGGGGAGAATGACGCTTGCTCTCAAGCTCTTTGCTGGCAGAGCCAGAAATCTCTTCCGGGAACATCTTGGAGTGACTCAATGCCTTTTACTTTCAATGCAAGTGATGTAAATGCCCCGCAGCCAGCGTGGAAGCACTTCAGGCTCAGCCAGGGCTGCAGACACTCTCCAACGCTCGAAGCATCAACAAAACTGGACGTGCGGTTTCTGAAATTCAGCCTCCCTCCTCCAAGGCAGCAGCAAACGTTGCCCTGCGTTGGGCTGCTTTCAGTTGTTTCCCAGCGAATACCTGCAGCGGACACGGCAAACAGCCACGCAGCAGCGATAGCCCCTGGAAAACAACTTTTCTTCTTCCCCCCACTGCCTCCAACACAATTGTATGACTGCAGCTTCATTCTCCCCCGTCCCCTTTCGCTGCCGTCACTCTCAGGAGAGGTGCCAGAGGTGAAGCCAAGCATCCTTGCACGGGCTACGTGCATTTCGGCTACGCTTCCTCCCAGGACCCCCCCACCGCATCCCGCTGTGCCGTGCAGGTGGGCAAGAAAGAGTTAAGGCTGCAGCTGCCAGCCCCGGCGGTGTGGAGTTATGCTCAAACTGTTCCCACTGCTGCATGAAGTCAGCTGTCATTAGGGAACAAAGGCGCCCCGGAGCAGCTCGAGTTGTGTCACACTCGGGAGGCGCGGAGACTGCTCCCTGATTAGGATTTCTAAATCAGTCCCATCGAGGCCCGGAGAATAAAGCCGCAGAACAATGAGCGGGGGCACATTCACACAAGCAGCAGCCCCCTCCGTCCCCCCGCCGCCCTCCCCACCCCCTCGCACGCTTCTCCTCCTGCAGCACTTCACCTCCATGTCCCGCTGGGGACCACAGCATCCCCGGTCCGGAGGCGGTGGGCACATCGCCCGCTGCTCCAGGCTCTGGCTCTCCATCCCTGCTCAGCCTCCAGTCGGGGCATCTTTTAAGTCACTGGGGTTGAGCACCTTCTCAGCGGGGACATGTTGCCCCGGGGGCTATCAGCCCTGCGCTCCGTGGTGCCCACCGTGGGGTGACACATCGAGGCCGCTGGAGGAGGCAATCCCAGACTCCCTGGCATCCCTCCCAAGCGGCCACCCCAGCTGATGGCCAGAGCTGGTCCCCACCTGCCTCCTCGCAGCCACTGGCCACGGTAGTGGTGGCCACCGTGGCCATCTGTCTCCGCACCCATCCCCACCGGCTCACCCTCCCCAGGGACGGACGGCCACGCCGTGCCCCAGCGCTGCCAGCCGGGCTTGGCATGGACCGGCAGGCTGGCTGCTACAAACAGGTTGATTTTTCTTTAGAAATAAGGTGCTTTCCACACATATACCGAACTTATCCACATGTACAGCAAACCCACCCGCAGGTACAGCAAACCCACCCGCAGGTACAGCAAACCTCACCTGCAGCAAGACCCAACTACCTGCAAGGACAGGTCACCTCATTCCATCCTGGGCTGCTGCACCACTGCCCCTTCTTTACGGTGCTGCCGACACTTGCCGGACCCCCCCCAACACCGACCCAGAGCATCACCCGCTCCCCTGTGGGAGCATCACCCACCCCTCATCCCTGTGCTTGTCCCACAGAGGTTTTTTCTTTCCTACTAAGCAAGACTTCGTGCACCCAGGGGCAGCTTGGAGGCTGCAGACCCGGTTGCTAAACTCATCTCAACCGAGGCAGACTTCCGCCACGGGCACACAAGTTCTCATGCCGTGGGCGGGAGGGAGATGTTGGTTTGGCTGGTGCGGTCTGTAAAAATTGTTTTCTTGGAAAAAACAGGAATTCCAGCACAAAATGATGCAGCACGAGTCAAAAAAACCTGAAGGGAACCTAAGACAGTTGTGAATTTGGGACATTAAAAACACAGAGGCAGGAATTAAATGGTAGTAAATGCTGTTCTTGGCTCCGAATCTGACTTTGCTCATGACATTGGCTTTGTCGATTAAGAGCTCTCTGCCTCAGTTCTTCCCGTGTGGAAGGAGGAGGTGACCCTGTCAGCGATTACTTCCCACAAGCACAAATCCTTAACATCAGGGTTCCCACAAGCAATGACAAACACGATGGGACCGTCCTCCCACTATGTCCGGCTTGTCCGGAGCTGCGACCTGGGGCAGCCGGGGGTCTCCACCGAGGAGGGGTTGGGGGCCAGGCTGCCTTCCCGGTCCTGTGGAGCTCCGGGCAAAGCTCCAGCCCGAAGCCCACGCTGCCCGTAGGCTGTGCCATCAACCCAGACCCCGGCCGAGCATCCCTTCCTTGGGGAGGTCCCCGCTCCTTCACGCAAAGGTCCTTCTGTTGCACAGAGCCAAAAACGACGGCTCCTTTACCCCCCCACCCCCCATCCCACCCCCAACTTCAGATTTGGGAAAACACGGGGGGATGGGAGACGGGAAAAGGGTCAAGAATGTACTTTGCTCCCCTGCCCCAAGGTTGGATCTTCAAACCCGCAGCGAAAGGCCGGCGGGCAGCGGGAGGCCGGCCGCCAGCAGGTGCAATGAATAAATATCCCGGCAGAAATCAATATGGGGAGAGGGGGAAGGGCAGGAATATAGATATCGGGCATCCCGCCCCCCGCCTCCAGCCCCCGGCAGGACACGCACGCAGACACACACACACTAATCCGGTGGATTTGGCCGTCATATGACATGCCCGGTCCGTCCGAGGGAGGGGATTTAAGGCACGCCTCTCCTTTCACGCCAGGAAAGGATTTTCATCTCTCGAGAGCACAATGAGGGGGGAAGGAAGGAGGAAAGGAAAAAAAAAAAAAAATTAGAAAAAAAGCCAATCAAGCCGGGATCAGCTGTGGGCCGGGCTGCTGCAGGTCTGCTTGTCCCAGAGGGGGGTGCGGGGAGACATATTGGGCCGTGTGGGAAACCCACAGTCTCAGCTTCTCACACATTGTTCTCCTCCCCGGCTCCCCCCAGCCCCCAGCCAAAGCCGTTAATGCCACAAAAGATACTTTGCCCATTGTGCCGGGGGACAGCTGAGAGGATAGAGTTAGCCTTACACAGCTTTCCTGCCTCCCTCTCCCGCTGGAGAGGGGAAGAGGGGACAGAGCAATCAAAATGGAGAGTTTGATGCTCACCATACAAAAGAATTAAATCCACTTAGGCCCCTTTCTCGCTAATCTCGGACTGTGGGGGGTTAAATATGGTTACATTTTCATTAGGTACTAATAGCAAAAGGGCAGCTAATGGTAGCACAGACCGCCGCATTGTCATGCAGATGGCTCCGAAAAGGGCTACCCAGCATCGCAGCATCGGCTGCAGCGCGATGGCATGCTCGGAGTGGGAAATTGTGTCACTCGGCATTGTCGGGGCTGAATTCCATCAATGGGAAAAGTCATGTTTCCTCTGCCGAAAGGAAACAAGTTAAAACGCCCGGGGAGGGGCGGAGGTGGCGGGGAGGCACCTGGGCTCCGCGGGGACCCTCCTGCAAAGCACGACCGCTCCGGCACCCAGCGATGCCCGGGGCGAGGGGCTGCTGGCTTTAGGTGGTCACTCACCGCGCGATGAACTCGGTGGCCGAAAGCCATTCGACCTGAAATGCCGGTGGCTCAACCGGGCGGCACGGGCACCGGGAGGATGCCCTGTCCCCTTTCCTTTGGGATTCAGGGTGCGTGGGGCACCACCGTCCACCACGCACTCGCAGTGAATTTGGACAAGGCAGCAGGAGACCAAAAAGCTGGGTTTGCCCTTTATCTTTTTAAGCGCTTTGCAGCCAGCTCGGCCTCGCCGGGGCTTTCTCTGCCCCCGCTTCCACTGAGCTGGAAACTGCAGGTTCCAAAGGGCTCGGGGCAGGGGGAAGCGCCCTGCGGGTCCCAGTCGCTGCCTGCGTGACCCGCCTGCCCACGCAGCGCCCCGGGCTGCCTGTGATCGCCGCCGCCATGCCAGCTCTCCCCTTTCATCCTCTCCGGCACCATCCCTAGTGGCTTTGCCCAGCACATAGAGCTATTCTTCTCCCTTCGTCCCGCTCCCGTCACAGGTTGCATCAAAGGGCCGTGCCCAGGTCAGCGTTTGTGCAGCAGGGTGCCCAGCTCCAGCACGCACTCCTGCCGGGGGTGTCTCTGGAGCAGGCAGCTTTCCCAGCAAAGGGACTCTACGGTCAGTGTGGTGGACGTCATCCCTTTGGGAGCCCCACGCAAGCACCGGCACCCACAGGGGCACAGTCTTCCAAACCTTCGCCTTGCTACAACACCAACCCCTACCAGCCCTTGTAGCTCCGGGCACTTAACGATGGCGTCTGGGATGAAGAAGTGTCATCCCTCGGAGACCAGCAGCTCCAAATGGATCTCAGACCACTCAGGACCGCACTGCCTTGGAAGAGCCCACCAGAAACAGAAGAAAACCACTCATTTGGGTGCCTCAGCTAAACGCTCACGCTAAGAAAGAGAAGTCAGGACCCATGCTGCCCTTGTACCGGATCCCAGCTTATTTAGTGCTGGCTCACTAACACAATATGCACAGAAAATATCTGCCGGGACATTTTTTGTAGGGTGAGACCACTCTGGGATGGTTTTTTTTAGGGCCATAGAAGAGAGACCCACAACCCATACAAGTCAGCGAAGCTATGTCCTTTCCCCCAAACCAACTGGCACGAAGGTAAAAATCCATCACTCGGGAACACGCAGCAGCCGCAGCAAAAGCCAAGTTAAACAAGAACAAGGTCAGCACTGAGATGGCGCAGCCAATAACTGTAAAGTGGAGGAAATTGGTAATACAGTCGAGAGTACAGGCACCTCCAGCCCCGGCCCCTCGCCAGCCAGCGTGACATCCCGGGGACCTGACTGCTCATCCCGCTTCTCCCACAGAGCAGCACCGTGACCATGAGCGTGTCCCTTCGCCTCCCCGTGCCTCTTTCCCCTCCCCGCCTGCACGGACCGCGTGCTCCATGGGGCAGGCACCATCGCCTTCTCTCTGTGTGCAAAATGCATCCTGGGGAAGGGGCTGGAGGACCCTCAGCCTCTCTGCCAGAAGCTTGAAACCCCACTCAGAGGAATGACCAAGAAATGGCGCATTTCAATTAACAGGGAATTATTTCACCTGCCCTGTACAGTACCATCAGAAGCCACTTGCCTGATGCGACTCGCTTCGCGCAGCGTCTGTCCTGTCACACGCTCGTATAGACCAAGGACAGAAAAATTATCCATCTGCACAATACTCAAGTGCAAATTTCCTAACAAACTCCAACACCACATCTATCTTGCCTGACTGCCAGAGACCAAATTTGAGCCAAATTTCCTGCAAGCGTTGCTGAGTTTTGCAAGCTTCAAGTCCTCGGAGAGTCACATTTTCATGCTTCTCTCTGTAACCTTGAGAGTCAGAGCTTGAGTTTTTGTGAAAGCTGAGATTCTCAACGCTCTGGAGCCAAAGCTTTCAGGGAGACAGCAGAAAGTGAGAGCAGGGGAACCCATGAAGTTTGGCTTTCTCAGTATGGCACGTCACGCTCAGGTTCTCTGACACCCAGTAGACTTGAACTGAAACAAGGTCGCTCCGTTCCCTTCAGCAAGAGTTTGAATAGGACCTTCTCTTCTACCTTCATCTATCTACACACAACTTGCTGGAATTGGGTGTATCTTACACCTCTGGCATACCGGCAAATTTTGTTGACGCTGCCCAGAAAGACTTAGAAGTTCTTGATGGTGAGACAGACAGCCGGATGGATGGATGGATGGATGGACAGCACGTCTCAAACGCTGCCTCCCCAGGAAAGCTCTCTGTGGAATACATATTGTGCAACAACCACGATAACATCTTGACAGCTTGCACCGATATTTTTCTGGTTTTGGGGAGAGCTACGGTGTTGCAATCCAGGCTCAGGGTTAAGAGCTGGACTTCTGGAAAGCTCATCTCTACCAGGAGTGTGATGGAGGGGCGTCACGTCCAACGGGCGCCCAGGCGGCTGGAGAGGCAGGAGCCTCCGCCGAGAGCAAAGCCGTGCGGCTCCGCTGGACCCGCTCCAGCGGCTTACGCAGCTGATGATCTGTTCTGGCCCAAACTGTTTATTGTTTCCCAGCAAAGTTGTACTAGAAGCACAACAACAAAATATAATACAACAACACTCAAAGGTTAACACGTGTTATTTTTCACTATTGCACCTCAGGACTTTCCAGCACTAACATTAGCCAGGGCGACTTGTTTGCTCCCTTCAACCCGATAGACCGAAACAGGGAGGGGGCAGAAATCAAATCTCACCAGCGACGGGAACCACTTTCAAGGGGAAGCTGCTTTCGGAAACCCGGCCACGTCCGAAAATTACAACCGGTCTCGGCAATTACGAGAAGTAAAACATTAAAAAGCATGAGGCAAAGTGCATTTGCATGCTAAAAGCTCCCTTCAGTGGGGCTGAGACGCTGTATCCAACAACAAAGCAGAGAACTTCCCTCTCCAAAAATACGTTAACCCCGGTGTCACGTCGCCCTCGCGGCGCGCACCCCGGAGACCGCGGGGTGCAGAGCTGGTAACGGGCACAGCCACAGCACCCCTGCACCAGATGTCTTGGACGTGGACCCGGACGGATGTCTAAGCTCACTGCACAAGCAAAGCTGGAAGGGTTAACCCGTGCTCAGTCATCCCCATCGCAGCACAGCCCCTGCGGCTTCGCGGGGGGGGGNCGGGGGGGGGGGGGGGGGGATTTGCTGGAAAGCGGTGTTCCTAGTTCCGCAATTGCTGTTGCAAAAACAGGTTTGAGTTTGATTCAGAGGCCGCAGGTGGGCAAGTTACCTGAAGGCCAGGAGGAGGAAACTCCTACATCCGCTGCGAAAGCGCAAACCTTCAGCCGGCCAAGGAGGGAGGGGAGCGGGAGAGCCTCCTCTGGGGTAGGGTTTCACCTGAAAACACAGGTTCGTGCTCAAAACATGAGCTGACGGGAGGCTCTGAGCCAAAGCCCTGGGCTGAGCGCTGGGAGAGGCAAACTGAAAACCCCAATTAGAGCTTTCTAAAGCTCTAACGAGGAGCGGCTAGAGAGCGGGGCTCTCCTTCCTGGGGACTCTCTGCAGAAATCAGGAGACCGTCCCACCACCCCATCCCACTCTCATCCATCAGCACACCGTGGGTCCTTGAGGCTGTAATCCCACCCTGAACCACCCCATCTGTGCTCCTCCTCTTCTCCATTCCTCTCCCCTACATGCACATGGGTTTAACTGGGAAAACAACTGGTCTCAATGGCACTGTAGGGATGAGGTATCTTGCGGATAAAGCCACCAGCCCATTTCTTGCACAGGGCTTGAGTCCGTGCCAGGGGATAAAACAGCCCTCCAGAGACCTCCCAAAACACCCTGAGCTCTGGGAGCACCTAGAGAGGTGACTGATTCACAGGGCACCTAAGAGCGAATGGGGGATGTGAAAATAAGGGGCACATCCAAGGCTCGTTACACACAAACCCTACCCAATTTCTATTTAAGTCAGTGGGGAAGACTTGTAAATGACAGGCTGCAGGAGAAATGGAGCTCTTTGTACTTGAGAAGGCAGTGAGGACAGCGACCCTGGACACCCAGCCTCCTCGTGTCAGGTACTGCAGAGCAGCAGTCAAGGTGAAATGCATGAAATCACCCGACAGCCCATTTCGAAAAGGTATCAAATCTCAGATTTCATGGCAGAAGTGGCAAAGGATTCGCCTTTGAGTTAAGTCAACAGTCGTGCTACCAACCTTCTCTCCAGGACACCGCAGCGGTGGGGCGGTGCCTCCTCACGCGCTCCTCTCCCTCCCAAGGCCCAGCCAGGAGAGCACACACAACAACGCTCTCCAAAACGGGCAACCTCTTCAAACGACACAGGCAGAAAACTCTAAGCACGGAGGGATTGCTTCCTATTTCTATGTCAAGAACCTCGATTTCACCTGCAAAATTATTTTCTGTTAGAAAAGTGATGGAGAGGAGCAAGCTGGGAATGAAGAGGGGAGACAAGCCTCCAGAGACCAGCCTGCGAGCTGCAAAGGCTTCTGGTGTTGGAATGGGCAGGAACGGCAAAGCAAGATGTAAAGCCATACAAACACACACACATACACGTTTTTATCAAGCAAGGGCATTTCTGCATGCAATGCAGAAGAAGAGCTTTCCTAGAGCAAAGCTCATTAGAAGTCCTCACCAGTCTAGTACCTTTCCCCTCAATAATAATAATAATAATAATAATAATAATAATAATAATAATAAAAGCAGGGCATGTTCTTTTGAAGGTTGTTTTCTTTCATCCTTCCTCCACCCCCCGTTGATCTCCTCTTCGGCATTCGCGCGGCTGGCCCGTTACCTCCGGCTGAGAGAGCAGGCTGCAAGCCAGGAGAGCCCGCTCCAGCAGCACTCCTGCCAAGGCCCCCGGACACATCCCATGGCAGCCAGACCCTCCTCCCGCTGCCTCCGTCCTGCCTCGCCCCAGCCCTGATCCATCACCTCGGGGACATCTGGAGCCCCTGCCAGGCGAGGGGGCCTGGGAAATCAAGTCCACCCCAATTAGAGCTCAAGTCTACTGCATGGCAACGGGGAGCTGCGGGGCTGGGACAGCTTCCCCCAGGGAAGGCTTGGTAGGCGTGGAGGTTTCTGTCCAGAGAACACAAAGGAGAAGGGTTGGGAGGGTTTAGGTGGCTCTTTTCGAGGTGGTGGTGGTTTTGGGGGGTATTTTTTTTTTTCAGGCAGTAGTTGTTGGTCCCCTACGAGGCAGATGGTGCGGTGCTCCACCACAACCTAAAGTCTCTCTGACCCTCAGGGATAAGAAATGAGCTGGGCTGGATGTTTAACGCGATCATTGTTGAAATCTCTGTCAATGTAGAGGTAGAGAGAGTCTTTGCCTGCTTGCCAGGCTGAATTTTTGCCCAGCCAGGCTTATCCCAGAGCAGATAACACCACAGAGCCACATGGGCACCAACATGGAGATGTTGGAGGTGGATTCACCACAGAGTTGATGGGGTCTACAAAGCCTCTTCCACCCCACCTCCCCAGTTAGCCCTGCCAGCAGCTGTGCCTTGACCCAGTTCACTTCCAGCCCCGATGCAGCCGTTCCCCGGCCCTGGGTGGCCGCATCCAGCCCTGCCCAGCCCCAGGACTCAGAGGCCATCGGGGCCGACGGGTGAAGTAATGCCTTACCCTCGCAAGGACTCAGCCACTTAAAAGTCCCAGCACCAGCCCAGAGAGGGCATCCTTCATTTATATCACAGCAACACCAGCAAGACTCAGCCAGGCTGGGGATCTCAAAGGAGGCTCTGAAAGACGCACCAGACCTAATTCGGCTCTGCTCAGCCTTTCCTACCTTCTCTGTGCAAGAGCAGGAGGAGCAGGCAAAACTCCTGCTCCAAACTCACCGTGTCCTCCCTGCGTTTTACTGCTTTGAACGATGGAGCAAGGCGGAAAGCAGCTCGGAGCCAGGACGAGAGAGAACGACAATCCCTGCCCCCAGAGCACTTATAAACCCAAGAGACAAGACGTAACACGAGGAGGAAACAGGCTGGAGGCCGGAGGGGATGCCATAAAAATAGGATGTTTTAGAACGTCTTTGCTGTGGGCATAAATCACCGCCCATCTCTCCACCGATCTCGGCAGTACAGAGTCAGTCCTCTCCCAAACCAAACCCACCTCCCCACGGCTCGTACCAGAGCAGCACGGCAAAACCCATCCCTGGACGAAATGAGATGGGCAAAAGAGGGTGTTTGAGCCCCCGGTACCAGACGGGGCCGAAGGCAAAAGGACTTGACTGTGCCTGGCCAGAGGGTGCAGTGGCAGAGCCAGGGGTGGACTCCTGGTCTCCCAAAGCTTTGACGCACAGACCCTTCCTCTCCTCTGCCCGCTGCTACCTGCCAGGGAGGGTAAAATCCTCCTTACACCAGTGAGGCTTAAATAAATCCAACTCCTCCCCACAAAGCTCGTTCATCTCCTCTCCTTCCTTGCTCTTCATCCCACCTGCCCCGCTCTGCTCCCGAATCCGTGATGGCAAAGAAGGGATTCCCCCCTCCCCCCCCCAGAAGGAAAGAGAGGAAGGGCTGGGGGGAAGGGGCATCTTATTTCCAATAAACAAACAATATTTATTGCCGGACACATCCCTAAACCCTCGGCCTGGGCTGGCAAACTGCAGCTGCGATGTAATAAGCACATAAATAAAGTTTACAGCTAAACTGGCCTGACCCAGTATTGCCCCGAGGTGCAGAAGCAGTATCTTGTCATTAGTATGCAGAACACATCGCCTTAATGTCTGCTCATTTGTTCTCAGCCCACTCGGCTCTATAAATCTCCACAAAAGGGCAAGGCAGGGCTGCGGGGGAGAAGGGGGAGCGGGGCCAGCAGGGCCAGGGGGATGGGAATCNGAGGCAGGGCTGCGGGGGAGAAGGGGGAGCGGGGCCGGCAGGGCCAGGGGGATGGGAATTGCCCACTGTCCCGCTTCCAGCCGCCGGACAGCGAGAGCGCGACGGGCTCCACGTGAATTTATTCTTTCCTTCCACGCAGGGACCACCAGAGCCCGTTTGAGGAACGGGATGGGCAGCTGGGAACTGCCCGCGCCTGCCCGCTGGAGCAGAGGGGAATGGAATATAACTGGTATTTCTGTGTCAGCGGAGGTCCAAGCGCTACCTGCACGGCAGGACACCTCGCTGGCGGCTTCCAGCTGCAGCGGGCTGAGCACAGCCTCGGCGCCGAGATGGACGCGAACACAGCTTGTAAAAACAAAAAAAAAAAATCAGCAATCTTTTCCTTTTTTTTGCATTGCTTTAAATCGTCGCCCACCCTCCCTGCCCTCCCACCTGCGGTCAGCATCTGCCGGCATCCCGCGCGGCACAGCGTTCCCCCTCCCCAAGACACATCTGGCAACCTCAGCCTCGTTGGAGCCCCACCAAAGCACTGCCCCGGCCTCTGCGCTACCCGCAGGGGAGCCGGCGTGGGCAACGAGGGGATGGCACGCCTCGGGGAGAACGCGGTAACATCAGGATCGGCACCCCCAGCATCTCCCTCCCCTCCAGCACCCCGCTCCAAAGGCCGACGGGATCCCCCTCCCACGCCGCAGCCTCACAGGTTGTGGCGAGAGGAGAACAAGTTCTCTGATTTACTGTCCCACATAATCCCTCAAGAAAGTAGCTGCACCGCCTCCCCGCTTTGCACCGCACAAAGCTGCTTCCTGTTCAGGGAAATATTAGCCACCCTTCTCTGTCATCAGTCTTGTTGGGATCTCCCCCACATGTTTGAAGAAAGCAAAACATGATTCATCATCTG
>RSEF01000018.1:10469559-10496160 GCA_003993805.1 Himantopus leucocephalus | reverse complement strand
AAAAAGAATGAGGCAAAGCAGCCACACGGCAGGTCTAACATCTGGGGAGCAGAAAAGAAGGTACTTTGGGTGCAGGGTGCCAACGGGAAAAGCGTTGTCTTTGGAGGAATCTGATGGCTCAAGAATTGGAATTTAATTAGGTACAAAATTCAGGGAAATGAGGCGGCGTCCCCCCNGCAGGTCTAACATCTGGGGAGCAGAAAAGAAGGTACTTTGGGTGCAGGGTGCCAACGGGAAAAGCGTTGTCTTTGGAGGAATCTGATGGCTCAAGAATTGGAATTTAATTAGGTACAAAATTCAGGGAAATGAGGCGGCGTCCCCCCCGTAAATCTCTGGTGGAGGTGGCAATTTGCCCTCCACAGCACACGGTGAAGACAGCCAGCGACGGCTGGAGAGATGAGAGAGCTTCAGGCTTCGAGTTGGCGCAGCTGATCCCTGCGAAACCACCACGCTCCTCAATCGCAGCGGGCGCTTTGCCTCTTTCTGCAAAGAGCACCCCGAGAAGACACGGTACTGGGATGATAAGCTTCTCAAAGCACAGCTTTGTAGGTTTGTACGGCACTGTGCAGACTCACAGGGCTTCAGAGACAACATAAATGAACATCGACGCAACTCAGCGCCTGCAGCAGCTTTCAGGCGTTTTCAAGCAGAAAAACTGTTGAGTGTTACCAAAGTATTTGACAATTACACCACAAAAAAGTCCAGAACATCTGGGACCTCAAGCACTTCCATGTGGGCAATATCTAGGGTAAATTCTGGGCACTGTGGCAAGGCAGGGAAGCAAGAAAAAGGCAGATGTAGAACCAGCTCCTACCGACAGAGCCCCATGACACGGAGGGGCCGGGGCACGGCGCCGGGCTGCCAGCGCCTCTCCGAGGGCATTGCCCAGCCAACATCCCACCGGGGAGAAGAACCGAGACAGAGAGCTCTTTCTTTGAAGTTTGGCTTACGGGAACATGAGGGGCTTGGAGGAAAAGGAGGTCCCGGCTGTGGGACGAGGACAGGAGGATGGATGGGCAGCAGGGAGGAGCGCTCCTCGCTTGCTCAGCTCCCAGCCGGGTTTGCAGGCTGCTTCTGGAAGGGTGAAACAGGAGGACCCGCAGGGCCTGAGGGCATCGGTGCTTCCCACAGCAGACAATCAGAAACCTCTCGCTGACTTCCAGGAGGCACCGCTGTGAAGGCTTTGTGCTTTGAAGGTCTGGGATCCACTCTCCACGTGGGAACGAGCCACCACAGCCCCGACTGAAAAACACACCCCAAACTTACAACCAATTATCTACTTAAAAGTAAGCAAAGGTACGTCCCTTCCCAGCTGGCCCTTCAGCCAGGGATTGGCACCGGGGAGGCTCAGCATGACGTTGTGAAATAGAAAAGCAGCTTAAGAGACGCCAGAGCAGAGGCTGGGTTGGCTCGAGCGTTGACCTGTCCCACCTCCGCTGGCGCATCTCCTTGCCGGGTCTGTGCAACCGGGAGATTCTCTCGCAGACGAGCAGACTTCCTGGCCAGGAAGGTGAGCCCAGCAGCCACCTGAACTCACGATTCCCTCCGAGCTCAGCGCCTGCTCATTTCCAGTGCCGCCCAGCGCAGATGTCATCTGTGAGCTAAAGCTGCTTCCAAGTAAGATGGACAAGCCTCCTGAGGTCACTGCACCGCCAGTGAATGCTTAACGCAGCAGCCCGCTATTTATTCAAAAGGTAAGGTCTGAGTTCAGACCGTGCACTTGGTCTCATCACGCACTTTCTGTCAAGCGGCCCTGGCTCGGGAAGCCCCGGGCTTTGCAAAGAACCGCTGGAGAAGCTGTTCCAGGCTACAGTTCTTCCCTCCAGCCATCACGGTCTTCAACCCCCAAAAGCAGCCCATCCACATCGCGTCCCCAAGCCTTCCCCCCAGCGCTCGGGGTCTTCTGCCATTTGGAGGTCTGAAGCAAAGGTGTCAGGCTGCCTACGGAGATGTCACCTCTCTGTCCAGTTTTTGCCTANAGCCTTCCCCCCAGCGCTCGGGGTCTTCTGCCATTTGGAGGTCTCAGAGCAAAGGTGTCAGGCTGCCTACGGAGATGTCACATCTCTGTCCAGTTTTTGCCTGNGGAGATGTCACCTCTCTGTCCAGTTTTTGCCTACCTGAGCAAACTCAGATGAGTTATTACAGGCATGGAATGATGCAAAACCAAACACACGTTCCCTCGTACTTTTCTGCATGTGGATACCTAGAAAAACCTGAAATCAAAATTTTCCTAGTATGCACCAAAAATCAAAGCTATGTTCCCTTTCAGGTTGCAAATACTGAATTTTCATTACTTTTCAAACAATGAACTTTGCAGACACACTAGGTTCACGTGTTCTTTCACTGTTTGAAGGCAGATGCGATGCGGGGCTTCGGCAGCACACAGGCGCCTCAGCTCTGCGACAGCCTCCAAACCAAGGCAGCGGACAGAGGTGTCCTGGAATAGGAGATTCAAGTGGAAAGGCTAAAATAAAGAATAAGACTTGAACTGCAACTCCAACCTATAGATGATTTGCAAATTTAAGCCCAGGTGTTGTAATCCTGTTACCTGGCTACCCTGCGTGCCTTTGGATTTCCTTTTTAAGCAGCTGAATCAGCAAATTGCATCGGTTCCCACAGCCTTCACTGCAGGTTAGCAGCGAAGAGCTTGGATCCAGCACAGCATTTGCACAGAGCTATTCTGGATCAGGGTGGAGGGGTGAAGCCTGAGCACATTTCTGATGTCAGAAGCAATCAGGAGATGCTAGAAGGTTCCACAGAGACACAAAAACTTGTGATGAAACTACTAGAGATTGTGCATCTCATTACACTGGAGGACTTCACTTCATATCCTTGCAGCCCAGTGGCGTTAGACACATTCTTGTACGTGAGCAAGGTTATATTTAAACACGGCAAGATCCGCTGAATCTCCTCTGGTGGCAAGGCAGGTGACCTCTCTTACCTTAGGTGGGAAACCAGCACATCCGGGCTCTGATGCATCTCTCAGATATGCCAACTTGTTAGGTGATAACTGACATGCAATAAATCTGGTTTTTAGCTCAGTTAATTACCAGTATTGCGTTCATGAGTAATACGATAGCATTTAAGGTGTGGCAGATTTTCCATTACAGAGCCCTGGTTGCATGAATTCCATGAGAAGTGTTTTCTGCTGGACGCAGCTTTGACAGCAGTCAGCCACGCTCCAGCCTGAGCGTTCTAACCCCAAACCACCCCTCCAAACCCAAACAGCCTTCAGCCTTCTGCAGGGGGGCTCCTTCTGCAGGACAACACCCCGAGTCGCCTCGACACACACACCGCCAGCACTGCCGTAGTTGACCTTGGACTAATTTCATACCTCTCCAAGCCTTCCCTTTCTACAACGCTATGGCACTTGCATCAACGGCGTTGGCAGTACCAGACGGATTGGAGGGTACTATGCCTAAAAAAATAAGGAAGGAAATAATGCAACCCAGCCAGAAGAAAAATGAAGTTCGAGGAACGGCGCACTCAGGTTCCCAGCTGGAAATGGCTCTGAAGGCACTGGTTGATTCAACGGAGCGGCAAAGTGGAGGTTTTGGTAAAGGGAAAACCAGTCCCAATAGGAGGACATTCTCTAGGAGAGAGGACAACTCAAAACACAACCTCTGCAATGCAGACCTCACACAGCTCATACGACGTGTTGTACCTTCAACAGAGCAGAACCCATTGAAACAAACCCGTTTGTCATCTGAAGAGGCTGCTTTTCCCAAATTCGCCTTTGCAGAGGCAGGCAGGTTCAGTGGAACCTGCGTCAAGGCTCGGCACAGGGAAGCTTTTTCCTCAACAACAAGCTAGAGCTAAAAAGCCCAAAAATGTCCATGAAGGATTTGCACAGACATACACACTCCGCACAAGGAACATCAGGAAAGCCCCACGGCCACAGCCCTCGTCCTGGACCGGGAAGCCTGGGCTCAGCTCGCCGATCCAACGCAAGGTCAAGGGGAAGGAAACACAGCAGCCCGGCACTGGTCTTACAAGAAGAGCAGCAGCAGCAGCAGCTCCAGGAGTGAAGCGGACAGGGTCAGAGCGAAGATCTGAACTGCTGTCCCAGAGGAGCCCGGAAAGCTCAGCCGCCCCCGACACGGCCCAGCCACATCCCAACAACCTCATTTTCAGCCCAATGTGGAAACATCTGGGAGTTGTTGGGAGCTCCACCGGCAGGAGCACAACACACTCAGGAGGTCTTTGCGGAGCTGCGGTGCTTTACTCATCCCATTTGAGCCCGTCACCTCCGGGACAGCTCAGTGCAGCCACTGCCACGCAGATTTAGTCTGGGGCACCCGAAACCGTACCCCTACTCTCCTGCGATGAGGAGCCCAATGCATTGCTACCCCTGCACCCAGCCCCAAGCTCTTTCTTGCCACCCCTGCTTTCCAGCTGGCAGCTTTCGGTCAGAAAAAGACAGAAGATGGAGGGGGGGAAATAAATAAGTAAATAAATAAATAAATAAATCCCTGCAGATTCTCATCTTCCTTCTCTAGCCTCCTCAAGTCATTGTTTTGCAGTACAAGTATTTCAGCTCTCACTGTACCAGGGAACAGGATTAGACAGGTCACTGCGGAATCAGATTACAGACTTTTACCTTTTTAACTTTTCTTCTCAGCACGTAGGCTGGCGAACTGACACCCGGCGAGGGAGCAAGCAAGGGACAGGCATGGGTGGAGGTGGCAGCGAAACGTCAGTGATTCAGACAGATTTGCCAAGTCATTGGAAGTTCTCACGATTCCAGGACCTAAAACAAAGAACGAGACGGGTTAAAATTAAGAAGTGCAGAAGCGAAGAATTTTACCCGACCCGTGCAGGCAACAGTGGGAGTAAAAATATCACAAATTGTCCTGCTAGAATTTTGTCCTAAAGGGCTTAATTTTCCTAGCAGTTCAGAATTGCCTTTTCCCCTCTGGCTGCGGGGCCACGGCTGTCTGCCCGGCTCCGGCAGAGCCAGAAGCCCCTCGGTACCCCGCAGCGTACGGCCAGTTTGTGAGGATGCAGAGAGTCCCGGTATTCGGCAAGGTCTGGGACCTTATGGGGGACACTATGGTGGCCGTGGACTCCAAAGCATTCGATGAGCCCTGTGGTTTCAGTGCACAAATTTCCTCTAATGCAGTATTCCCCCAACCAGGGAGTACATCTGTCCCGTCTCAAACTCTTTTCTAATTTGTGCCTGCGCCGCCCCCCGCGATGCCTGCGCCGAGTCCAACAGCCAGGAGTGGACAACAAGTGCAGCAAGACAGTCCCAGGCTTGATTAGGAGACATGAAGGAATGGAGAAGGCGAAGAGCCCATTCCAAAGGGTTCTGGTAAAAGCATGTGCTGAACTTGTTATGTCTGTTTATAAATGAGAGCTATTAAAGCTCATTACGATCTTCTGTGATAGCACAAACCAGCTTGTGTTCACTTTCTCCATTGCAAACTGAAAACAATGCTGCCCGTCTCCACACCCCCTGCACGGGAGCATCATATTAATTAGTTAATATTTGCTTGAAGCATCTTAAGTATCATTATTCGAAACACCTGTTTAGACTGAACCTTTTCGCTGTAGTTAGCACTACTCCTGCTATATATTGACTCTTAATATGAACAGTATTCAACTTTGAGCGTAATAAAGTATTTTTTTTCCCCATGCGATACACAAGTTACCAAATGTATTATAATTAGCCTCAAAACACAAGGAGCATAAAGAATGAAATGACTTGCCCAAATTTATACAAGACGGCCATGGCAGGGAACACCACAAATTCCTTTTCCGAAGAAGTAGACCAGTGCCCTAATCAATGAACCATTCTTCCTCCGTTAATGCCTCAAATGACAGGGGAAAAAAATAACTAATTACCAAATAAATTACTTAAACAACTTGGCTTTTTTTCTTGTTCACCAATTACCTTTACATTTATTAACTTGTTTGCCCACCACCTTGTTATTCCAAGTCGCAGGGCTCCCAGGTGTTAACAAGACAGCCATTCCTACCACCGCACTCTGCACTGCCTGCAGTCACCGACACCGTCACACAGAGGGCACGTGGGTCATTAGCTGGACCTGAACGGCAATTCTCATCCTACACCTGTACCCTGGAGCGGGCAGCACAGCTCGCCCATGAGCCCTCCAGAGCAGTTGGTGGTGGTGGAGCACCAAGAAGTCTCCAGGCAGTCATGGACTCCAAGGCAGGCAAGGATGTGGTGTGAAACACAACGTCCATGAAACGCCCAAGACTTATGAGTTCAAACCGCAAGAACAATTCTAGAAGAAGACCGAGAACTACCTCTAGCAAATCCCAAGCAGCCAAGATGCAAAATTAAATAATCCCGTTTCTCCGCTGCAGGGTGTTGCTCGTGAGTAACGTTTACAGCACCCAGGGTGTGCCTCGCCTCCCAGCGGCACGTCCAGCTTCAGGGGCTACAGACCCGAGGGGAAACACTGCTCACTCGCAAATCACAGGCTGCAGAGGGCAAAATCAGGGCAGATTTCCCTCAAGTAGCATCAACCTCTACTGTCAATTCAGGGTCTAATCCCCAGGGGCACGTTGAATGATTTTATTGGTCTCAAAACTTCTGAAGAAGGCTCTGACATCTGATTTCAGCTCTGAGTCATCTCCATTTGATCAACTCAACTAATCTTTCCCAGTCAGAGGGATAACGAAGACAAACTGATGCGAGTTGCACACCAAAAAAATAGAGCCACTAAGCTTATTGCCTGGACCATTGCCTGGAGGGGACCATGAGCTAAACCCCACATTTCTTTCATAGCATTCTTAGAGTATGGACAATATACATCTACTGAGTTTGCGATGGTTCCATCACATCCAAACAGGAGAAGCCTGAAGTATTAATTTCCAGAGCTATACAGTCATTTTACGTCACGTGGTTACTTTATGAGTCTTTCCTACACGGCATGGTCTCCACAAGTTAACCACAGGCCTCCTCCTTCCCACCCCTCCAATGACACCCGTGAACAGACAGAAACCAGAGAAACCAGCGGTTTCAACCAAAGACCAGAAGAGTGGACTTCTGTCGTCTCAGCTGAACCTCCGAAACGGAGGACATCAGCAAACCAACGCCTGGAGCCCTCTACTGCCGGGGACACCCCAGGGCCGAGCCGGAGCCCTCCGTCAGCCTTTGCCTGCACTCAGGGCTCTGCACGGCTCGAGCACTGCTTCAGACATTTCGGCATATCCCGAAACAGCCCAGAACATCTTTGTTAATAAAGTTCCCAAGATAAAGACTAACGCAATCCATTTCACAGGCTTCTGCTGGGTAATTACAAGCCTATCACTTCTGAGTTAATTACATACAGCTAAAGACATTATTACGTGTAGCTGGAAAAAAACATTGTACTGGAAACAAGTTCCTTCTGCCCTTAGCTGGCTGATAGCTAAATATTTTCAGAGAAGAGGAAAGGTGGGAAGTCTCCATTTAACCGGTGAGTGTGCTGTTGTGCAACACTTCTACTTTTGGAAAAGGGAGCTCAGATCAAACACATCCCACAGGCAAAGAACCACCTGAACCGGGAGACCTTTGAGACCACCATTTGCATTTACGCTCTGGCCGTGACGTTGCAGGCAGGCAGGGCGCGGGGGAGCCAGCAGAGACGAGAGGAGGGCTCTTGGACATGAACCCGTGGTCCTCTGGCGTGCCAGCCCCGGGGAGCAGAGCCGCGTCGGATCAGAGCATCATTTTCTCTAGAGCTTCACAAATTAGGCACTGGGGTGTCCCAAAATGTCCCCTGAAGGCAGCCAGTGGCAAAAGCTGATTTTCTCTTAATGGTAACAGGGAAGGATAATACGCTCAGGGAGCTACTAAGCAGGAAGAAGCCTTGGCCACTATTAATCTTCATTTTCAACCGATAAGGCAAAGATAAAAAGGCAGCATCAGACGGATCCTACATGTAGCCCACCCCTTTCTTGCTTCCTGAGTGGGCAAGGGGTGGGCACCACCTGCACCCCTGCGAATTGCTGAAGAGAGAAAGTTTCCAAACAACGTTTACTACGTGCACCCAAGAAGCCCACACAAGAGCACAGGGAACATCATTTCCCCCCTCCAGTCGCTGCTCGGTTATTTTAAGCAGATAATTTTGGACGAGAAAACGCCAAGAAGCAGAAGAAACTCTGTCAAGCTGCAACGATTAATAAATGCCAAACAGATGCACACCATCCTCCGCGGGATGATGTATGCGACAGGCCGGGGCAAACCCCAGTGAATGCATTTCCGAGCTCAGCGCCTGAGGGCTAGAGCAGGTAGCAACAGAGACGGGAGGGGAAAAAACAAAAAAAAAAAAATTAAAAAAAAAAAAATCACAATTATAAAAAGCAACTGTCGGAGAAAACACTGAAAACAAGCAGGCGAGAAAAGTGACAGTGCGGTTAAACAACGGGGGTGGTGAAAGTAGCTGGAGACGAGGAGCTGCTGTCGGGAAGGGCTGTGTGCCGCAACCAGCCCCGCTCCCGCGGAACAGCAGCCCCGGCTAACGGTCCCTCGCGCGGCCGCTGCAGCCCTGCCGTGGGCACGGGGGGTGATTTGGCCCCCGGGAAGGACCCGCAGCCTCCCTGGGAGATGGTTCTCCATCGTGGCCAGGAGGGCTCGGCTCAGCGGCAGAGGCTGGGAGCTCCCACGGTGGGTTGCTGCGTGCGGATCGGCAGCTCGTGCTGCAGCGGGTCTTTCAGAAAGCTGCTCGCTGTCATTAAAGACCCCAAGGGATGGAGAATTTACTCTCCCCCTCCTCACAAGCTGATCCAGCATTTGATTAAACTCCAAATAAAACTAAAAAAAAAAACCCCACACTTTATTTTCCAGTGTGAGATGGGCTGATGGCTGTTTCCAGCCCCGGGTGTCTCTCTGTGTTTCCTAGCGCTGGGAGTGTTCGGGTATCAAACGCCTTCTTGGAAAGATGCATCACCTCCTCTCTTACCACTCACCCCGCTCAGGTGCTGCTTCTATACTGAGTCAATCCTTAAAATATTTGCCATCAATATGCCAGGTATGTAAATTAGCGTCAAAGTTCTGATGCTCTGTACTCAATTAAAGACTTAATCT
Source organism: Himantopus leucocephalus (assembly GCA_003993805.1). Lineage (NCBI taxonomy): Eukaryota > Metazoa > Chordata > Aves > Charadriiformes > Recurvirostridae > Himantopus > Himantopus leucocephalus. The sequence continues at coordinate 10,487,120 of RSEF01000018.1, read as the reverse complement.
CCAGCTGCACAGCTAAGACAACGCTGCCAAGGAGGAGCCGTTCCCAGACTACAGCTCACGGTTGGTCCCTGCTGCGGGAAAAGGCACCTTGTTTCACTAATTCCCACTGAAAATCAGAGCTATTCCCTATGTGAAGCCCTAGGGAAATCCCAACTTTCTGCATTTCGATCCGGCCCTGAAGGATGGCAGCCTCGGCTGAGGTCCGTCCATCCCCATCGCTGCGACGCTGAGGGTTTGACCCAGCAGCGGCCAAGGCTCTCCCTCCACCAGCTCCCCTCTCCAGCCAGGGCACAGCTCCTGCAGCAGCTCGGGGGCATTTGCGCCTTTGCCTACCCACCCGCCAACCAGGCTGGAGGAATGCGGCGCGGTCCGTCCTGTTTGCTCATGGAAACCTCTGGCTTTGCTATCAAACGCAGAACTGAAACCGTTTTCAAGACACTTGCCGACCCTCCACACCCATTCTGCAGCCCAGGAGGCCAATAATTATTTACCCAGCAATATATTAAATAAAGAGACAAAAAAAAAAAAAAAAAGCTTTTGGGACAAGCAGAACTACTTATCGTTTCCTTCAATCTAGGGTTGGGTTTTTGAGAGTCATTCGCCTACAGGTGATTGACAGCAGTGTTTTATGATGAAATACTGTTTGCAAAAACATCTTGCCTAAAAATGGTTCCATCAGAGCTAATAAATTCCATCAGCTAATCTGGCATTGCCACCCACAAAACATATTGCTCATGGATACAGATGTACAAGCCCCAAGATGCAGCGTTGGCGGAGGAGGCGGGGGGGGGAAGCCGATTTAACTGATATTCTCCAAAATTCTGCATCTTTGCAATGAGGAAAACCAAACACCGATTTTAATGCAGTCTGCCCCGGGAGAGTCAGGGATCTCGCCGCGAATTGCAAGGCACAAGCAAGCACTGTTTGGCCCGTTCTCTGGCTCAGGTACCTTCGCCAGCGCTGGCCACAAGCCCCCGGCATGCCCGGTGGCACGGGGTACGCTCTGTTCCACGAGCGGGTTGCAGCGAGCAAATGCGGCGCGCGAGACAAGACCCAGCACGTTGTTTCCCCTTTGCGACGCGTTAGGACACTGAAAAGCACTGCTTCGGAGAATGCCTTTATCGAAACTGCCCAAGACAACAATAATGCAAATGCGCAGAAGGGTTTACTGGATTCCCAAGTAGAGAAACAACATTAAACATATTTTGCAACCTGTGCTGGCGGGAGGAAGGCAATATTCCCGTTCCGCATGAGGGGAAACAGGGACACAGAGAGATATAATGATCAGCCCAGGGTTTCTGAAGACCAGCGGTTGCAAAGCGAAAAACGAGTTGTCTCTGCGTTCCGGTGCACTGCTAACACCTATCATGGCATCATATTTTTAAGACAGAAGCCCATAAATGTTTCAAAACTCAGATTAGCTTCAGAAAGCCGCACACAAGGACATCCTTGAAGTTAATGGTCCCACCGGCACACTCAGATTAAAGTTTAAGGAGATTATTTGAGAATTCTCAAACAACAACAGGTCAGTAAAACATCCTCTCTAGCCCAGGTGAAGTGGCCCATTAGCTCAATCTGAATACACCCAACATTTACTAGGTTTGATATTACCCTCTTTGCTCCTTAAAAAACCCCTGAATATTCAGAAAGCCCTCATCAAACTGTCCCAAACAGTGTCAGCTCCTTGGAGAGAAGCATCTCATCAGGCAGGGGCATCACCCCCTCCAGCTACGGCTCTGCTTCCCTTGGGAGTCAAAGGGGAGTGCTGGGAGCCTACGTCCCGTCCTAAAATAAAAGTCCAAGGCTGGGGGGGTTGACTTATCCAGTTAGATCAGCCTCTTCATTTCCCTGTGCGGGAGGTGAGCCCCTGGGGCAGGTTGCCCCGAGAAGCTGTGGCTGCCCCATCCCTGGAGGTGTTCAAGGCCAGGTTGGACGGGGCTTGGAGCAACCTGGGCTGGTGGGAGGTGTCCCTGCCCAGGGCAGGGGGGTGGCACTGGATGATCTTCAAGGTCCCTTCCAACCCAAACCATTCTATGACTCTATGATCAGTTCTAGATAACTAAATTAGTTGTGACAATTTGGCCCGAGTTACATTCAAGCAGCCTCCGCAGAAGGCTCTCCAGATGTCGCCGCACAAACCTCGGCGAGACGCTCAGTAAGCCCAAGGGCCACCCGTTCGCCTTACAAAGCCCTTGGGCTATTTGTGGCCGCCAGCCCAGGCCGTGCCTGCGCCCTGCCTTGGCGTTAGCTCACACCTCCCGCGCTCCGGCCCCGCGAGACCCTCGGGCACAGACCCGCAGCGGGGTTTGGAGCAGATGGAAATCTGGAAAAGGAAGGGGGGGAAAAAANAAAGAAAAAAAAAAAAGCCACACAAGGTAGAGATTTTCAAAAGCATGAGGCAGGGAAGGCAATTAAAGCAGCTCGGGTGTTCCCTGCACCTCGGGCGAGTGTCGGGAAAAAAGCCCACATGCACACAAGCAGAAAAAGGCGATAGCCCATAATATGCACCCCCAGTGCTTCACAGAGGCTTTTACCTAAACGTTGCCAGGGTGATGTGTACATAAGTCTGTCCTTGCTCTGAACCGCAATCACCGACTTGACAGAAAACACCCGACCGGGATCCGCGGACGGGTAATTGTCGGAGGAGCAGAACGGGGCGTTTTGTTGGGGCTGTGACCTGAGAGAGCCCACGGCCGCGGGGGGCCCTCGGAGCACCCCGAGCACCCCACGGCTCCCGCTCCCCCCGTCCCGCGGGGGATGCTGAAAACCACGGGAGGAAAGAGCCTGTGGGACAGAGGGCTGACACCCCCCGGCTTTGCACAGACCCAAACCGTCCACGGTTGGGAGGAGGAGGAGGAGACCGGCACTGGGAGCGCATGGGAATGTGCAAGGGCAGGGAAGAAATTTGGGTTTTAAAAGGAGCCTTTCTTAAAACATGATTCATAACATCAAACTCTTTTAGGAGGTGAGGAATCTCCCCACGAGCTCCCCCAAAGCGTTACCGGCAGGGACCCCAACGCTGGCAAGGTGGGGCTCCGAGCCCTCCGCGAGAAGGGAAAGTTGTGGGGTGGAATTACACCCACGGAGAACAAGCCCCCACCAGCTGCTCAAGGAGCAATGGACCCTTTCACGTGGATGGGATGAATCTGGGGCAATGCTCCTCAGAGAGCCTCGAGGACCACCGCCAAGCGCCGAAGACGCTCAAATTAACAGCGCTAACCCAGCCGGCGTGCCCCACCGCGCTGAGCCCCCGGACCATTGCACGCCCCTTCCTACACCTCGGCACCCGAGCCAGCACAAGAAGTCTCAAGCAACAGGCATGGAAAGCCACCAAGGCAGAACCAGAGCAGTACTACGCTTAATGCAAAAAACTCCTGAATAGCTTTCTTGCAGAAAATCACACTTCCAGGAGTCAGCTCCTGTAGCCCTTTACGGAAGACCTGTGGGTAACCCCCTCCTCAGCACTCCGCACCCCTCGAGGGAAACCTGTAAACGTGCAGAAAACCACCAAGGCCACTGGAAACTGCTGCTCGTTTTGCAGGCGAGTCCCAGCGGTTGTGACCACGGGTCCGGCTGCTGCTTTGGCCGAGTACGGGGGGAGAAAGCGCCGTGCAGGCGGTGGGGCAGGGAGGGAGCGCGGTCCCCGCCGCCGGCGGNAAACCACCAAGGCCACTGGAAACTGCTGCTCGTTTTGCAGGCGAGTCCCAGCGGTTGTGACCACGGGTCCGGCTGCTGCTTTGGCTGAGTACGGGGGGAGAAAGCGCCGTGCAGGCGGCGGGGCAGGGAGGGAGCGCGGTCCCCGCCGCCGGCGGTTTTGCCCGCTGCGCTGGTTCAGCCCGTCAGCCCACGAGCAGGAGGGCTCCAGCAGCACCCCGGCGGCAGGGAGCTCACAGGGCTTGGCTTCCCAACACAAAACCAGACCGAGACCCTCGAGGGATTCACATCTTTTCGAGAAACCTAGGAAACACCAGAAGACATTACGAGCCCGAACACAGCCCGAGACACCGACTCACGATGAACCTCTAAGCTGTGCCCCACCACCCAACCAGAGCAGACACCTTTTAAATATCATNGGAAACACCAGAAGACATTACCAGACCGAATGCAGCCCGAGACACCGACTCGCGATGAACCTCTGAGCTGTGCCCCACCACCCAACCAGAGCAGACACCTTTCAAATATCACCTTTGACAACCTCCCCCCGGTTTTGCCGATGATACCGGCTGGAGGAATCAGATGGAGGGACCCCGCAAGGGCAGCCTCACGACTCCAGGGTTTTCTGAAGCACTTTTGTTGAAACTGGCNAAAAAAAAAAAAAAAAAAAATCCTCTGGTATAATTTAGGAAGAAACATTATTTCCAAGTTAATGAGAAAAATATTTTAATTACAGTATTTAACAAGTTATGACTATGCCAAAATGTTCTCCTGGGAAGGCTGCACATATTTTCCCCGAACTTCAAGCAAGGGAGAGCGGAAGAGGGAAGGGGAGAAAGCACAGGCGGAAAACCACAGAAAGGAAGACAAGCAGCAAGGAAAGGCTTTTGTAAAAGCAACAGCAAACTTTCCAAGCCCCTGGTCAGCCATTAGCTCCTGTGAAACGAAGATAGACCAAGCCACAGCGTTTCAGTGGCTCTCTCCCAGTCCTGGCTAAGGAATACAAATCCCTCCATCCTGATAACCTGCAGCCCAAGAGATGCAGGGATGCTGGCGCAGGGCGCCTCCGCCCGCGATTGCTGCCGGGTGTTGGACATCACTGTCCTCCTCCAGGTCCCTCCTGGGGACCGGTGCACAGAGCACGTTGTCTGCGGGCTCTCCCCACGCCGGCGCAGCCCGCGGGCACGTGGGTGCCACGTTAACCGCTCAGCCGTTGGCACAACCGAGGGGTAGGGAGCTTTTCCTTTGAAGGCAGCTGATGGGGGTGATATTTGTTTTCTCTGCACGGCTCAACAGAAATATAAATTTCCTCATCAAAGCTGCAGACCGCAGTAAGTGGTGGTTCCCGTCGACTCAAGTTTCTTTCCTGGTAAAGGTCCTTTAATGCAGCCAGATCCCTCTCCCTTTTGGGGACACTCTGGACTTGCTCAGTGACCGTAAGTGCCACTGCCACCAGACAAGACCATAAAAACAGCATCAGTTTCAGGTACGCAGCTTGATAGGCAAAATTGCCATATCTGGCAGATGATTCATTGACCCGCATGATCTTATGACAGGTCCTCAGGTCTTTATTATTCCTGAATCACATCTGCTCATAAATACCAGAGGGTTTTTCACACCTAGTATTATTACAGTGAACAGCCAAAGGAGGACTCATTTCAGCTGCCTTAGAAAAATATTTCCCCCTCTTTTCGGCTTTTACAGGATTACAGGAAGGGACCGGCAGCAGAGGCTCCCCAGCAACCAAATCATTACATCTGCTGGGACTTCTGGGTCCAGCTACTCTTGAAGTAATTAAAAGGTTAAATAATGGGAGAACGGAAAAGAGGACTAAAATAAAAGTAGAGTCATTGTTTACTTCCCCGTGTTGGTTTTTAGATGATATCAAGCTCCCAACCAGGAACTCAAACAGCAGGGACTCACTTTGATAAAACATATCCTTCCTCCCCACTGCAGGCATTTGGGTAGTAGCTCCGGCGAGCCTGTGATCCCCGTTCCCCGAGAACGAGAGAGAATGGGATTTTCCAGTCACGCAGAGATGCCGAACACCCCCTTGGGCTGGCAGATCCCGGGACCGACCGACAGGGCTTGGAAAACTGTTGGCTGTTGGCTTGCTCACCGAGCTGAGACAATTCCCTTTTCTCCTCGTGAACCCAAAACCATCAGAGCTTGACTAAAAGAGGAGCTGGGGTCAGAACGAGGGGAACGGACGCAGGACTGCCTCCAGAGCGGCATGCAGAGCCCCGAATTTTCAATACATTCGATCAGAATAGTTGGCAGAAAACGTGAAAGTCATCTTTTCAACAAATAAAGTATTCCCTCAGCCCTTACTTAATGGTAAAGACACAGTAACAGCTTATAAAAATTTCTACCTCCATTTCTTTGCAGGAAGCAATAGAGTGATTTCCCCACCGCCTGGGGAAATAACAACAGCGAGCCACGCTAGGAAACAGAGTCCCGTGGGTCACGTCCATCCAACGCGGCAAGTTCATCCACGAGCAGGGCCGGCTGCAAGCCCGTGCTCACGCAAACCTCCTCCAAGACCTGAACCCCTGACCTCCCAACCGGGAGACCCACCTTGAGCAATTTGCCACACCGCAACCTGTCGAGATGATTAATGCCATCGACACGCAGGGTTAGCGTTGGCTGCACGCTAAGCCACCTGTGTCATCTGTCAGTCCTCAAGAAGACACTGTTAACCACAGCTTCAAATTTCCTGAAACTGGAGATAATTGTTGGTTTTGGCCCGGCTCTGAAACGTGCCCGGTGCGCCAGGCTCAAAGGCTCCTTGGGAACGCGTGATTTAATAGGAGACAAAAAAAATCCCGACTCCAGCAAAACTCCAGGCTGGAAGGAGGCTTCAATAGACTTCAACAAGCTGCATTACTGTTTTTTAATATTCCTCCTAAACCACCTCTCCCTCACGCTTCTAATGCCTACTGCCATTAGACCAAAGCTCTCGTTAAGAACTCGGAGCTGCGACGAAAGGCGAAGGCATTGCTGCCGCGAGCGAAGTCACGGCTGGCCCCGTGCGCGCAGCCCTGCCTGCCTTCTTCCAGCTCTCACCCGTCCCAGGCAGGCTCTGAGTTTTGGGAAGCAGCACGTACGTGCAGGGAAAACCTCGGGAACGGGAGCAGGGCACAGCTTCAGCGCCGCCGAACACCCATTTGGGACAACCTCCCGAGAAAACCTCCCAGGCAGAATCCAGGTGCCCAAAGGACGGGGACTGCGTTACTTGAGTTTGGGTGGGGTTTTTTCCCCTCTGAGTAGAGATGGAAAAGGTTTTTGCTTTTTTAAGAAACCCCAATGCCTCCAAGGACTGTGTGGTCAGCTCCACGCTGGACATACGTGGCGACAAGGTGCTTCAGGGAGGTGGGTGCACAAGAGGGGGTACTCAAGGGAGCTCAAAGCTGCGACGTAAAACACATCTCAGAGGTGGCAGGAGCCGGGTCTGCTTGGAGCAGGGTGGATTAAAGCACAGCTCTGGCCTCTTTTTTCCTTTATTTTGTATTTACGAGGGAGCATGGCCCCGTTTCACAGGCTCCCCGGGAAGCCGGACCCAGGCGGGCTGGGGCGAAGCAGCCACGGCATTTCCCAGCAGAAAGCAGGTCATCCCATCGCGTCGCCCAGAGCTTTCCCCATGGGAGAGCGTGCGCTTCCACCCCTCCTTGGCAAAACGGTGACACTGAGCCTCCCTCTTACCGCTGGCCGCGCAGCCGCAGCCTGGGAGATGTTCCTCCTTTCATTATGTGCCGCATCCAAAGATAATAGTTAGAACGGCACTTTCCCCGGACAGGTTGCGCATACCGGGCAAGGTCTGGAGCACACCTCCACCCCGCCGCTGGGGGATGGAGGCACCGGCTATGCCACCGCTACCCACACCGTCCGCTGAGCCGGTCCCCGGGAAGGCGGCCACAGGGACACCAGCACGTCCCTTTTGCCCCGGCCAGGCTGCAGGGCCAGCTCGGGGCTCTGCGCATAAGCCCCAGAGCGCGAAGGAGTTAAAGCAGCCTCATTGCTGAGGGATTTCTCCGTAATCTGTACACATGTCATGGGGATCAGGACTGTGGGTGGTAGTGCTAGTCTGTGGCAGTCGTTCAGGCCCATGGCCCAGCACCTGACTCGTTCAGAAAGCCCTCTTATCCGAGCAGTTTTCAAATTTAATTAAGAGGGACCTATGACGGGCTTAACGCCGCCGCTGTGCCAGCCCGAAAGCTCTCTCAGGAGTTTCGCACAAAGGCAGGAGGGAGCGGTGACACAGCCGAGGGATCGCTTGGCCGGCGCGGGGAGCCTCAGCAGGGTTTTGCAGAGTTTCACCCGAACCACAAAGCAGCAGCGGGNAAAAAGGGGGGGGAAAAAAAAAAGCGAAGGTGATGCTGAGAGCAAGGGGTCAGATTCTTTTCTGCAGAGGTAATAGTGGAACCAGAAGGAAACGCAGGTTAATAAAAAACGGGCCCTGTTAGTTAAAGTTTGCCAGCCCGAGAGTGCGGAGTATCAGCCGTGGGATGCAGCCGGAGCCCCCGCGTGGAGCCGGGTCACGGCAGGTGAGGGGGATGCTGCGGAGCAGAGCAAGGCAAAGCTGCCGGCAGCGCCCGCTCCGGGGGCAGAGAGGCCGGGCAGGGCACAAGGGAGCATATACGGTGCTCTTCCGATGGGAAAACTGCTGGTTATTGCAGTTCAGGTGTGTGAGTCCTCCAGGATTGTGTTCATCCCTCCTCACCCTGGAAATAATACACCCACCCTGGAAATACACCCACCCTGGGTGCCATTCGGGTAAGAGGCAACCACGGGGCATGTCAACGGGAACTAATTTTAACGTCTCTTTTGGACGATTTGTCCCAGGAAAGTTAACTCCATTCAGGGCAGGGACCACCAGTTTGACAGCGTAATGGTGAGAACATCAAAGCACCGGTCCAGGAGGAAGATCCCCAGCTAATACAAACAGGCTAAATAGAGACTCATTTCCTAAAATTAGTCCTAGGCCGAGATCCCAGGTGGAAGTTATGTCATTAACTGCTAATACAATTACCTGGATGACAGTAGCTATATGCCCTGACTTGAAATTTGAAGTCTTGGTTTGAGGTTAGGGTTGGAGGGTTTGGGTCCGTCCGTCCCCCNCCCCCCCCCCCCCCCCCCCCCTATTTTTGGCTACTTGGCAAACTCACCCAGAGCAGGAAATTAGGAAGAGAAACAGTCTCAGTGTCAATACTTCACCGAGTCTATTTACCATGGGCTATTTGCACTAGATAATCGCTCAGAAGTGTCTCACCTCCTCCACTCTTCAAGAGCCAAATGATGTCATGGAAGTGGCATCCAGAGCAGGAGCCAATATGAACCAAGGTAACCTGGGCCCAGCAGGAAATCTCTGGGGAGGACCGACAGCCCCATCAAATACATCAAATACAACTCCCCTTCTGCCCCGGGGCTGCCCATCGCCAGCACAGAGGGCAACCCCGTCCCCTCGCCCACCCCGAACAGCCCCAGCCTGGAAAGAAGCCCGGGGCTGAAGTGCCACCGCCACCACCGAGCGCCTGGGCAAGCCCGGAGCTCGCACACACGGCTGCGCGCAGGTAACTTCGTGAGTTCCGTCCTTTGCTTTCAAACCAGCCCAACTACGGCCGTTAAACAGCAAGCTTGCCAAATTTGTGACCTAGTCACGGCTCCGGCTGAGCTCTGTCTCCCTTTAATCCCTCCTAGCCAACGACAGCCATGGAGCCATCGGTATCCAACAGCCTCTGTAAAAGCGAAAGATGCCCTGCATCTTCACCCACCCCTCCAATTTCTCAGCACGAAGCCCCAGCTAAACCCACCGAGCACGTGAAAGAGCACCACGACACGGCAGCAGGGGGTGGCAGCTGGGGTCCCAGCCACATGCGGGTGAGTAACCGCCCGGTGGCCACCTCCAAGCCACAACGGAGCATCTCACCCAGGGCCACTCAGCTCAGTGAGCTTTTACTCCCACGGGAGGCAGCCACAGAAGCAAAAAACCCACGCTGCTCGCTGCTGGGAGCAGCCGAGGGGATGAACCGAAGGTACCCGAGCGCAGAGAGTGATGCGGGTCTGCTGGGGTGGCTTCCGCCGTGGCCGGTCCCACGCCCACTGGGGTCACCCGCAGGGGCTCCCACCCGGCCCTCCGCATTCCCGCGCCCTGGGAGCCGCGTCCACGCAGCCAGCCACGGGCTCTGGCACCGCGCTCCCAGCAGCCAGCCCTGCCCGCGCCACGGAATCCGTTACTCGGGGCGAGCAGCGGGGAACCGGCACAGAGCGTAACCGCCCGTCGCCGAACCGCCGCGGCTGCTGCCCACCCACGTCCCGCACAAGCCCCCGGGGACGCCGCGGGGTGCCAGCCTCTCCCGACAGCACCCCGGCCCCGAGCCCAGACCCGGCGGGGGCTCCGGCTCGAGACCTCCAGCCCCATGGCAAGCGGCCACCCCCAGCGCGGGGAGGGAGACGGCGGCAGGAATGCTAATACACCCCGCACATGTCCGAACACGTTTCCTCCGGGTGCTTTCGGGGCCAGGGAGCTGCTGCCCAGCTGGGGGAATTTGGATGAGGATCATTCTTGGGAAGAGCTCCCAAATCCTACCCCAACCCCCCCCACCACCACGGGGCAGGGCGGTGGGCTGAGCGCAGGCACTGAGCTGCTGGGGGGGTCCGGGGCACTCCTCGGAGGGGACCCCCCGGAGGAAGGGGACCCCCCCATCACCTGGACGGACCTGCAGAGCCTCGCAGGGCAGCGCGCCCACACCAACGCAGGGCAACTCGCGAGCCGGCGCTCCCGCCAGCTCCTTTCAGCTCTCCGTGGGCTCTCACGCACACACAGGGACCGCAGGGACAGGCCTGCGCGATCTTTCCTTGGCAGACCTCGAAAAGAAACATCTCGCCGTTTTATCCCACTATTTAAAAAAATAAAAGCAAAGGGCGGGGAGGGGGGGGCGGGGGGCATATCAGATGATTAAATATCCACAGCAGCTGAGACAAAGAGGAGGACGGGAACACAGAAACCAAGGGGGGGAAAAAAAAATATCTGCTTTTTATTATTAAACTATTATCTCAAATTTCTAATAAGCAGGTTGAAGTTTAAATTACAAGATCTCTAACAAAGTCAGGATCCAAACAGTTCAGGAGCCTTCAGATAACAATCGCCTTTCCCCAGATCGGTTTCAAGTCATTTCTTTGCAGAGACAAAGCTCCCATTCAGAGCCGGGCAGAGGGACCTCAGGGGTTTTATTACCCTCAGCATTATAGCCCCGAAGACGAAGACACAGCGGCAGGGAGAGGAGCGGGTCCTGCTTTCCCGGCGGTGCCGAGGGCAGCGCACCTGCGGCGGGACGGCGCGGCGAAGCCACCGGGACCGGGACGGCTGGAGAAGGGGGGCTCGGTGGTGGCTCAGCCCTGGGAAGCGCAACCTCAGCCCCCACTCAATGCGAGTCTCCCAGATTTTTTGGGGGGGGGGGAAGAAAAGGAGGGGAATGGGGACCCCTGAGCGCACGCGGGGTGCTGTCAGACCTGCTCTGCACGGGGTGGGAATTGCTGGAGAAAGCAACTCCTGTCCCCGGAGCAGCAACCAAGTTTGGATGCTGCGAAGGATAACACCAGAGCCAAACGATGTGCCGCAGCTTGTTAGAGACAGAATTAAACCTTGAAGCGTACCTTCCACTGGTAACCTGGCAGGAAGGATATACCAAACCTCTGATAAATAAAAGCTCTGCTGAAATTTAAAGGGAAAAGACATTTGGTAGTCATTTGGGAAGGTGAAACTGGGCTGGGAGAGCAAGCCCTCTGCCAGGCGGTAAGCAGAGAGCTGCTGGAGCAAACAGCAGCGCAGTCTCCATTTCCAGCACCACAGACCATTCCTCCCACAAGACGCTGGATCCAGCATCCTTGGTGCCTCCTTCAAAAGTAGCCTAAACTGGAAAAGCCGGTGTTAAACAACCCACCTCAGGGCAGGGCTTCCCAAATGGGCCGAAGGACCTGCAGATCACTGGCTGATTTCTTCCCAGTCCCTGCGCCACAGGACCTCTGCGGTCCACATGGGGGGCTGAGGCAGAGATACAGGGTGCCTTGCAGATTTAGACACCCCAATCCCACTTTCAGCTGTGCGTTGGAAGATGCCAAACCCATTTTCAAATCAGGCACCTTGGCTATGTCACCACAGGAGCCTCCAGGAGCTCCTTGCCCCAGTCCCACCAGCCGCCGGCAAGGGCTCTGCCCCACCTCCCTCCAGGTGGTACCAATGCCTGAAGGGGCAACGGCACTTGTGCTAATTGGGGTTAATTAAACAGGTGCGATAGCACATTGCACCACGCCATGAGGACCAGCTTGTCAGGAGCTGGCTGGGTGTCCCTGCCACCGAGCCACGGGCTCAGGGCTTGCATCCCCCGGGAGCAGCTGGCCAGCGTGGCGCCTGCAGGAGACAGCAGGCAGAGACACGGCACCCGCCTCATCCTCAGCGCGGGGCGGGAGGATTTGCCTGAAGATGTCACCCCTTCCATCCCTCCCCTCGCCCCCAGCCCGCTCCCTTTCCGCGGCGATGGAGGGGGGGGAATCTCCTCCCCTCACTGCCTTTCCCCGTGGGTCTTCCCCTCTCTCCCAGCTCCCCCCCTTCTCCCCCTCGCTCCGTATTGAGGCTGATAATTACCGCTGAATAGCCTTCCAGATTCCCATGCTCGTCAGCCTGCCCTCCCCTCCCACCCGCCCCCGCCAGCCCCGAGCGGGGAAGGAAGGATTAGCCACTGCTGACCGCAAAGCGGTCCGGGCTGGGGGCCACGGGGCAGGCAGGGCCCCCGTCCCGGCGCGGCACGAGCAGGTGAGCTCCGGAGGGTGACGCGCACCCGCCAGCCCCGGAATTGGGCCAAGGGGGTGACGAGCATCTGAACTTCACTAATCGATTTTAAGAACCGTAAGACCCAGGCACTTAGAAAATGTCACGATCTTAATACCTAATTCACTCCTTGAGTTGTAATTTGGAGAAATCGGCTGCACTTGAAATTTTACCTGCGGCATTTCCTTCAATTGGGCAAAGAAGAATTCCTACTTCGGCATCGATCATTATTTTATTTCCATCCCCTTTTAGATTTTTCCACATAAATTAATACTCTGATCCCACCTACGCTCACCTGTCACACATCCAGGCATTTTTGTTGTGGCTGCAGCTGGACTGCAGGCAAAGGGCAGCTACTCGATATGCTCTAACCTCTGCGTAAGGAGCTCGGACTGCAAATAGACCGCTCAGACCGCTGCTGCGTGACGCCGGCGGAGGGCTGGCTGCGGGAAACCAAGCTGGGGATGATGCTGGAGACCTTTCTGCTGAACACAGGCGCCCCCAGACACAGCCCCCCCCNCCCCCCCCCCGCCATTCCCACGTCCTCTCGTGTGCAAGCCGTCGTGCACCAAAGGCTCACGGCATCGCCAGCTGCTCCCTCGTTTCTGAGCAGAGTCGAGAGAGCAATTCCACCCATGTTACGTATCAAGGGCGCAGCAAAGCCAAGAACAAACCAACTTCTCCTGAACCCTCTCCTCTGCTGGAGCCAGAAATTGAGACTGAATTCCCTCCTCCGCGTTTGGCCCCTTTGGTGAGGAGCACGTCCTGGGCAGCACCTGGAGGTGACGGTCCCTGGCACAGCCCAGCACTGCCCGGCCTCGCCATGCCAGCGCCGAAGAGCCGGCCGCCCTGTCCACCCCACTTCAAGGCTGGTTGTGCCAGTGGCACACAAAAAAAGGGGGAAATGCCCCGAACTGGCACTCGGGGCAGTTTCACCGGCAACACATCGCACGCAGCACCTNAAGAGCCGGCCGCCCTGTCCGCATCCCCACCACGCACCGGCCACGGCCGAGAGCAGCTCTAGGAAGCGGCCAAGGAGGGGAGAAGGCAGCGATTTAATTCCTGCTCTACCAACAACCTGTATATCACAGCAAAAAAAAACCTTCCCCCGCACCTTCCCAGCCCAGCCGCCCTTCACAGTCCCTCTAATTAATTCAGGAGAAAATTAATTACAGCGGGACTTTCAGAAGCACGGCATCTAATGATCGACTCCCCCTGCTCTAAACCAGATAATCTCAGGCTCCTATTTGCGCTGCCAGACCTGGCTCTCCCGCCTCCCCCTTCCCACCCCAGCACAATGCCGCACTCTAATTTAGGCAGAGAAAGAGTCGCTTGGCAAAAGCGAATCAGAGCACTAAGGTCAGGCCCTGAAAAACAACAAAACTGCCTAAAGAAACCCCAGCGTTAATCCCGTCATGCTTCCGCCAAAGATTCCCCTTTTCAAGTGTTTTCTTCCTGGTAAACAAAGTTCTCTCCATTGGGCTGTGAATTTCAGGACACGGTTGCTTAGTAATACCGGGCTGAAAACCAGGAGGTTCGGCGTCCCCCCTCGCCCTCCCCAGTCCTCGGGGGATAGCACGAGGTTTATTAAATAAAAAAAAAAAAAAATATTAAAAAGACTATTGAAATCCAAAGGCAGGACAGAGCTGATTTACATCGCAATTATTCCTGCCCCAAGTGGAGTTTTCTCCCGATAATTTGGATTTGCGTGCTGTGCAGTGGAGATGCTCTCCCATCCCTCCCCGGGAGCCGGCTCTGCCCGTCTCCCCATGCTCTCGGGGATGCTCCCCACATGCTGAGGGCCCGAAACCCACGCTCCACACAACCCCGCCGAGGCGAGGGCTGCCCCGGGGCACCGCTGCGGACCCTCCCCGCGGGTCTGCCCCGCTCCCCCAAGGCTGGAAAGCAGCTTCGCCCCGCGCCCACCTCCCTGCCCGGCTGCAGGAGCGGTGCCTGCGTGAAGCCCCTGGGCTCTCTCTGCCCTCGCTGCCTGTATTTCCACGACCTCTGCTTTCCCCGGAGTCAGTTGCACCATCTCGACACCCTCCACACCCACGCTGGCACCCAGCAGTTACCCTTCCCCTGAAAGCCACGTGCCCTGAACCGTGCCAGCCGTGAAACAACACCAGGACTCAACTCTTCCCCTTCCCGTGAAGCGGCCCCTCCTCTGAGCATCCTCCACGCTGCACAGGCGAGGACAAGCTGGGGCACCGGGCCAGGGTAAGAGCACAAGATGGAAGCGCTGGAGCCATCGCCCTGTGTCCCTGAGCATCTTCCAACACTCCTTGCAGGAAAGCCACAAAACACGGGTGACGGGGTCACTGAGGGCGCAGCTCCAGCGCAACCATCGGTGAACACAGGTTTGCACAAGCCTTGCTTTCCCAGTGGTACAAACAGCGAGTAAAATACTCCCTCTGCCTGCCCTACTTAAATCTCAGGGACGGTTTCAGCGGCGCTCGGAGCCCAGAAGGACGCATCGATGCTCTTGGCCCGGGTACCGCAAACGAGAGGCCCCTGCGTGCCATGGGCTCCCAGCAGCACCCACGAGGAGAGGGCTAGCACAGGCGCCGCGTCCAAAACGGCTCCTGGCAGCCCGCTTGTAGGCAAACAATAATCCTCAGCTTGGCCTTAAACGGGTCAGGAGCCTTTCAGTCCACAACCTGGCACAGCCACTGCTTCCAAAGCCCAGATCCCGCTGACTTCAATAGGCGCGAGGCGCCCAAGTACCTCTGGCCCCAACTTCACAGCATCCTCCGAGACGCCCAGTCTGAGCGGCTCCGGTGATGCTCCCAGCCCGCCTGGAGATCGCACATCTGCTGTCACTCACGCCCGAGTGCTGCGAACGGCATCGCGGGTGCCCACCGCCACCCGCCCGAGCCCCCGCGTCGCTCGCTGCTTCTTGGCAGGGACCGGCCCGAGTCTGGCAAAGAGAAGGGAAGCGGTTCAGCCGCATTGCCCTCTCCCTCGGGGAGCTTGGAGGAACCTTTCAGGGTTTGCTCTGATTCCTGGCTAGCTATGTCACTCACACTCCGCTGCTATATAATAAATGAAAAATGCCTTTGCCTGGGTGGCGAAAGAGGGCACTGCCAGCAAAGCCGCAGCCTCAGCTTGCCGCTGAGGGTAAGACCACACCAGCAGCAAAGGTACATTTCCCCCCATCTATTAGCTAACAGGTGCCTGCCTCACAGCGCGGACAAGATTCCGGGAGATCAAAGCAGGCTTCCACTTATTTCAGCCTCTCAAAACTCCATTTAAGAATTTGACTATGTGTTACTTCACCCAGAGTAAGGAGACATCTTTCTCTCCAAAGCCAGCCGGCGCTCAGCTTCTTTGCAAGGGTGTTCAAAGCATCCTCTGGACCGACCTTCCTCCCTCCGCGGGTCCCACCAGCCCGGCGGGCAGCTGGAGCAGAAACGGGAGCCGCAACGCCGAGCCGAACTCTGAGCTCGCCGGGACTCGAGCTTCTCATCAGTACCCCGACTCCACGAGCTGCACCAGCGCTCGGCTGGAAATTAGCTNCACGAGCTGCACCAGTGCTCGGCTGGAAATTAGCCGGGGAGACTGCGAACAAAGTTTTAGCTTGAAAAGAAACCAGTGGGGGCTTAGAAAGCTGCCATTAAGGTAGCTTTGAATTTTCTGAGGTGGGTTTAGTGTTTGGGTTTTTTTTCCCATAAAAAAAGACAAAACAACCCTAACTCTTGCAAAACTCAGCTTTTCACCAAAACTGTTTCTAAACCCAGATTTGAGTGCAAAAGATTGTAAGAAGACAACCTTTTTTTTAGATTATATTAGGGAAAAACCTCTTTCCCCTGAAAAAATGAGCATTAACGGTGCTTCCACAGCAGTCCCTGCAACTGGCAGCAGGACGGGGACCCCCCACCCCGCTATCCTCTCCCTGCACGTGCGTAAAAGCTCTCTCCTGCAAGGGGGACCAAGCAGGGATCGCAATCGGGAGATGGAAAGGCAGGCAGGGCAGGCACGGGAGGTGTCCCCGGTTAAGCAGGCGGTGCAGGAGGTGCAGCCCTTTTCGGCGCACACCCAGGCGCCCCGGCACATGGGCAAAACCGGGGTTCAGTGCCAGCGGCTGGCGATGCCAGCTAGCCACAGCATTCGCAGCCCGCCCCAGCGATGCATTTCACCTCTGCACTCGCAAAGACCCTCTCTGCGGCCCACGGGGCTCCCCGCGACCTCTCGAGAGCTGCTCCAAAAAACAAGAAATGCACCCCGACAGCAAAGCGCGGAGGCACAGACGGGAGAGGGAGAAGATGGATCCCCGGCCGTGCATCCTTCCCCGGGCTGCGGCGGCGCGGGGTTGCCTGCGTCATCCTCCAGACAGCGGCACCCCCAAGGCCGAGGTCTATTTTCTGTTTGTTTTCCCAATTTCTCAGCAGCGAACCAGGCCAGTTGGAAAGCAAAGGAGCAAAAAAGCAGAGGGGAGGAGAAGGGAGGGGAGGGGAGGGGGGGAATTAACTCTTTGCAGTCCAGTTGTCCATCTTCATGAGATTTTAATCCTGCCACAGCAAGGTCAAAGTTGAACTCTGGGGCAAAGGGCTTTGTTTTGTCTCTGGAAATAGCGCCCACCATAGCAGGACAGTGACCAAGGGACCGGCGGCTTTTAGCTCACTTTTCAGACAGACATTTCCAACCACCTCACCCTTGAAACCTCTGGACTACATTTTCTTTTTTAAATGTTTCTTTTGTCACGTTTTAAAGTTTCTTTTTAACTCTCTCCTGCCAGGAAGGCAGCAGCCAGGTCCTTAAGAAGAGGTATTTCTGGGCTGGTGAAAGATGAAGTCTTGCTAAATGAGAGGAATGCAGCTTCTGTCTGAGCCCCTGGAGACGCGGGGCGTGGGGAAGGCTGATCTGACCACAGGCTGCTTAAGGAGTCGGCTGGGAGCTTTAGTTTCCAGAGGAGCATCGCTCCCGTCCCGCACCGGCTGTCAACGCATCGAGACCTTATTTTAACTAAATGAAGTAAAACCTCTTAAGTGTCATAATTCATCACACACACGTTATTCCACCCTGGCTTAAGAAGTGAAATATAGGTTTATGTTTATCCTTCCTCTCCCCCTCCCCCTCCTCC
>RSEF01000018.1:10440046-10452575 GCA_003993805.1 Himantopus leucocephalus | reverse complement strand
TGTAAGAGGTTACGGCTGGGCGTTTTGGGAGAGCTGAGTGCAGTATGAGACCGTGCTCCGGTGCTGGTGTGCAGCTATGGCACATCTGGCTCAAGAGTGCTAGAAATAAATTGCTCCCATCCTATAAATCTTGTTCCAAAGGTGGGGTGAAGGGGGGAGAAACCCTGTGAGCAGGGCAGGTGGGTGAAAGCTTTTCCCGTTACTGGGGCATTCACAAAAGCTTTCTCTGGGTAAAGTCTCTGATGTCCAATGCGTCCATGTGATGTCTGTCCACAGGGCAGTCCTTTCTCGGTCACCACTTCTCTTCCTCTCTCTGACCACGTTCTGACACAGAGCTCCATCCTTTAGGAGCTCCATCCTTTCCCAAGCAGGCTTGAAGCTGGCCAAAGGGTCGGTTTAGCTAAATAACTTTTGAAGCTATCCGAATGACAGATCCACAGAGACACACAGGAAAACTGCACAACTGTCTTTTAGAAAAAGAAGTAAAAATAAGAGAAGCTGAGGTTGCTTTTTTTTTTTTTGTGTGTGTGGCAGCTTTCAGGTTGGTTATCCAGCACACTTCTTGGCTCATCTTGGTTTTTTGAAGACCCAGCAAACAGAACGAGGGTGTTATGTGTTCCGGAGCTGCTGGAGAGCGGCCGGGTGCGAGCAGGGAGTGTGGCGCAGAATCTGCCCCGGCATCTTTGCTGCACTCCAGGCTCCCCGTGTGTACTGGGGTGTCACTGCCAGCAACCCTCAGGAACCAGTTTGGTGGCAACGGCGCAGCCATCCAGCGTGAATGTCCCCTGCCTTTGATGGCATAACCAGGCTACCCTGGGAGAGGGCTGAAATGGGCTCTTTGGGTCATGCAGCAGGTCCGTTCCAGAGGCAGCCCGGTGAGTTCTCTGACCTCCATCCTCACCGAAAACCCGGGCAGACCATGGATCAGCCCTCTGCAGAAAGCAAACTCCATCGTTTGCAAAACTGGCGGTAGATGAGTTTTTGCAATATGGGAGGGTTTGTGTCATTCAAACCCAAATTTGGAAAGAAAAAAAAAAAAAGAAAGCTCTGACCAACCGATTGGCATTTTTATTAATAATTTTTCAAAGCTGCAGGCGTACAGCCTCTCCCTTGTTCCAACAAGCGTGGGTGGGAGAGGGTTTGCAGCCCAGCCTGCACGCCCGGGCACGGAGGTGGGCGAGCTATTGCAGGCTGGCTCTGGCCGAGCGTTGGCTACGGCTCAGCTCTGCTTCCAGGGCTAAGGAGAAGCCAAGCCAGTGGGAACGTTCTCCAGCATCGTTTTCTGCCATTCACAGTAATTTTTATTTATATGTTTGCTTTTTCACATGCAGATGGCCAGCATCAATGGCTCAGAGCTGTGGTTTGTATCCCAGAGCCAAGCAAGTCGTCTTGTCCTGGCTCAGCCTTCAAGCGAGCTGGCTTCCCCGTCTCTACCTGGGCTGTTGCTATCTCTGCGAAGTGGGTAGCGCGTTCCACAAGCTTCCAGCAGTAGGTTGCTGGCTGTTTGCATCATAAACTAGTGTTTAAAGTGTGGTTATGGTCAGAAAAGAGCCAGAGTGCAACTGTAAAAATGACATCCTAGGTTTTTGTTTTTTTTTTTTTTAAATATTTATCCCTTGTCAATGGCTGTCCCTATCGAATTTGCTCCGTGTATGAGTCGCAGTGAGGTTTCTCACTCCCAAACTCAGCGCGGCAGCTGGAAGCTGCCTTCACGCTTTGCGTGGCGAAAGGAAAGCATCGGAAAGCAAAGGGACGGGCAGTCACCGTTGCTCCCAGTCACACAGGCTTCCAGGGCATGTGCTGGACCCGGCTTAGACCGCTGCATGCTCAACCATGCCTACTCTCAATTTATGTGGACTGAGTGACCGGGAGGACGTTGTCTGTGTGTGGACTCCCTCTTCCAACGGGCGTGGGTTTGGGCAGCTTTTGAGAGGGCTACAAGCTTGGTGGTAGGGGCCCCGAAAGAAGACTTAAACCCGCATTGAGCTGGCAGCAGAGCTCTGCCCATCGTGTTTCCAGAGAGAAGTGGCTTTTCCCCAGGAGGAATCCAGCCGGGAGGCTGGTGACCATCCCACAGCAGGGATGGCTCAGACCAAGAGGGCTCTGCTGTGGGAGCTCTGGCTCGGAGCAACGGAGACTTGGACTCCGCTCCACCATCAATGGATTTTATTGTCCTGCGGGGTTTTGCTCCAGCACTTAATTCAGCAGCTCCATTCATTTTGATCGGTACGTACATATATACCTTGGCACTTGGCTGCCAGGACGGGCCAAACGGTATTACGCAGCCCTGGCCAAAAAGCACAGGGCGAGGTAGGGAGGTTGGAGAAAAATTCCTCCCTTGCTCGGGTGAAGTTCCTAGAATCTGCGGGGAGGTACGGGGCGAGGGTTGGCACCGGCACGGCGGCCCCGCCGGCTTGGACAAGGGCTTGAGAAACTTCTCAGCTTGACTTCGAACCGCTCCGTAAAAAATTCAGGACAAACGTTGGAGGTAAACTGCTAAATCATGTCTTAAATCCTTTCCTCCGGAGTCAGATTCCACTCCCGGCCGCTTACCCGGCACATCTGGAGAGGGGATGCGAAAGTCTGAAATTCACTCTAAACACCCCTCCTTTCCCTTCCCACCGCCTCCCCACCGACCTGAGACCTCCTTGAGTGTGGGCAGGGATGGGGGGGGACACACGGCGCTAATTACTGTCCGAAACGTGGGTGAGTTACGGCCGCTGAGCGCACAGGGCTGGTTTTGTGCACCGTGCTGGGTGTGGGCATTGCTCTTTCCTCACAAAGGTGAGACCTCCAGGTTTTGAAGTCGGAAGAAGCCCCAGTCCAGCTCCTGAGATCCTTCCTTAGCTTCTTCCCCCTAATATTTGTATTTTCTCAACTGGAAGGGCTTGTACAGAGAACATCCCCAGGTGGGCGTTGGGTGGTGATGGGACCGTGTCGCCGAATTTGGTGTCTGCTTGGGAACAGTGGGTCCAAAAAAGCCACCGTAAAGAAATGAGTTTGGCACTTGGTGCTAATCAGGGCGAAATCAATGGTAGGGACAGCAAATCTGGGGAAACCTTCACCGTGTTGTAAGGTTGGCTAGTTTTGGTGGGTTTTATTTATGTGGTAGTGATGGATGTGTGGAAGTGAGGGACGTCCAAATGTCTTGTTTTTGGTTTGCTTTTCAGCTGCTACCTAAGCCTTATTTTCCGTCTCTGTAGAAACGGGAATTTTTTGGCACCGTTGCCCGTACTGCGTCACACACGTACCAATGCAATGGGATTCCCAAGTACCTGCCACCTAGTCTCTAGACAGAAAAAAAGGAATTACAGATACTGCATTGCTCTGTGGGGAAGGAGCAGATGGGCACAGCGTTTTCCGCAGGTTTCTGTCTGTGACTGTGAAGAGAAATTGGTTCATTATTGTAGGTCTGCAAAAAATTAAATTCGTCATATTTCCTGGTCTGCCTGAGGTTCTGAAGTCACAAATTAATTTTTCTTTGGCATGAGGCGAATTGTTGGCCTCCCGGGGCTGCCTTTGGACAGGCTACTGATGGGGACGGTAACCAAGTATGACAGCGCTGCATGTTGCGTTTCCATTTTCTTTACAGAGCCCCGCTCCCTTAAAATTAGGTAAGATTCATGATTTCTTCTTCGACAGGCCAGCCAATAAGGAAAAGCATCTTTAGCCCAACCTAAAAAAAAATGAAATTTTTTTTTTTAGTAGAGAAGTTCCACTTTATATAGTATGTCGGTCCCAAAGAGTGCGCTGAGGGTGGAACAGCCTGACCTCCGGGTCCTGGGGAGTGAAGGAAAGGTTTTTCGTGAAAACCTGTGTCCTGCTGATCCTTCTCTTTCTCCCTTCGATGGGTTGTTTTTATGCCAAAGGTGGATGCCTCATTGTTCTGCAAATATCAACAAGGTGTGTTCCAAATAAGTCCTGTTTTCCAAAGGGCGCCCGGTCTGGGTTGTGTCGGTGGCTCGACACTTCAGCTTGTGCGTCCCACTGCAAAGCACTGTCGTTTTGGAGCAACCTCAGGCTCCGACAGCTTCATTGCCCGTGTCTGATGGCAAATTGCGAATTTGAAAATGTCTTCTCCAGTCTGAACTTTTATCCAAATCGTGAACAATATTTACTTCTTTTTTTTTTTTTTAAAATTAAAAAAAACCAGAGATAATCTGATGTTTCCCACCAGTTTGGCCCCGGGTTGTTCGGCACTGGAAGAGGATGGGCCAAAATACCCAGAGAAGGACAATTCTCACAGCACCAGTTTCCGGCCTGAGCACAGGGAGGAAGCGATGGAAATCTCCTGGGAAATCCTGTTCTCTTCTCATAGGATTCCTGGCCGAACTTTCCACTTAGTCCAAAGTTCTGTGGGAAAAAATTATATATATGTATATATGTAAAAAAAAAAATATATATGTAGACACACTTGCACGTTGCCTTTTCTGTTAATGGAACTGGCCAGTTTTCAAGGGCGATAGGCGAGACCTCTGTTCACCACNAGTTTTCAAGGGCGATAGGCGAGACCTCTGTTCACCACTGATTGCCCTTTGCTCCGGTAGTGCTTTAAGAGAAGTGTTGCAATTATTTTTGCGCAGTTTCTTACCCTTTTTTGGTTTGCCTGTGTTTTCTCTATATCTTAATTTTAGGAGCTGCAATAGGAAAAATCTTTCTTTCTCTCCTCCCTGTCCTGCCCGTGTCCCAGGACTTTAACTGCCGGGGATAAAGAGCAGGCTATTGGAAGGAGGTGCGTGACCAATGGTGAATATTGTGCGTGTACGGGTCGGTCTGTGCCATTTGGTAAACAACGGGGAACCGGCAGGGAGGAAGAGCAGTGATGGGCATACGGCTCTCCAAGCAAATAACCCCACCGTTCCTCCAAGAAGCGCCCTCCCCTTAAACCCTCGTCCTTCAAAACCTACCACAGAAAGCTGGAAATCCCGCTAGAAATGAGGGGGGAGAGGGAGCACCACCATGGGAAGAGGCTGCGTGTGCAGAGGATGAGGAGGAAGGGGTGCGATGGAGCTGGTGGCTCGGGGAGGTGTCTCTGCTGCTCCCAGGATATTGTCTTAAATAAACCGGTAGCGACCCTGGCCTCGCCGAAAGCTGTTCCCTAAAGCGGGTGCCAGCGTAGGTATTTGGGTGCTCCCCTGGGGCTGTACCGCCGCGGCCCCGGGGTCCCGACGGGCTCCTGAGCCTATTTTAGTGTCCGATTTTTGCTTGCTGTTTCCCCCGCTGTTACTGCTGCTCACCCTCTCGCTTCTGCGGGACCTTCTTCTCTGTCCCCGCGGCTGTTTTACAGAAGGCGCTGCTGGTGGGTTGGATGATGAGGGGGCGCTGCTGGATCCGGGGTCCTTCTGGAGTATTTTGCTCCCGAGGATGGCACCGAGGTGTTCCCACGTGTCGGATCCCAGAGCTGCCCTGGCTCTGGCTGCCGTGTCAAGGAGGGACCACCCGTAGGAAGGCAAAGTCTCCCCCACAAGGCCAGAGAGGCACCTTTGGCACCGTTAGAAGGTCCGTGACATCTCTGGTCACACCACCGATAAAAGGGGATCACGGAAAGCGTGGGAAAGTCGGCTGGGTTGGCCGAGCCTGCCTGTCCTCCCCCCGGGCACCGCCGCCGCCTGCCCACACCGCCCGGCAGCTCTGCTCCCGTGTTTGGTTTGAGCGGTGAAAGTCCACGTGAAGAATGAGAGGAATCCTGCCGGCTCGGGCCACCGGGCTCAGCGGGGGCCGGGAACCCGGGGGTCCTCCCGCGCTGCCCAGGGCAGGAGCTTGCAGGAGCACCCAGGGCAGGTGGGGCTGATGGCTGTTTTGGGGTCATATCTTCAAAAGATCTGGTTTTCAGCACCCCCCTGAGGGGCTATAGGACTGGTCACACTCTTATTGTGTGCTACTGAAAAATATCTTTATTTATAAGCCTCTGGTATGTTCCTGGTCCAGAACTGTTTGTCCGTCTCATCAGGGTCTTAAAAGCGTCAGGCAGGAGTCCCAAATGAGTGGCAAAACGCTGTGAAGTCCAGGTGCGAGGCATCTTACTTTGGGGCTATATGTTTTTAAATCAAAGTTCTTTCAATATCCGTATCTGCTTGTGGTTAATGGGTTACAGATGCAAATTGGCACTTCCAGCTCCTGACCCGAGGTGCCCTGGCCAGATCTCATGACTGAACCGAACGGGGCCAAGAAATATCGACAGGCTGGAAAAGCACCGGGCTCCCCACACTGAGGATATTTTCCTTAAAGCTCCCGCTCCCGGAACCGTGTGAATCCCAACTTTTCCTACCTGAAAGCTAAATTTTGGTGGAGGAGAGCCGCTTTCCTGAGTGAACATGAACGATGCGAAAGCCAGATGCTCTTTTCATTTCATTATTTATTTCCGTTTACTCAGGGATTTAATTCTATTTTCAAGTGACCGTTTGATGAAGTTTGGGGACACTTCTTGCTTGTAGCGCCTGGTTTGCATAGCCTCCAGCCCTGCAGCACCAGCCTGAGCCCAACTCCCCGGGGCTATCGGTGCATCCGCGCCCCGCGAGGGGGCCGGAGGGGATGCTAAATGCGTTGGATCCCCCACAGCTGCGTATCGCTGCGGGGCACAAGCTGAAATTCCTTCCCAAAGCACGTGCAGTGAATCTCATGTATTTTGAAGGTGTTCTCCGCAGCAGACAGACGCTGCCGGGGCAGGGGTCGGGCTTCGTTGACGTAGAACCGGTTCACGAGCGCCGAAACGTGCCGGTGGGTGGTGGGGAGCGCTTGGCTGCATGAGCGAATTCTCGCCGTACCCTGCGCCACTCGGCTGTTTTCTCAGGCTCCCCCGGGAGGGGGGGATTAAGGGCCGGGGTGTGTTTGGTTTGGAGGGTGTAACTGTTTATGGACGCGTATTAAGAATGGGATATTCGGAGATGCCGAAGTGAGCACAAGTCCTCTAAAAGTCCGCTGGGGGCCTGTGCTCCTAAGTCACTTCATCCCTGGAAGAATCCTGTGTTTAACGTGGGTACAGCTGCTCGGGGATCAGGTTGCTCTTGGGAGGTATTTTTTATTTATTTTTGTCGGAGATGTTGCTTTAAATACCATCCCCCCCCCGTCGTGTTCCCCGTTTTTTTGTGAATGTGTCTGCAGCACAGCTGGGCGCTGCTAATAAATCTAAAATAAATGAATTGCATTAATAAGAAAAAAAAAAACCCAAAACACTTTATGGTAGACAGCTCCCGATGTGCTTTTGGGCATTTCCCTTTGGCTCGGGCTTTGCTGCCTTCCTTAGGAGGGAGCCCGAAGCGGCTGCTGTGTAACGGCAGTTTGGCAGCGAGGGGGGGCAGGGGACGCCGTGCAGGGCAGCGGGCACAGGGCACGCCTCGGGTGTCCCATGTCCCCGTTGCATCGTCTCCGTGTAGCGCGGCTTTGCAGGGGATAGGTTATGGAGGAGCAAAAGGTCATCCGTGGGGGTTAGCAGGGAACAACGTGAAAACACGAGGGGTTTTTTTTCCTCCTGATTTTACCAAAGTCATTCCCGAATGGGGTCTGTTGGCTGCACAGCAGAGCACAGCAAGCCCGCGTCCCTGCGCCAACTCGCTCTTCTTTAATTAAGGTGGCCAAATGGCCATAAACCCCTGAGCCGCTTGCTCTTTCCAGGCAGCTTATTTCGCTTTAGCTTAAGCCTGCTGCTGGCCGGTTGGTGCCGAGGAGCATCCCTGGAGCCGGTGGCATGGATCAAAGCCGGAGCGCGTGGTGCCTTGCTGGCGATGGCAGCGATGCCCCCGCCGGCCCCGTGCCTTGGCCTCCCTTTGACGACTCTTTGGGCTCCTCTGTGCAAGTCTTTGCCTGCTCCTCTTGTAACTGCGCTCACGAGGAAATCTTCAAAGGCTCAGTCCTATCAATTTTCCCCACCATATGTTCTCATTAAAAAATTTATTGTGCACTTTATCTTAGGATTATTTGCCATCAATTAATAAAACATGTTGCGAGCTTCAAATGAACATTCTCCCCTCCCTGCTTGCCTTTAACGAGGGAAAGGACGGAGAAATATGAAAAAAAATTACCATGACAGATGGTGTTTTTTAACCTTTCTTTTGCCCAATCTGGAGGAAAAAAAAAAAAAGTTCTCAGAGTATTGACATGGGTTTTTAATTATGAGTTACATCACTTGAAGGCCTAATCCGAAGCTTAGTGAGCTCAGCGGACAGACTGCCAGCCCGAAATACGTTCACGTGTTAAGGCATATGGATGCTGACACACGGGCACAGGCTGGAGCGGGGTGACGGGGACAGGGGCTGCGGGGTGACGGTGTGGGTGGCTGCGGGAGCGGGTCCCCCCCTCTCCTCCCGGTGCCAGGCCAGGGCAGGGAAAACTGCAAAATCCATTCCTGGAAGCAAACGGTTGGCGACTGGTGCGGCCAACAGCTCCCAAAGGCATGCGGTGTTGGCAGCCGGAATGTCGTGTGGTCCTTGGCAGTAGATGTCTGGTCTTGTAGGTAACGGGGGGGTTTTGACGGAGGTTTAAGAAAGTGGCATTTGGGGGGTTTTAAAGAGTTGCCGAAAGGAGAGCACCGCCCCGCCGTGCCCCTTCACATGGGGAGTGTAACCCCCGATGTAGGGGATGTGGAGGGAGCCCGATGACCCCAAGCTAAGGGGTGACCCTCCCTCTCCTTTCCCACTCGATGAGATCAGGAGGGTATTTTTTTCCCTCCTGTTATTTGCAATTTTGGGCCGTTTGACAGGAGCGGATTCCCGGGGCCGGTGGGGTTGGTGGTGGGGAGATGGGGCGGGAGGAAAAGCAAATACAACATCTACCGGCAGTGCCCGCGGATGCTGCAGGGCTGTACACCGTGTACCCGGCGGAGCATTTGCTTTGTGTCTGTGCCTACCAGGGGAAAATAAATACAAAAATAATGCACACAGACGGGTTTCTTATATAAATAAATGTCTGGGGAGAGACCTGGCTGTGGGTAACCTGCTGGGAAAGTCCTGGTCAGATGGGAATTGTAGAGTTAAACACTCCAGTCTCACTTGGATGTGTCTCGGCTTTGATTTATACTTCTGATTGGATGTTTGCCTGGCCTGATCAGAGAGTTTGGGCAGCGGCTCATGTTGACACTTGGTGTTTAGCTCTGGGTAAAGTTTAAACAGGACTTATCATGGCTCTGACACCTCGCGAAGGCTTCCCTGGTTTAATAGCACGCTTCATGCCATCTCTTGCGTAGGTTTTTACTGCGTTGCCGTCCTAGATATTCAAAAAGAAAAAGGTAAACTTGCAAAATAAATTCATGGAACGGCTTATTCAAAGCTTCTTCTAATTTTAAAATAACCCCGTTGCCCTCAAATCGTGTGACCGTTTCTCTACTCGCTTCCGCTGGTATAATATAAAGCCGGCAGACGTGATGTGAGGTCAGTGGGGCCGATCCAGCCTTTCAGAAACTGTTAACTGCATTGCCCGTATTGCCCGTGTTTGCCCCCGAAGCAGCGTTGGGCTCTGCGGGGACTAAAGCAGCCTCGCACGGGAGGAAGGGCTCGGTTTTGGGCTTGAGCGTTGCCATGAGACTTCAACTGGAGTGGGTCAAAATGGTAACTCAAATCTGTGACCATCTGATATTTTTTCCCCCAAATTGTAAGGGCTTCGTCCTCTTTTGCTTGCACCCTCCCGTGCGGGCAGGAGAAGGGGATGGGTGACAGTATTTAGAAGGGAATAGCTGACCATATTTATCTGACTTACTGCCATTCACCTAATATCAAACTCGAGGACCAGCAGAGAGGTGCGTTGGAAGTGGCGTTTAACACAGCCATTCCCCGCCTGACGCGGGCTCTGGCTTTGGACTAAGCTCGTGCTAAATAACATTGAACTAATTTAATTTTATGCTTTGGTTTTTATGGGTAACAATTAAGAAAAAATCAGTGGAACGTAATTACAGCACCTTGAAGTGCAGCGTTACTGGGCCAAAGACTGAAACGAGGTTACGATACGACGGCCTTTTATCTCGGATCTGATAGGGGTGTTATTCATTGTATTAAAAGTTTGCCAAGAGAGGCTTCACTGAAAATTAACCCGTGTTATCACAGTGAGTAATATCCTGGTTTTATCATGTGGAATAAATAAATAACACAGACTTTAGGCTTTTGCTTAATGAGGTTACACTGAGTGCAGAGCAAGGAAACAGTGTTAACTCCGATGCAAGAAAACAGTGATTAAGGCGAGATGAAACTGGAACAGAAAGTGCCCCCAGTTTTCTTGCATAATGGCAGAGCTTGTATTACTATTAATTATATTATGCAACGGGAATGGGATGGAATTTGGCTCTATCTAGCAACAGACCGGGGTGAAAAAACTCTTTGCAAACCTCTCTCTGATTTCTCAGGAAAATTCCACTTCCGTGATGCTCCCGACACCATTCTCTCGCCTTGACCGGTTGTGGTGGTTTGGCTTCGAGCCACCCTGCCGAATCACCCCATTTGGCCCGAGGAGCCTTTGCCGCTTCATCTCGCTGGTGCTTCTCCCACCTGCATCCCCAACCCGCCGCTCTGCACCGCGGGAGCGGCAAATCCAGACTCAACGTGATGCGGAGTGTCGGCAGCACTGATGGGGAAAAAACACCCAAATCAGAACTATAGAATATCTCCAGTTGGAAGGGACCCATATGGATGATCGAGTCCAACTCCCAGCTTGTGAGAGCTGAGCTCTGCTTGGTCACGGCACGTGCTCCTGACTTGCTTGAGCGTGTACGATGGGGCAGGAATGCTGGCCAGGCACTTTCCCCAAGGAACTGATGGTATTTCTTTAGGTGAATAGTTAAACCCTGTAGAAGATGCCTGTGATACTGGTGGGAGTGGGGCTGGCAAGGCAGCTGAAGCCAAGGGAAGGAGGGGGCTGGCGTCTGCCCAGCCACCGTGACATGGGCCCTGGGGACATCCCGTCCTACGGCGTGTGCTGGCAGGGATGGAGGGGATGCTCCTCGTGCTGCAGGCCCGGGTTTGGGAACCAATTGGCCTGATGAAGAGAGTGTTGTTACGGGCGGAGAGATGAATAGCCCGATTCTGGACTTCATTAGCCGAGAGCATGGAATGGTTTCACGTGAACAAAAGGACCGTCCGCGACATTGATCCTTTGCACCTCTTTAGCTTTGTTCAACCTCTCTCTGCCCCAGCCGGGACACCCCAGGCAAGAAGAAACCAGCCGCGGCAGGGGAATTAACCGTGCTTTTCACTGAACACGCACGCAGGACGGGGAGCCGAGCCGTGCCAGATGGGTTTAAAATCCCGAGCTGGAACGGGGGAGCCTTGATGCCCCCCGGGCTCACCGAGCCGGCGGGTCGGAGCGGTCTGGAGGAAGAGGAGCAGGCGGCTGTGCCCCCCTGGGGGTGCCGGTCCCATGGCCACAGCTCGGCACAGAAAGCACCGTGGAGCCCGGGCTCGGCACCGCTCCCGGCTCCAGCTGCACCCAGGTTTCCCTTCCAAAAAGGAACTTTTTCCTCCTCCTCTGAAATAATTACACTGAAGAGCTTAAAAAAACCCAAACAAACCGCTTGTCCCTTCGTGCCAGTGGATGTTAATAATACCAGGAATACTATTATCCTCTGGGCTATCATCATCTGTAATACCTCCAGAAATCGCTTGGGTAGTTTTAATAATGTTTGTGCCTTTTCTTTCAGCCCTTGTTATCTCTCAGGTTCCTCCGGGCTGAGGGAAGGGTCACGGCATCCACGTCGCTTCTCTAAAGCGCCTTTGTTTTCCCTGCGCAGGTATTAAGTTGATGGCACAACAATCCCCGAGTACATTAGATTCGCTTTCCTGCCCTCCCCTGCCTGAATGCAGACCTTGTGCGTCCCCCGTGCCTGGAGCGAGCCCGGCGCGGGCAGCCCGAGGAGCGGGTCCGCAGGAATGCGGGTGAACAGAGCCAAATTGTTCCAGCCGGGAGAAGAAGGGAAGAGAGAGGGAGAAGGAGAGAAAGGGAAAGCGTAGGGGGGAGAGGAAGAGCTGGGAGGGAGGGGGAAAAAAATAATTCCTTGTCTGTGCGTGGTGGAATTTCTCTGGAGAAGTTTGCAGGATGGTGCGGTTAAAAAAAAATAATGTTTAGCAAAATAATAGAGAGTCCTCCCTCCCACACGTGCCATAAGGGGAGGTTTTTGTCAGCACAGTGGCCTCCATGGGAAGGTGACATTTGAGAGAACAATTGCGGGGCTGTTGTGCCATGCCCGCCGCTATGAATGAAGCTTAAGAAAAGGTGTCCTTGGCCTCTTGCTAAAACCCATCATCTTCTCCGTTCGCTGCGTGCGCCCGCTCGTTGCCGCTGCCTCCCAAGACGGGCCGGCAGCTTATAAACAAAGCGGTATAAAAGATGAGATCGGAGCACGCTCCAGCCTCAGTTCCTTGCCGGTGGCGGCAGCCAGCTCGCCGCCCGTCCCCGCTGCAGCACGCGGGGATGCCGGGGCTGCGGCGCGGTGGTCCCTGCTCTCTGGGACGACCTGGCATTGCAGAAAGCAGACTGGAGGACAGAGGCGTTGGGAAGCCGGTCCTGAATGGAGGCTTTGGGGCAACTTGTCCTTCGAGCTGGGCCACGTGGT
>RSEF01000018.1:10421196-10439946 GCA_003993805.1 Himantopus leucocephalus | reverse complement strand
TCTGTTGGGGGCTCCAGAGCTGGAGGCAGTACTCCAGGGGGAGTCTCCCCAGAGCAGAGTAGAGGCGAAGAATCACCTGTTTTTCCCTGTATACCACAGTGGGCATCCCTCACCTGATACTTTGCAAGTGGGTTTCATTCTCACAACACCCAGTAAAGTTAAAACAACCTTTTTTTTTTCTGGCTTACAGGGGAGAAACCGAGTCAGAGGAGCAGCTGTGGGACTTGTGCAAAGCCCTGTGGAAAATGGGAGAGGCCACCAGGCTCCACTCCAGTCCCTATTTTCCCCCTTTACACCAGAGGGATGAAGAACGGACACAAACACCGTAGATAACCAGCCGAGAGCCCTGCTGTCCTTCTGGTCAGCCGTGACGTCTGGCTGAAGCAGGTTGGACCCACAACTGGTGCACGGGGTGGGCACAGTGTGGACCTGAGGACTCACGCTGGCTCATTACTGTTTTCTGTTGGCCCATAGCTCCAACGTTCTTCTTCTGTAGTGTATTTATTTACTTTTTTTTTTCCATTGGAGAACAGGCAGCACTATGAGAGAGTCGAGGGAGTTGCTGTGGAGTGGGTTGGGTGGCGAGGGGGACCGGGCTGGCAGTAGCCTGAGGCTATCGTAAAAGAAGCTGAAATGGGAGTGTTAATGCTTTAGCTGAGTTATGGAGAAATGGTTTTACTGTTCGAAAAGAAATTGCGAGACTGATACGTCTGGGAGGGTCTGGGAGCACACTGCACCCCTGCAGAGGCTCGGGAGCAAGCGGAGGCTGGAAGGACACGGGAGCTCTGAGGGGGGTGTGTGCGCAGAGAGGTGCAGAACTGCAGATAATTTCAGCTGGAAAGGACCTCTGCAGGTCCCCAGTCCAACCCCACGCAAAGCAGCGCCAACCGCATTGCTTTGCTCAGTGCGTGTCCTGTCGAGGGCTGAATATCTCCAAGGATGGAGGTCCCACAACCTCTCTGGGTCCCTGTTCCAGTGTCTGACCACCCTGACGGTGAAAACGATTTGTGCTAATGCTCTGTGTCCCTGCTTGTGACCACTGTCCCTTGTCCCGTGCGAGAGCAGCCTGGCTCTGTCTTCTCTGCACCCGCAGATGAGGCAGTTGCAGACAGCAGTAGGATTCACCCCCTGCCTTTCGAAGGCTGATCAAACCCACTTCTCTTGGCCTGTCCTCAGCTCTTCACCATCTCAGTGTCTTCTGCGGGAGTCAAGCCAGTATGTCCATGTTGAGCAACCTGGGCTGGTGGGAGGTGTCCCTGCCCATGGCGGGGGTTTGGAACTCAATGATCTTCAAGGTCCCTTCCAACCTAAACCATTCCATGATTCTGTGATTCTATGTCTGTCTTGTACGAGTGTTGGGGGGGGGCAAGACTGGACATGGTACTGCAGATATGGTCTTTCAGGTGGTGACCCCCCTTGGGTGGGCTGCAGAGGGCTCAGCCCTCCCCTCCCTTTCATAGCTCTGGGTCTTTCAGAGATTAAGTGCCGCACTGGCAATGGCAGCCCTGGTGAGTACCTGCATCTATGATGCTAGACAGCGGTGCATCACGTCACGTGAAGGAAGGGAGATGTCCTCTGGTTTAGGTGTCTCAGCCCACGTGGCTGTTCAGCTGGTGCCTACACACACGGTACAGACTTGGGGTGTTTGGTTTTGGTGTTCTAGTCTTGTCCATCCCTGGTGTCTTTAGGAGCCATCTTCAGCCGGCGTGGTCCTCTGCTGGCACCAGTCCGATTAACTCCCTTGAAGTCAAAAGCTCCTACAACAACAATCTGCTGGGAATTATGAATAAATGCAAATAGTGTTTGTTTGATTTACTTTTCAGGTCTGGCCAGGAAACCTTCAAGTAGCAGCACTTTCCCTTTTAAGCAGGTAAGTGCTTTTTTAAAACATACACGGGAATGTCTGTGCTCCTCTGTTTATCGCTATAAATCTCTCTGTGCCCGAGCTTTTAAATAGCGACTCACATGGTAACTTCATGCTCGTGAAATTCATGAATGTGAGGAGCTGATGGACTGAGCGGCCGTAGCCCATGGTGGGACACCGACTTCAAACTGGGGAGAGGAGAGAAGCCACGGGCACGTGGGGAGAAGAGGAGAATGGGGCTGGAGGAGAACTGGACAAGCAGTGGATGATGGTCGATTCTCTGGCCCAGGGTGAAGGGGTGGTGGGGTGGCGGTCCCCGCGCCGGCACGTGGGAGGTGGGGATGTTGGCTTACGGGAGATTTATTTCATCTGGGGAATCTGATCTGTCAGGCTGAAGGGGAACGTAAGGAAATTCTCTGAGAAGAGATGGTGAATGATCAAATCAGCTGAGATTTTTGGCTTAAATATTTTGTTTTTAAATTCTGCAATAAAAAAATATGTTTTTTTAGTTTTAGTATTCATTTTTTCAACATTTTTCCACGAAAGGCAGAAACTTTTTCAGGGGAGGGGGAAGTGTAACCTAACCTCCAATTTTCTGTCCCAAACCAGTTTTGACCAGCTATTCCAACAATGTAATCATCAGAGGGTTTTTTTTTTTTTCCCTCCTTAGCAAACAGCAGGCCAAGTATCATTTAAAAAAAAAAAATAAAAAATCACCAATAAAAAAAAAAAGCAGCCTTTTGCCATACATGGCTGGTGTATTTTTCCTTTGGAAGGTGGCCACCCCAAGCACACACAGGGCTCTGTGTGAGCCTCCCTCACCCTCCAAGAAAGAGCAGGAGAGAAAAACTCCCTGTGACTTGGATGGGTTCCTCATGGGGGGGCGGTGGGCTGGCGGGAAGGGGGGGGGGGGGGGNGGGGGGGGGGGGGGGGGGGGGGGGGGGGGGGGGCGAGCGCGAGGCAGCGTTTTGAACTTAAAGTTCCTTTTTTCTATTTTATTTAGATTAGGTTCTGCTCAGCGGGGTGATTTCTTAATTAGAGCAGCCCAGTCTTGCAGGCCCGTCTCTCCAGACCCCTGCTCTGCCTTCTTAAGTTTCACGAGGGAAGTTGTCGTGCCTTATTTCCTGAGCTCTAATATTCGAGCAGTGTGCGGTGATTTCAATGGGAGGAAAAGACATGTAATTTAATCATCTTTATTAGATTTTGGGCGAGGGAGGGGGCAAAGCAGTGGGAACCGTGTCCTCTGCTTGTCTTTTGACTTTCTCTTCTGCTTCTAGTGGCCAGAGATGAGATTTCGTGGCAGAAGCAGCAGAAAAGCAATGATCCTAAAAGATCGGCAATGGACTTTTTGTCCTAAGGTCACAAAGTTCTCCCGAGCAGTAGCCGTTATCTCGGTCTCAGGCAGATCCATGGCCCTGCATGGATCCATCATGGGCTTATTAATGACTAGCCGTGACAAAAAATTTTGATTTTTAATCCGCTTGATTACATGAAAGGGAATCCCATCCCTCCAAAGGGTGTCGCTGGAGCGGGGCGAGATGCCGGTGGAGCTGGTTCAAGCAGAGCAATTGGGGAAGCAAAATGTGGAATTTTGCAAATTTCAGGTGTTTGCTGGGAATGCAGGGAGGGCCGGCAGCGTGCTCCCGGGGGATCAGCCTGCCTCCGCCGCGAGCGTGGCGTCGCCGCCGCGTCACGGGCTGGGCTCTGCTCGGCTCCCGCTGGCACACAGCAGGCGAGAGCTTCCCCCAGTCCCTCGGGGCCAAGGGGGGGGGGAAGTTACAAGAACAAAAATTGGGGATTTTTTTTTTTTTGAAACTAGAGATGGTGTGGAAAAAAAGGCTGTGTTTCATGGTAGCGGCTCAGAAGTTTGGTTCTTCCTATTACCCTCACGGTGTGGAGCCGATGCGAAAGGGCGGCGGGGATGCAATCCACGCGGGACAGAGGGACCTCTGCGTTTCGGTGGGCGGTGGAGGAGAAAATCTGCCAGTGCCAAGACCTGTTCGTGCTGACTCGCTGCCTGCACATACGTACCATATGCCCAATCTTTACTTAATGTAAATCAATGCTAATGCAGTGATGCCCGCGAAGCCGGGCTATTTTAGCCTTGGGGAGCCGAGCCTTCTGTATCGTATACACTCAGCTCTGACTTTGTAGCTTAAAAAATATTAAGCAACACCCAGTGGGAATCAAGGGGACACATTCATGTTTAATTCAAATGAAATCAAATTTGGATTATTTTTTTTTTTTCAATAAATCCATTTTATGGCTGGAACAATAGCGAAAGAAGCAAATATTTGTTACCTGGAGACACTGTATTCTCTCCCTCTCGCCACATGGGTTGGAGTTATTATTTTTCTAGCTGGCCCTATGAAAGGCTCCTGTGGAGGATGGGAGAGGTTTATAACTCGGTAATAGGCTTCTCGCCTCAAAGTGGTTCCAGTCGCTCTCAGCTGGGTTTGGATGGGATGGTTTCGATTACGTGCCGTCCGCGGGCGAGAGCCAGTCATAATTACGTGCAGCACCTTTGCAGCGGGCAGCAAAGGGATGTGGGGTGCCGCGGGGGCAAACGGGGTGATGCTGACCCGCGGAGGAGCTGAAGCACAGGTGGCTGCTCGCACCCTCCTGGTACAGGTGATGGTCGGGGAGAAAAACATCTCCCACGTCACCCGAGTTTGGCAGTAAATATAAAAAATGCTTTTCCCCCCACCCCCCCGAGGGGATCACTTTGTATTTGAAGAAGGAACTTCATCGCTGCGGCTGTGACTATATCGGGATGATATGTTTAAAGTGGTGCATTTAGTGGGTTGCATGGTGCCGGTCATGGGTTTTAGCAGCTATTTTTCTGCGTTTGCTTTATCTCCTCACACGCAGCTGCTCCGTGGGCAGCAGTGCTGCGCTGGAGGTGGCTCCTTCATTTATCCTGCTGGTGACAGGAGGAAAAATTAGCCGGAAAGCTTCCTCTTTGGGGACAGTGTTGTGACTCAGTAAACCACTGTCGTGTCACCTCTGGCACGGCAGGACCGCCGCTCCGGGGAGGGGAATATTGCCAGCAGTGGGGGACAAGGGAGGTTGTGATGGTGGTGCACTGGGAGAGGCACTTGCCAGTTTTGGAGAGTATTGTCGGGGCTGTGGGGGAGACCCTGTGGGTGCTGAGTGGGATGTGCTTGTCCGAGGACACATCCACGGTCCTTCCCGTCCTTCCCCCCCCGGCGTGGGAGCCAGCGCAGAGCTGCGCTGTGGAGCAGGGATGCTTTTGTACAAGGTGTTGCTTGAAAAGCCCGCGATACGCCATCCCCAGGCAGATGGGCTGTGAAAGCAGCTGCAGGTGCCAGGGAAAACTTCTGCTGGTACATCCTACCCGCCTGTTTGCATCACGGAGGGACTGAAAAAAACCCCCGCTACTGCTGGCAAAGTAGATTGCTTCGGTTGTAACTGTGTTTTGGGGGGAAGCTGCGGCAGCTTGGAGCTGGGTTGCTGGAAAGCAGCATGCCTCGGGAGAGAGGGAGAAAGAAATGACAAATTAAAACCAGAAAGCCCCTTTTCCCTCCATCTCTTGATGTCTTGATTCAAGGTATGCAAAATTATAATCATTATTTTTAAGGGCAACCCCCTACCACCTCCCAGGGTCTATTTTATCTCTAGAACCACCCTCTGACTTTTGATTGCAAAAATGACACTGGAGAGAAACTCTATCTTCTGGGAGTGAGGCAGCTTCAACCCCTCCTCCTCCTCCCTGAGACCATCTGAGCTGCAGGGGTAGGAAAGGAAGAGGAGGGAGTGATGAAGGTCACCTTCCGCTGCCCCGGGAAGGTAACGAACCCCACGCAAAGGCCCAGGTCGAGCTCTCCAGAGTCATTATCGCAACAGGCTGCGAAAGGTTAGGGAGGAAAGAGCTTTTCGGAAGTCTTTGCCCACTAATTGATTGCGAAGAGCGGAAGGAAGGATGTATCGAAAAAAGAAAAACCCCTGCGCCGTTTGTAACCCCCCCCCGCCTCCTCCCCTTCCCAAAACGTGCAGGGCCAGGAGGCAGCAGGTTGTAGTTTTAACTGTAACAGAGCAGAAGGGAAATCAGATTCAACAGGAGCGGGGTCTCCTTTCAGTCTAATGGCAGATGTGGAAAATGTTTTCCAGCATCATTAGAAAGGATGAAAAGCGCTGAGGCTGGGTTGTGCCCTGTCCCTGTCCCTGCCCGGCGAGCAGTGCCCAAGGGACGGCCGCGCTGGCGCGCTTTCGCCCCATCTGCCGTGTGCAGCTCTTGGCACAGGGCACGGCATGGCACGGCACGGCACCTCGCCGGGGCTGCTGGCGCCCGTGCTGGCATGCTCCGGCCCCGCTGAGCCACACCTGGTGGTCCTTCAGGGTAAGAGTTGCCCCACCGTGAGCGGATGCTGCACCCTATGGAATGCATGGGCTGCTCCGATAAAACCCTGTTTGAGAAGGTAAATGCTGTTTTTACATGAGCGGGTGGGAGTCGTGCCCCCGGCATTTGCAGCCAGGTTTGCAGGTAGCCCAGAGCCAGGACAAAGCACTGAATCATAGAATCACAGAATGGTTTGGGTTGGAAGGGACCTTGAAGATCATCCAGTCCCACCCCCTGCCCTGGGCAGGGACACCTCCCACCAGCCCAGGTTGCTCCAAGCCCCGTCCAACCTGGCCTTGAACACCTCCAGGGATGGGGCAGCCACAGCTTCTCGGGGCAACCTGTGCCAGGGGCTCACCACCCTCAAAGCGCAAAATTTCTTCCTAATATCTTATCTAAATCTCCCCTTTTCCAGTTTAAAACCATTCCCCCTCGTCCCATCACTCCCCTCCCTGATCAAGAGTCCCTCCCCAGCTCTCCTGGAGCCCCTTTGGGCTGGAGATGGCAGTTTGACTCACCCTCAGCCCATGCACGGACAAAGTGGACTGCAGCTGTGGCACAGGGGTTGAGCCCAAACCAGCTCTGGCCATTAATGATGCCCATCTATGGGCTGAAATACGAGGGGATTTCTTCAGAGCTTTTCTACAAATTCTCCTTCCTGACAGTGCATCAGCCCATGTGTTTCTATAGCCTTGAGAACAGGCCGTGGAGAAGGTCTCAAGAGGAAAAGCAAAGTACCAGGTGCTCCACAGGGTCCCCAGAGGTGGGCTGCATTGCATGGACCGGACAGAGGCTGGAGAGGAGATTTCTCCTTCTGATTCAGCCTTAGAGAAGCTGCTCAGCTCCGTGCACTGGAGGGGACTGCTGGAGAAGGAAGTCCTCGCAATGATTGTGGCTTTCTGGCCCCAGGTGAGATGGTGCCCAGAAATGAAAGGCAGCTGCAGAATTTGCCTCCTCCCAAGACTGGATGAAACCAGAGCGCTTTAAGATGACACAGTGCAAGAATTAATCCGCTCAACTGGCACCAAAGGATTGCCCAAGTATGTTGAGTATCTCCTGGAACAACATTGTGTCAGTATCTACATCAGGCAGTCTAATTTTGTATTTCCTAATCAAGTCTTTGAAAAGAAAACAGACAATTCATGGCATCCTCTAACTGCCACCTCTCCTTAACCTTTCAGTCTGGCTTCCAGACCCAGGAGAAACTGCAGTGGAAGAGATGAGCTACTCTTCAGGGGAGCGACTTCTTTCTCAACGCTAATGAGTGAATCCCGGGGCAATCTCAGGACAGTAATTATCATCATTGTTATATTGGTAAGGAAGAAAAAAAAAAAAAAGATTTTGTAGAGCTGACAGGATTTGCCCAAGTCACCTGGATAAAACTGGGAACACTCCCTGACCGATCAGGAACAGACTGAGACTGGAAACCAGTTGCCTTGATGCCTTGCTCTAACCACTAGACGTCCCACCCTGTATGAGCAAACGGAATAAAATTTGAAAGAAAACAAAAATCTGACTTGAAAAATGTGTTCCGCATAGAACCAGAATGTTCAGCGGAGAAAAAAGGATGCAGTCCAAAGTTTTACTTCCAGGCAAACATTTCAAAATGGACTTATAATGTACCCTTTCATTTAGATTTTATATGAAGGTTTTACTTGAACTTGTAATGAAGATGGAAAAATCCGCGGTTACCATGGCTACTGGCACTTTGCCTAATACACTCAAATCTTTTTCCCCTAATGAAATAGATTTCAGAACCCCCCCTATAAAAAGGGAAGAGCTAAAGACCCTATAAACAACGGTAGGACGCAGAATATTATTCCATGTAAAGCAGGTTCTGAACATCACGGCAAGGCAATTATGTTCATTCTTTTTTCGTCCTCACCAATTAGGTCTCCAAAACCCAGAGTCCTGCTCTACGTGGTTCTTCTGCTAATAACTAGGGAAATGTCAGGAGTAAGAAAATTGGGCGGTGGTGAGCATAGTGCCTGGTACTCTTTCTGGGATGTTCTCCTGTTGGTTGGAAATGCATCTGCCTTGTCATGTAGGAAGAAACTTGGTTAGTTTGGATTCTCTGGCAGTTTGCAGCTCCGTCCCAGCTGTGATGGACCCTCTTGGGTAGGCACTTCAGCTGTGCCAGGTTCTGCTCAGCACTCATGCCAGCAAAATTCAGGATAGCTCAGGGTCCCCGGCGCTGTACGGCAGTTGCTGCTGGTGAGATGATGTATATTTGACCTAAATCAAGGACTGGACTTGAGATCTTGTTGGTTTAGCATGTATGCTGTTATGGTCTGGGTCTTGGCTGGGAGATGAGCTAGTCCGAGCCCTGATGCTCGCTTCGGATGTTGCAGGCAGAAAGCAGCTGGGAGGGGGTAGAAGAGGCAGCTTGTAGCCATCTCCTCCTGACTGTTTGCAGCTCCGTGCCTCAGCCGGGAGACTTGGATCCAGCAGTGCTTCAGCTTCGGCTGCTTCTCCCTGATGTCCCTGCAGGCATGTGTTCTTCGTTCATGGGCGCAGAGAGGGCTCTGGCCGTTCCGTTGTCCTTTGCAGGGGCATTGTCTTGTTTGCCTGGTGATTTCAGGTGAGACTGGGCCTTTTGCGACTTTTGTCTTTGCGATTTCCCCATGAGATCTTGGTGGATACTGGTTTGGGCCATGCAGGAAAGAGGCTGGGCTTTGAGGTCTTCTCAGAGGAGGCTGAGCATGCTGAAGTTTCAGGGATGGATGGACTGAGTGCATGCACAAAGAAATCATGAGAGTTGGCAAAAAACCATTGTGACATCCGTGTGGGTACGAGACAGCACAGACTGTGGAGATGCACAATAAAACCTTGTGCGGTTGTCTTGGCCCTGGTTCTGCCAGTGGGGTGGAGGGCTGATGCTCTTGTTCTCTTCAGGCTTTCGGGGCATCCTTTTAATGCAACGGCTCTTTGGCTTTTGAAAGTGGTGGCTGTCTGCCAGCCCGATTTATTTTAAACATGTGTTTCTGATTTGAAAATGTCCAGATCTCAAAATCTTTAATCTTCTCACACCTAGGGATTTTTTGTTTTGTTTTGTTTTTGTAAAAGGCTGAACCACGTGCACAGGATAATGGTTAAAAAGCAATACAGACTGTTAAAAAAAAAAANGAAACAGTAAAAAAAAAATAAAAAATCCAGCTGGCACTCTTCTATTATCAAAGCAAGATGCGCCATGGAGATTCGCGCATGCCAACAAATAAGGCTTTTCTTTGTCTCCCCACTGTAATCGCTGGTGAAACTCCCTGAACTTAGGTCTGAAAAAGATCCTAATAGATCCCTCCCAGATGAAAAAAAACCCCAACCCAGAGCATTTGTAAGGCTGAAACAGGTTGTCTTCCCATGCGTTTCAATCCAATCCAGTTCTGGTGTAAAACTGGAAGACTTGGGTCCCCCCGCCGCCGAAGACTCAGCAGCGCGGGAAGGTTTTCCTCCTTGCCCTGGGATTTGGGAAGGTCACTCGATCTTCCCTGCCGCTGCCAGGGAGGCAGAGCGGAGAGGAGGTCAGGTCAGCCCGGGGAACCTCTCCTGGGGAGGGGACAGGAAGGACTCGGACATGAATCACCGGGAGGACTTCAAAGGAGGTTCCTCCCCTCCCAGCGCAGGAGGAACAGCTCGGGATGAGCCCTGCTCCACGCCGAGAGAGTCCCCAGGACGTTTTGCATTAGTAGCATGTGATGGAAATCAAAACTGACAGATTTAAAATGTGCAAGGGGAAAAAACTTTTTTTATAGCAACCTACAATTAACGTGCGGCTCAGAGGGGCTATATATACAAACGTCTAACCAGAGACACTTGCTGCAGAAAGATGGTTTTTTCAGGCGTATGGCTTATTTAAGATCTAAACAAGTGATTAAACTTTTAGCTCTGCAGAAACGCTCATCACTTGCCAAACTGCTCTGGGAGCGCTACCGCCGGCTTCGGCCGGACCAGCGTGAGCGACCGCGAAGCGAGTTGCCCGGGCGCCTTTGCCGGCTCCCTCCTGCTGCGTTTTCATGCTGCTTTGCGTCCTGCTCCTTGCGCTGCTGAAGCCGCTGGTGCAAAGGGCCGGGCAGAACAGGGATTCATTCGAAGCGTGTCTGATAGACGGCGTCAACAGCTCCGTGCTCCACCATCCAGAAATGTCCCTCGTGGCGCGTCCCCGGGGCACGTCGCGCTGTCCCACCGCTGGAGGTCCGTGTAGAGGGATGCTGAGGGGGGATAAGGACATGAGATGCTGCGGTACCTGCGGTGGTAAGGCCGTGCAGCCCATGTCAACGCAGCGGCCGGCATCTTCCCGCACATCTCCAGGGATGGTGTGCCAGCAGAAATGGGGGTGGGAGGAGAGAGCCCTGTCCCTGTTCCCCCCATGATACACGTGTGGGTCAGGGCTGCCGCCTCTCCCTCCTTCCCATTTCACTGCGGCTCTCCGCAGAGCAGAAAGGCTTTTAAATGTCTCCCCGTGCACTAAGAGTTAAGGGGACTGTGCGGCTCTGAAGATAAGAAACAGATGATAAAGGTTAGGGGAGGGATCGCGTTTCCATTATGCAGCCTGTAAATGCAAACTAATTAGAATGCAGCCTTGTTTCCGAGAAAATGCAAAGAAAAAAAAGAAGGGGCAAAAAAAATAATCCCCCTTTCCTCCCCAGGAAGGGAGCTGAGTGAGCACTAAAGGCCTGAGAATATGGAATAACTCAGCTTTGCTACTCAGATGTGCTTAGAGCTGGAAAATACACGTCAGCCAAGGTGTGCATGTGCGAAGTTGCTCCTTGGCGCTTTCCGGGGAGCGCTGGGAGGCGGCTGCGGAGGCACTGGGCTCTCCCGGGCAGAACACCCGTATTTGCCCTGTTCCAGCTGCCCTGCGGGACCGGCGGCGGCTCGTCCCCCACCTAAGTCGGACCCCATTCTTCATTGCGTTGGTCTAACGCTCAGCTGCAGAAGGACGGGAATTAAAGCTAACCCAGTGGCTTTTGGTGTGTTGTGAGGTTTTAGAGCACCAAACGAAGGATTTTAGCACAACTTCAACAGTTATTGCTGTTTCAGAAGAAAGCACTTAAGTGTGTGCTGTAGTTCGGCACGTTTATTGCTATTTACATCGACACAGATACCTGCTGGGCTCTCGTCTTATTAAGGCAGAAGGGAAGCATGACCCTAAAATTTTTGCTGACCTGGTGCCTAGGGTTTTATTGGCAAAAAGGATCTAAATGATGGTTATTTCTGGGACTTTAACGCCACCTATCCTTAACCGTTCCCCAAGAAAGGAGGGCAGGTCCTTATCTAGTGACTCAGAGACACGCTGCAGTTTCCCTCTACGGATCGGCTGCACGTGGATGTATGACCAACATTGAGTTTCTCCTCCCCCCCCCATTTTCTTTTAAACTTTATTTTTCTCTCCTCTGCAGTTCATTAGCATCTTCCCTTTCCTTGCTTGCTTTTTCCCCCCTTGCTTTCTTCTGGAACCTAGAAGTATTTCACTGTGGCTTGCCAAATGATTTCTATCTCAGTGAAAAAGAACTTGCTATTTCCTGAAAACCTACCACTGTTTTCTCTCTCCCTCTCTCTAATACATTCTGAGTATTGAAACAAATCCAGGTAACTTGATAAGAAGTTAATGAAAACAAATGAATTCTGTTTTGCAAAGGTGCATTGAGGAGAAGGGCGGCAGTGTTTGGAGGGGAGGGAATTGTCTCTGCTGAGAAGAGATTTCAAGGGACATCTGGCTTCGAAATCCCCCCGTGCCAAATTTTTCAGGGGAGAAATGGCAAAAGAGGAGGCTCTGTAGTTTTCCACTTGTGCGTTTTTTTCACTATTTTGGCCGTTGTTTGTGAGAAGGCGCTGGGATGACACGGTTTGGTCAATACGATTCGACGTGGTTTCCCTGCCAGCTGTTTCGCAGTGGAGGGGGTAAGAGGGGCTGCGCTTCCCCCCCTCCCCCCCCCGGTGAGCCCCGGGCAGCCCCCGCTCCCGGTCTCGGTCCCAGCAGCCCCCCCACGACCACCCATCGCACCCACCCTTCCCACAGCCCAGCCCGCCCCGGCACCCCGTAACACCCCGAGCAGAGACATGGCCATTGCTGCTAACGCCAGGAAAAACCCCAATTTCAGCCGCTTTCCTTTGAGCGGTTGAAGAGCTGAGTGGAGCGTGGCCCCGGGGGACGCGGCTGTTGCTCTCAGGCCAAGGCGCTTCCAGGGCGATGGAGATGTCACCGGTTCAAGGGCCATTCCGATAAGCTGTTACATTTTGTTTTCCAGGGAGCTATTTTATGAACTGCACTGGAGCACACCGGGTGGAAAAAAAGGAAAAAAAAAAAAAAGAGTCTTCATTTAATGAGCCGATTCTTTTATTAGGCTGATTTTCAACTGCATTTTACCTTTCAGCACACGGGAAGTTTAGCTTTTAAGAAGTTTATTTCTTTATCGTACATTCATTTCCGAAGGCTTCGCTGTACTTCAGGGTAGATTTCTGTTTGGTTTGGGACTTGGCGAAATGAGCCTTTGAACCGATCAGTTGTGGGATAAGGTACTCTGTTTATTAGATGGGTTTCTGTGTTGCATAACTCACAAATATCATCCAGCGTTTAAGAAAATGGACGATCTTTATTTTTTTCTTCACCCCCTCCCCCTCTTTAGCCCTCCCCATCTTCTGTGTGATTTTTTATGGTCCATGATTGGAAGCAAAAAGTCTAAAAGAGAGAGGAAATCAAGCCCGTCAATAAATGCTAAAAATATTTAGTGTGGCAGCCTCTGTATTTTCTTTTTTGTGAAACACTGATTAATATTCAGTGGTTGAAGGTTAATACCCCATTCATTTTATTCCCTTTACATCCTCTGCACAGCAGTTGCTGCTCCAATTTCGACTTCTAATTCATGCAAATCTGGTTCCAATCAGGATATTAGTAACTCACTGCATAAGCAGGAGGGGAGGTTAAAAAAAAAAAGAAGAAATCACATAATTGTTAAACTTATCTTGCAGTACAAGTGTATACGCACGCACGGACACCCCAAATCCACAAGGCTGTTGTAATGAAACGGTGTTTATTGTGCATTTCTCTCCTTCTTTAAAACACAGAGAGAACATCCACACAGCAGTTTTTGGCGTGCTTAACCAGAAGTTATTGTTTTGATACAGTAGTGAAAGTCTCTGGCCTGGGTTACAAAGGAGATGGATGGCAATAATAGCTCATGCTGAGCTTAAAATCTAAGATTCAGTGCAGGGACAGGAGTGATCCGTTCTCAGGTGAGGTTATCAAGCCCAGCTTGGTGCCCGAGATGTCTAGTGCACGAATAATGCAGGAAACCGCCCCCCCACGTTTTCTCTCCCCACTTTTTTTTTTTCTTTTTAATGTGAGTGCATGCAGT
The DNA here is from genome assembly GCA_003993805.1 of Himantopus leucocephalus. Lineage (NCBI taxonomy): Eukaryota > Metazoa > Chordata > Aves > Charadriiformes > Recurvirostridae > Himantopus > Himantopus leucocephalus. The sequence goes on along the minus strand of RSEF01000018.1, from coordinate 10,426,370 downwards.
TTCCATCAGTGAAGAGGCTGTTCCCTCTGGTGTTGTCCGTGGACGCCCGTGCCCGGCTGTTCCATCCTCTTTGGAGGGTGATGGGGTTCTGCCCGGCTGTGGCACTGTGCTGTCGGGAGAAGGGGCTCCGCGGTGGGCTGCATGTGGGACCTCAGGTCCTGCGAGGTGAACCCTGGCTTCGTCCCGGTGATTGCACCGCCATGGGCCGGATCCTGCAGCGGGATGGCTCTCCATCATCTCCCCACAGGGAGGTTACCGGCGCGGTCCTGGACCTCGGGGAGGACCACGCTTCTGAGGCTGATGCTCGCGGTGGGCTGGCGCATGGTACCATGGCACCTCCAGCATCTGGTCAGAGCAGATGGGCCGCAGCAAAGGGCTTCCATAGAGTAAACTGCCTAAAGCCGAGCGCATTTATCTTGGGAAACGCGCAGGGTTCAGCCTTCCCTCCCAGGAATCCCGGGCGAGGCCGGGAGCCAGGGTGGGTATGTCAAAACCTGCTGCCTGTGCCTCCGGGGGGTGAGGACCAGGGTCGCTCGGATCCTGCGTGCCCAGGGATGGGGACAGCTTTGCCACTGAGTGTTTTTGCCCAAACTCAGGGTGCTGTGAGAGCGACGACATGGCCGGGCATCCCCATCCCAGCATGCGTGTGCTCCAGTCCCTGCAGCGGCACGGCTGAGCTGCAGCTCTCCGCGCTGGAGGGGGAACCCTCTGCCTGCTACTATCCACTTGTCAGCAGTTCTGGTGTCCTCGAGCACTGCTCCAGAGCAGCGGTGGAGAGAGGAGCACGGTTATGACTTGATTTAGATGGGATATAAGGAAGAAATGGTGGTGAGCCCCTGGCGCAGGTTGCCCCGAGAAGCTGTGGCTGCCCCATCCCTGGAGGTGTTCAAGGCCAGGTTGGACGGGGCTTGGAGCAACCTGCTCTAGTGAAGATGGCCCTGCCCAAGGTGGGCTGGACTAGATGATCTTTGAAGGTCCCTTCCAACCAAAACCATCCTTTGATCTATGTGAGGAGCCAGTGAGGAGGAGGAGGTGGCAGACCAAGGTCTGGTCTTCACCCATGCGTTGTTGGACCAGGAGACAGGGACGCGTGCGATGGCCTCCCCAGGAGTGCTGTGCTCCCTTCCTCCGGAAGTTGCTGCTCCTATGGCACCTTCCTCAAAGGAAAAAGCATTTTCTCCTGCCATGGATCACCAGTGACTTCAACTTTTAAAAATAAGCAAAGGCTCCAGCACAGCCCTGCACACGATGTCTAGCCAAAATGCAAAACTTTACCACAGTGCACAAGTGGGCTGTGTTTTTCCGACCAGGGAACAACGTTAGGGCCCTTTCATCACCTTTCTTTTGCACTTCTTTTGAAAGTGATTTAAATTGGAGGCAATAGTATTGAACCTCTGACACTCAGACAAGACGCTCTGAATCACACACTTAAACTGCATCCATTTTCTATAACCACTTTGATCGCAGCCCTTGTGGTTTGTTTTATTTTTTCTCCTAAGCATTTGTTCTTTCCACTCTGTTTGCTATTTGTGCCATCTCCGTGAGATTTCATTTAATTTTTTGCCTCGCTATAGGAGAGAGCGCTGGTGACCGCTGGGGTTTCATTTCTCAATCCTACTGCCGACGCGCTCCAAAACCCGAGGCTGGCTCCCAGCCCTTCTTGAGCAGCAGCATTAAAAACGTTGTGCTGAACCCTCTGTCCCCACGTCTACCGCCGAGGAAAACGCACAGCGGAGGAAAGTCAAATTCCAGATTGCTCAGCAGAAAGGAGAAACCAGCTTGGAAGCCCCTCTGGAAAGGGGCCAAGCAATAATCTCATGCCGTGTGGGTGAGAATGGCAGCATCTCCCTTGGATTTAGGTGGAGCAAGAGCTGCTCGCACCCACTCAGCATCCAGCCTGCTACATTTACAGCCCGGATTTTGAACCAGCTGAATGAAAATACTTGTGGGCAGCAAAAATAGCCGGTGCTGAAAACCTGTGTCTACTGAGGGTGGAAATTGCTGGGAGTTCCTCCGCGGCTGCGGCCGATCATTATAACCTGTGTCATAAATAAGATGCGGTTGCATGACGTGCCACGGCCGGGCTCCCCCCCGCTGCGGCGGCACGGAGCCCGTGCACCCTGGGCGCAGCCGCAGCGCGTTCACGGCCCCTCGGCCATGGCACCGCAGCCCGGCGGCTCTGAGGATGCTGCTGAATGGCTCAGCGAGAAACAGGCCTTTTATTTTTGGGGAAAAAAAAAATGCATCCTGCATTTTTCCATGGTATCAGCAGAGCATGCAGTGCGATGGAGGAGTTTGTCACCCCAAACGTTTATATAGGTTCTGAGGATGTTGGTGAATGGCTCAGCGAGAAACAGGCCTTTTTTTGGGGGGGAAAAATATGCATCATGCATTTTTCCGTAGCATCAGCATGGTGTGCAGTGTGATGGAGGAGTTTGGTACCCCAAAAGTTAATATAATTTCTACTCCCTCCCTGGGAGCACAGCCCTTAATCTTGTGATGCCAAGGTCGGAGTGGGATTATGTTGAGCCACTGGGGTCGCTGCATCTGCGGCGTGTTCACAAAGGGGAATTTAGCCCTATGGGTGTGTAAACGTGCCACGCAAAGGCGTGAAAACCTACATTTTGTATCAGCTGGCAAGATAGAGTTGAACAATGTGATTGAGAGCCCTGAAGGGAAACGTTAATGCTGCGCGAACCTCCTGCTCTCGCGGAGGGGAAGGCAGTGCTGGCGGAGCGAGCGCCAGGCTCCCGGAGCCTCCTCCCGTGGGAAGGACATGCAGGCTCGGCTGTGGGCGCGATGCCCTTCGGAGAGCAGGGAGGGAAGAGCTGCCCTACGTTGCTGTGGGCACGCAGAGGATGCTTTTGCATTTGAAGAGCCCGGCCTGAAGAGTCAGTCAGAGCGAGACCGATGGAACAACCCCATGGTGGGGCTCACACGGGCCGGCAGCTGGTTGCCGGTGGGTGGGAGAGCGGCCGTGCGGCCGGCTGGGCTGTGGCGGGGGTCCCGGCAGCGAGGGGTGCGCAGTGGCCACAGCCCAGCAGCCAGCAGAGGGAGAGTCGGAGTGCGAAGCGTGGCTGTTCCCAGGGTTTATTTCCCAGGAGCACGTGTTTTGAAAGCTATAGGTTGCCGTTGGATTTCAGGCACTGTGGGGAAGCCCTTTGCTGCTCAGCGGATGCTGTCTCGTGCCAGAGATGGTCGTGCCATCACTGGTCTTGTGACCGGCGGAGCCCGGTGCCATTTAACTGGGCGATCTGGGACATGTCCCATTCCCATCTCCTCCCGTCCCCTGTGCTGGGAGGGATGGGGACACACCTCCTGTGCGCGCAGCAGCTGGGGTTGCTGCCAGCGCTGCTTTGCCTTAGCAGTACAAAGGAGCAGGATGAGCCTGGCTTTAGCCTGAAGGTCTCTGGGGTCCTCTGATGGATGGTGCTGGGTGGCACAGCGTGGCACGGCCACACCAGTAGCTGTGTGGGTATCAGGGGCTGCCTCGGCTCACCCCTGCCCGGGCTTTGCCTCTCCCTGCGGCACGGCAGGAGCTCTGCCCATCAGCTGGTGGTACCTCTCTACTGACTCACTGGTTTATTTTTCGGTGCTTGCCGGGCCGGCTCTCAAAGCCCATGTGGAAATGCTTGAGCAGCCATTCTAACCTTTGGGCTGCAGTAATTAGCCTCACATGGCATCTGATCTGCAACATGTGGCCCAGGCCATTACTTTGCTTTAGCTGCTTGTTAGGCCCTAATCTCTGTTTGATTTCAAGGTGAAACCGATTTGAATTTCCTGAGGTTTCTCAAACGAGCTGCAGGGGTGCTGCCCCCTTCAATCCCGCTTGTCTCCCCCAGCCGAGCCCATGTCTGGAAGGAGGATGGAGTCGGAGATCACCTGCCGAACTCGCTCCTCCGGGTACCATCCCCGTCACCACTGTGCCCTGGAGAACATTGGATTATATTCGGTCCTTGGTGATCTGAAGCGTCTGCGGGCTCCTTTAGGAGCAGGTGAGTCCCTGGTCACCTCGAGAGGAAGGTCCGCATCCTGCTCCTGTGCTCCTAGGTGGGTACGTTGTAAATTAGCCACTTGTTGTTACAGATGTTTGAAGCTTTCCACGTCAGCTTTGCATTTGGTTTCCCCTCTGCCCTAATTGAGACCAGAAATCCAATTAGACAATAATCCTGTCCCTTTTGAAGTCCCTGGCTGCAGCGTCACACAATCTGGGACGGCGGGTGTTGTGCTAGTGATGGGACCAACCGGCCGTGGCGAAACCCGTCCCCGGTGCAGATGATGAAATGCATTTTTAAGAGCCATCCATCGCCGCCCGTGTCAGGAATCGGCGCGCGCTGTACTTTGCCGTTCCTATTAGGGACAGCAGATGTTCAAACAAGGGGCTGTGGCATGCACAGCCTCCTCACTGTTACTGATTAGGCAGGAGCCCGTGCCTCATGCGGAAGGGCCGGCTGCTGCTTGAAGTGGCTCCTATTTATTTGCACAGATGCGCTGGGTGAAGGGAGGTGGGGCGGATATTTGAGCGAGGCCCCTTTGGGCGACCTTCCCCAAAAGAACCTTGTTTATAAGCGGCGTTTCCTTGATTCGGAGATCTCGGGGGCAGCTATGAGCAGTCCCTGCTTAACACCGGCCGCAGAATTGNTCTGAGGCGCCGGGCACCGCTCTGCGAGTGCTACTATCAATTAGTTGGCTCCTTAAAACACAGTAGCGCCCTGCAAATTGCTGTCCTTACAATGCATTCAACATACGTGTGTGTTATATATTCTGAACACGAGTATATCTGTATGTAGTGTGTACATATTCCCTGTGCACACACGTATTTGTACGCATACACGCTTGGTTTTGTGTGTCTTTTGCAGAGGCTTTGAGGAGTTTAGGTATGTATGTCATCATCGGACTTGGAGAGTGACGATGCAGTTAACGCTCGTGTATCAGGCCTAAGCATTGTAGACTGAGTGGTTTCTGAGCCCGAGGGACGTCAGCGACGCCCGCGCGGGGCTGGAAGGGGCTTGTGCAAGCTCCGAGCTGGCTCATCAGCCGCGGTCCGTGCTGCAAAACCAAACTGCTGCCGACCGAAGCCCGTCCCTTGGCTTCCAGTTGCGACAGCCAGTTTGCGTATCGGTTCCCTTGCTGTCCCGGTTTGAGGTAAAACAGGAGGAATTTTGTTCAGCAAC
>RSEF01000018.1:10407276-10421096 GCA_003993805.1 Himantopus leucocephalus | reverse complement strand
GTCCCCCACGTCCCCAGCGGCCGATTTGGCCTAAACCACGACACTCACAGTAGACGAGCTGCTTTGGGCTCAGTATTAACCACGGTCTTGAGCCGGAGCTCTCGGCACGCTGCGCTGAGCTTTTGAGCTCAGGAGCACGAGAGCTGCGAGCTGGAGCGGCTCAGATCGGCTGCATCTCCCTTCTCGCCTTCTATCTGCTATAGAAAAACAGGAAACTGCACCAAATTAGCTCGGCCGCTGAGCCTCCCGAAAGCCACAACACGGCAATTGTCGGCACCGCTCGATTGCTTTTTTCCTACCCTGCAGCAGCCGTGCGTTAGGCCAGCAATTTGATTTGGTGTCTCAGCCTGCTGCGGTGGAAGAAAGCAAGAAGGGAAAAAAAATTAAGGGGAGAGATTTTAAGCTCGGGGCCTCCCATTGCATTGTTTTTATCCTTTTCCCATCCTGGAAAAAGAGTCAAAAATAGCTCAAAACCTATTTTTCTGAACGATTAAATTAGGCTGAAGAGATGACAGAAACAGCACTGTCCGGCTCTTGATGCTTTTACGCCTCGTTGGGCAAGACGGAGACGTGTCAGCTTTGGGAATTTAAGCATTCTGGCGGAGCCGGGCTCCAGCCACAGCTCCGGAGGGGTCAAGGACGGGTTTTCTGCCAGCAGGTTTCCACGGGGAGTGCGGCTACGGCCGTATTGTACCTCCCATGGCTTGGCACATCCCCTGTAGGGACAGGAGTACTTTGGCATCACTGAAGCACTTTTAGGTGGCTGTTGCGTGGCTGGGCTTTTATCTGATTAAAAAAAACCCCGAACAACCTCAAAACCTAACGTAGCATAATGTAATGCTTTAAGCTGAGACTGTTTCAGGCATTCATTTCCAGTGTGTTTTCTTGTGATGGGCACCAACAGCATCAGCAGTAGAAAGGACATTCTTGTACCTGGGAGATCAACGTTTGCAGGAATGACTGTGCGATGGGGTGAAGCCCCAACGGCTGAAGCGTGAGGTTGGGAAGGGGGAAAGCCCAAAATATCTGGGAATCTGGAAAGCTGTGCAAAAGGGGAAGGCAAAAAATGGGTGACTAATTCTGGGAAGGTTTATGAAAGACAATTAAATACAGCACCTAGAAACACAAACTGCTCTGTGCTGGTTTAGAAAAGAACAGTTCGCCCCAGAGGGGCACCAGGAGTTTCAAGGGAAAAGCAATGAAACCTCCCCCAGCCGCACACGCAGGCATCGCTCGCTCTGCTCCAGCTCGTCCTGTCTTCAGCGTGAAGGTGTACCTGTTAAAAGTGCAATAATCCGTGGTTTAAAGTCATTTTGTCAAGGCTGGTAGGCCAGACAAGGGATTCAGCCTTTATTTTACCAAAAAGTTGGGGTTTTTTTCTCTCTTCTCCACTTCCATTGTTTCCCAGCCTGCCTGTTCCTCCAGCCCTGCCTTAAAGCCCCGATTCTCAGCTGGCAAAATTCCCCTTACGCCTGTGATTTGACCCATTCTATGACTTGTTTGCTTTTGGCTGTTCTCCAAATACGCCTTGCTCCCAGACGCCTCCCTTTGGCGATGCTGTGGATTGAAAGCTGACTATGAATATCGATGATTTAAATAGAACCTCAATACTTATTTTTTGGGGGAGAAACAAAAAAATTGCCGCCACTGGAAGGGTAGGAAAAGTGTTTCTGCAGGGTATGGACCTCAGTGCGCTGCTGGGTTTGGCTGGTCGAGGCTCGTGCAGCTTTACCCTCCGATGGGGACCTGCTGCTCGGGATGGCCACGGCCGCCAGCGCCGCTGCAGGGGGGACCTGAGCCGGACGGGGACCCCAGCGCTGTCACCCAGGGCTGCCAACTTCTTACGCAGCTTTGGGCCAAGCGGCTAACACAAAGCGGAAGCCCTCAGGAGGACCAAATTCTTCCTCAGCCTTTCAATTAGCTTCTAATCCCTTCGCTCCCATAAAATCTCAGCTGCAGGCTGCCCCTGTTTGTGTGTTTCCACTGGCCACGAGAGCCACCTCCCCGAGCATCTGTCTATGCGGTTTAGGCTGAAACCTCTCTCCGTGCCAACGGCCACACCTCTCCGCAAAGAACATGTAATTGCGAACTTTTTTTTCCCCCCTTTCCTCCCATTTAACGTAAAACAAGCAGACACCCGTCACCATCCTCTGCTTCGGCTGTGATGCAAACTTTTTCCACCTGGCCAAGTTAGGCATTCAAAAAATATAAATAAATACGAACAGAAAAGTGAGGGGGGGGGAAAAAGGCCGTCAGTAGAGATATTTTTAAACACATGACACAGAGGAGTGTGACACACTTGGTGTTCTCAGTGGGTGGGTGCAGTGTTATTTCATGTTGTTCTTGTCTCTGGGCCCAGCATTACAAGTGTACACGTTATTAGCGGTGTCTGATAATAGCGTGTGGCACGACTGCCCTGTCCCGACCTGCCGCCAGGGGCTGGGGGCTGCGGCGGTGCGTGGTGGGCAGGGTTCGGTGGGTGGGTGGGTGTCCAGCCACAGCCCCGTGCCGCTCCATGGGGCAGGGGTTGTTCATGCGTTATTAGGATGGGGAGGCTCCAAATAAAGGGCGTTTCATTGCCTTGCTCGTACCATGTTTTGCTCGGGCACGTCCATCTGAGCTGGCATCGCTGCGAGTCCGTCTTTCCATGTCCACTTATCCAGCTGAGGGGTAGTGCCCCTCAGGTGGTGGTTCTGGAGATGGAGGTGATGGAGGGAGCAGGGACCACGTGCAGGCGGGAGCTGGGGAGGTGGTGATGAAGGTGGCAGAGGCTGATGCCGGCCAACGTCTGACAGACTCGTACATGAACTCGTGGTTTTATAGCCCTATAAAAGGCAGCTGACAGAAGAGGTTCTGATTTTTGGAGGCTCCAGCTGAGCTGGGAGGAGCCGGCCTCGTCTCCCGGCGCCGGAGCCGTGTCTGCTGGTGCCGAGCCGCGGCCGTGACGTCGGGGAGGCAGAGCCAGGCAGGGATTCCCGGCGTGCCGGAGGGCAGGAGCCGGGCGCTCACCCCAGCCATGGCCGCGGCCCTGCCAGCAGCGCCGAGCTCCCGCTTTCCTGGCTCGCCTCTTGGAGACTGTGTGCAATGCTTGGAAGGGACTTTCTAGCACCTTGCTCCGCAGGGCGGGCACATCGTCTCCCCCCCTCCCCTGGGTTTGCTGTTGGCGGTTGCGTTGCAGGTACAGGAGTTTGCAGGGAAGGATGAGGCCAGCTGAGGTCCCGGGTCTCCGTTCGCCTCCAGTGCACGTACACCAGCGCGATGGGCAGATGTAAAGCAGTACAGCTCCACGGTCTGGTCCACAGCTGCCTTCCCTGCCATGGCCTCTTTTACTCACGGCTTTGCTTTCTCTTCCCTGCCCGCTTCTCGCCACGTCCGCTCACGCGTTTCATTTCGCTTCGATACCGAAATACCTTGCTGGCGCCAGGCCAGGCGGCTTGGCCCGGGTCCCTTCTCCCGCTCGCTGCTCTCTTGTGGAGCGCTGCCCCCCGTGTCTGGGGCTGAGCCCCCAGCGGGACCATGCCAACGATGGAGCAGGATGGGCGCAAAGCAGGAGCATCTCCTTGCACAAAACCCTGGAGGTTTCAAATCAGGGCAGGGGCAGGGCTGGGGATGCAGCTTCTCTTCCCGGTTATACCTGGGACCATCACAGAGAGTTTGCTCTCGTTGCAATGTTGTGCTGGTGTAATGGTTTAATGATGGAGTTGGGGATGCTCCGTCTTAGCCCTGAGTGACCAGCTCAGAAACCAGGGAAGCGTCCTCCTCATCCCAAAGCAAAGCAAGGGCAGCGAGGAGAAGCTACGGACTCGTGTAAAGGAGAATTAACCTTTAAAGCTGAATTTCTGTTAAATCCTAGAAGACGTGGCTAAAAGGAGAAACTAACCCCTTGGAAATGTTTGATTCGGCTAGGTTTGTTCTGTAAAGCTGGGAACTGGAGGAAATTTGTCTTTTGGCCCATTTCCATATGGAAGATGGGGAAACTCGCTGCAACGCTCAGCACGTGGGATGTGCTGCCTCATCGCCCGTTGTCTGCGTGGAGGTGCAGGGCCAGCTCGGAGGCTCCCGCGCCTCGGCTGGGTGCTATGTCACTGGAAACCAGGGAAAGAAGGTGAAAAGCGAAGCCCCAAGCTTTCCCCTTCTCCCACTCCGCCTCCTCAGAAATCTCCGTGGTGCTCCTGTGCCTTGATCCCCCACCACGACCAATGGATCCTGGCTCTTTTTTTATGGAGACTCCCCACCGAGGTAGACGCTAGTTAAAAGGTTACTACCCAGCTGTGAAATATGTAGACAGGGTAACAGCTAAATGGCGGAGTGACCTCATATCTCATATTTATTGACTAAATGTGGCTTGAACTAGTCACCACTAGTAAAATAAACCACAGCCCCAAGTACTGCAGGAATATTCCATGGCAGACACACTCCTGGTTCCTCGTCACACTCTTTCTTTCACTTGAAATAAAAAAAAAAAAAAGGTAAAAAAGTTGTTACTAATCTCATGCATTTACAAGGTAGGTCCTGCAGAAACCCTTTCAGTGCAAGCTTACTTTTTCCTGTGAGAACAGCTGGAAATCTCTCTGGTTTTGCACTGAAAGAGAGGGAGCGAATGAGCCTCCAGGTTATGTTTTTGCCAACATCCCCCTCAAGAAAAAGCTTGATCAGACGAGGACAGGCGTGTTAGGCTTTAACAGAGAGGGCTTTTTTGTGACCTCTATATCCACGTCACACTTGCTGTCACAGGGATGAGAAGTAGCTATGAAAAATCAGGAGACTGCCTTAGGATTTGTCTGCCCGAAGAGACTGATGTGCTGTAAAGGTAAAGTGTTTCATTTCTTACTTCTGCAGTGAATTAAGCCCATTCAGCATCAGAGATGTTTTTCCTGAGCATCTCCATCTCATCTAAGCCCTCTGAAGGCAGGAATGGCGGTGTCATGAGCGTTGGGAACCTGGTACATGCCCTGCAGGCTGCAAAAGAGTGCAGAGCAGATGAAGTACGTTGATAATGCTCCCAGAAACGGGGAAAGAGCAGTTTCACAGCGCTGCCGTCAGAAAGGGCCCCTCACCTCCAGCTGCCTTTGCACAGCACCCAGTGGAGATGGGGCAGAATTGGGAAAAGCCGCAAGGACTTGGTTTTTCAGCTTTGGAACGGGAGAAAACTGTAACGGAAACACTTGAAGGAATGAGAGAGAGTTTGTGATTCTGGGTGCTGTTCAAACAAGGAGGAGAAATTCCGCTTCTCCCATTCCCTGGCACCCCAAAATTGCTCTTGGCATCTTTGTCTTGACATGGCACGTGCCCTTTCCACCAGCCCCCCCTGCCCCGTCACGCTGAGCCCGGCCCGGGCGCTGCGGGGGGCTGTTGGCGTGCACAGCATCGCCTTCCCCGGTCCCCCAAAGCCGCTGGCCGGGTGACCCATTTCTCATTGCCTCGTGACCCAAAAAGCCTGCGGGGTGTTGTAAACCGTCTGCGTTGTGGCTTATTAGCTCACGGCCGTCTGCGGGTCCCGGGGGGTGGTGGAAGCCCTGTGCCACAGTTGCGGTAGTCTGGGCTGGAACAGCCGCGGCGCGTTGCAGGTGTTGCTATAACGAACTGCCCAGGATTACCTTTTTGGTTAAACCCCATGATGCAGTGTTTCCCTTTGGAGATTTACATGCACACGGGGGAGATGCCGAGTATTGGAAAAAAGGCGAACTTGGCACCGGGATGGGATACAGATGTTCCAGCCGTGAGCCCACGTCAACGCGGGCTGCAGGCTGCAGGCTCGGAGCCGAGCAGCTCTACGTGGCTCCCATTCAATACGGTCATGGAGCAGAAATCCCCTCCCTCGCCCGTCCTTCCCCTCCCCACCCACCTGAGAGGCTCCAAACTCAAGGGCTGGTGGATGGAGAGTGATTATTTGGAGGTTACGAGTGATACGCGGTGTTGATACGGAGACCGGTCAAAAGTCTTCTTGGTCATGTCACCTGGGATCTTATGCTAATTGTTATTACGGTTAGTTTTTCCAAGGTAATATGTAGATAGATAACGAGGGTCAGAGGAAGGAGAGGAAATTGCCTCATTAATGCTCTGTGGAGATAATCATTCCTGCTTCTGGCTGGGGGGAGCTTTGCGAGCAGAGAACAACAGAAGCATCTTTCCCTGCTGGTGTGATTCCCGTCCTTCCCAAGAAAATTGGATCACTGAGACTGAAGCCCTCTCGCTTTCCTCTTTTTTTTTTTTCCCCTCTAGTAGAAAAAAAAACCCTATGTCTCCTGCTGTCTATGATAATATTTTGATAGGGGAATAAATATTAAAATGCCATTACAAATGTCCTGAAATACTGTTGCAGAATTGTGCATTTAGGGAAGCACTGTTCGCAAATGGTGAAGCTCGTGAATTGCTACTTTTCAATCAGAAAAAATAACTTTATTGCTTTCTTGCCCTTATTATTCTTTGATTTGTTTAATTTCCTGTCTCTGACTCAAGCAGGACACTGGTTTGATTTGTGTGTCAGCTACGTTTACTCAACACGCGGCGCACAGGGTTTGAAGACTTTGTTGGGATGTGGTTGTGCTGTTTAATTTTATCTGTGCTTCTCGCTGTCGCAGTTGTTCAGCACCGAACACAGCCACCCCTGGGCTGGGGTGGCCGACCATCCTCCGGTTTGGGGCTGAAGCCATCGTTTTTCATGGTTTCCACCTGAGGTCATAAATCACGCCACAATTGGACTAAAGCTTAGGTTAGATTCACTGGCAGTTTTGCTATTTTCACTGAACCTTGCAGTGATTTGGACGTGAGCTGAAGATTTATGCGTATTTGCAGAGCCCACGGTTCCAGGTCAGAGCTCGGACTGAGGCATTACCAGGGAATCGTCGCTTCCCCGAACGTCTTTGGTGGCCTCATCTGAAGCAGGAGACATTGCTAGGAAAACGCATCCAGCGCTTCTCTCCCTGCTGAGTCTCCTTCTGAGAAGTGAGAGACTCGATAAAACAAGCCCCAAAAATGCTGATATAAACATTGCTCAGGAAAAATGTGGTCTGCCCTCGTTGTCCTTAACTCAGGCAATATCCGAGTCTGCATGTAACAACGCTGGGAAGAGCATGTGGGCAGATCACAGGCAGAAAATTAAAAGTGGATTGGAATAAAGGTTTTATTTTCCTTGTCTAATCGCAACACATGCAAATGGGAGTCACAGATGGATGGGATACCTCAGGGAAACCCCAGCTCTGTGTCCCTGACATCAAGATAAATGGGCTGACGTGATACCGGTGCTCAAGCCAGGGCGATATCCTCCAAAACGTCCTGTCCCAGGGCAATCCCGCTCTCAGGAAAGGTGTTCCTCTGTGAACAACTGTTCCCTCTGGATTTGCTGAGTGCTCCCCTGCAGTGATGCACATCGTCTTGTAACGGTGGCCGTAATTTTCCTCTCTGTATTTATCCAGACATCGTTGTCGGAGCTTGGACCACAGGTGAGACCTTGTTTCAGCCCGTGGGCAGGAGGACCAGGCTTTGCGTGCTCCCTCGGGATGTCGGGAGACCCAGTTCAGGCGTGCCAACCCACGTACGCATCCGTACGCGCACACGCACACGCGTTCCCTCGCCGGCCGGTCTCCAAACCTGTTCTGGAGGAATTGGAGCCATAACAATATGGCAGTAAAAAATAATGAAATGCCATCATAAAAAAAAGATGTGGAAAAGCAATTATTTATTTATACCTAGGGAACTAGGAATAATACACCTGTTTCGTAGGGATGGCTGGCACAAAGCTGGCATTGCATAGTGGTACTTAATAATTTTTTACCGCATTTTATAGGCTCTTTCCTGCAATTAATGCTAAATAAAATCAACATTTCTCCAACTTGTGTTTCTGGCTCTCATTAACTCCCTTCTTGCCATTCACCATCCTTTTCCCTCTCCGTATCTTTTCTTTTTTCGTGTTTTTCTAAATTTTTCTTCGCTCTTCACTTCTCATAAGCTCCAGTGTGTGGCAGCTTCAAAGAGCAGGACCTGCTCTGTAATTGAATTAACTAAGATTTCCCAGCCTGCTGCGGGATCGTTCCAAACCACAGGGCTTAGCAAGGGCTGCTCTTCCAGGTGGAGCATGGGCACCTACCCAAGGCATGGGGACGAGCCCCAGAGCCCTGGCACGGGGCTGGGTGGCAGCAACCTCCCCCTCCGTAGCAGCCCCCAACGGGGAGGGCAGCAAAGCAGCCTGAACCACAGAAAACCTATGGAGGACCTGATTTACAGCCGATGGGTGGCAACGCAAGGGGAAGGCTGGACATTTAGACCATCATCTGCTCAGGTGAATCGGTAGATAAATGAGTGCGTGAAGCAAAATGCTATTGATGGTGCTGGGAGGTGATTTCAGGACAAAACTGGTTCTGAGCTCTGCACTGAACTAATTGTCTTCCTCTATTTTTTAGGAAGGAGAAACTTCAAGGACTGACAGCAACTGAGAGCCGCCTAGAAGTGCTGGAAGCTCTTGGTCGTGAAATGTTTGTCCAAGTCTCAGATGATGTGAGTCCTCTTGCTCTCTTGCTTTTGCCCCCCTCCCCAAATTTCCAACTGATTTCAAATTAAGGAATTTCAACGTTTTCCTCCGTTGTGAACCCAGAGGGACAATACTCCCTGCCAGCAACGCTGGCAATGGGTAGGATGGAAATTATGAAGACATAGCAATCTTCTTAAGGGTCCATTTCAGACTTTTTACATTTTCACATTACAAATATCAGGCAGAAATGTCTGATGGTGAAAATGTCCCCAGTTTGGTTGGTACTTTCTTTGTTACTTCACTTCATCAGGCAATTTTTCTTTCTGCTGCATCCCACCCCCGTGCCCCAAATAACTTCTATTAATTCCCACCCCAAAAAGAAGAGGGAGATTTTTTTGCTACGTTAATCTCTCCTTTCTGATTTTAAAATCGGAGATTTTCTCGCTTTATTTTCTATTATTTCGAACAAAAAAAAAACCCTCCTGATTTTTCACATGCAAAAGTATTTTGGATGAAACGCTCTTTCCCGTTCAAAATCTCCTACCCCAGAATGCATGGATTTATTCCCAATGCCACTGAAATTATTCAATGCATTTAATATTTGTTGAAGCAGATAAAGTCAGCTGGGAGAGTAATTAAAAGGCAGGTTTTTCCTTGAGGGTAGTGAAAGATTTGGGAACGGATCCTTAACTAATCTAATGACTGAAACCCTGAACCGCTGTGACAGCGAACCCCGGGTGAGAAACTGGCCCGTGACCGCGCAGGCGGGAGAGAACCAGCTCCAAGAATAGGCACCACGAAGCCCGAAACCGAAGTGACCCAAGGCACTTGGCGAGGGTGTGGGGAGCCCTCCCGAGCCTTGCATTCATTACATCGAGAGGGTTTTTTCTTCTTTTAATCAAGAGCAGTTGCAAACATGCCTCAGATCGCAGGACGGCTTTATCTGCCATCTAGTTCAGATGCGGGGAGGGTGGGGGGAAATAGGACCCACATGTTATCAGCTGATATATGAAATAGAGAGAGGATTATTAAGGAGGATAAAGGCCACGAGGAAAGAGGAGCCGTGCCTGCTGCCGAGACCCATCTCTCCCTCCAAGCCTATGCTCCCTCCTCTCCCTCTTCCCCACAAACTCCGGTTAAATGATGAAAAGGCTGGTGTCAGGGCTTCGGGATTTATGTGGATAACGGCGCAGCGAGGCCTGGCATTAGAGAATTAGATCCACGTGTTGCTCTCGCAGGATGATCTATAGGCAGGTTTCGGGGGATCAGCAGAAAAGTGAAATATGACAGCGGCTCTCCGCCGGCTCTGTTCTCGCCCCACTCCCACATCCCCCACCTGCTGTCGGCTCCTCCCAGCTGTCTGCCATTACCCAGCCCACGCGACCCACACCACCTCAATGGCTTCTCTGTGGCCCGTGGATGCTCCTCTCGGGTGGCCCATCCACAAGCAGTGGCTCAGCAGCACCATCCGGGGCCGGGCATCCCGGGATGCCGCAGCCCAGGGCAGGCTGGACCCGATGGAGAGGTGGGGAGTCTGTGCCGTGCCATGGGGTAAGACCTTTTGCAGAGGCTGTGGCATTCCATCTAGCAGCTCTGAGAAGGGCCGAATGCACTTCCACAAGATTCCTGGCAGCAAATCGGCAGCTGTGGCTGGGGACAACCACAGCCCCTGGTTTGCAGAAGCCCATCCAGCCCAGCGCATCGGGGAAAGGGGGCAGGTTTGGTGTCAGCATCTCTGGTGGTGCCCCCATTTGGCAGCAGTTCTCCCCAACGTCCTTCCCTCCTGGAGGAGAGGAGAAGGGAAGAAGGTGCTTGCGGTTGCACCATCCACGCAGGAGGGTGGGAGGGCAGCCCGGTTCAGCCCCCTCCCGCTCCCCGCGAGCGCTGGTGGGACTGCACGTGCTTGTTCGGCTCCCTGCACAAGGAGCTCTTGTGCAACTGCAGCTCTTCCCCGGTGGGCTGGATTCAGACCTGCGGTGCAAGGCAGCGTATCCTGCCCCAGGACCTGTTTCCCTGCCGGCTGTGGTCCTCCTCATGCGAGTCTGCTCATAAAATGCACGCCTCCACACATCCATATCTGAGGAGGCAGCAGGCGGTTATTATATGTCTCTGGAATCTGATTAATCTCACCCTAGACATAATATTAATAATTTCATATTCCCCTGCATATAACATTTTTCTCTTGCCTCCCACATAGCCCAAGTAAAGGGTTAGAAATTTGCCTCAAATAATATTATCTTGCTGTTTTTCTACTCTGAGCTCTAACCTTTCCAGATTTTCCCATTAAAACACTTGGAGGGAGAAAAGAAGCAAGATCTTGTCAAAAAATAGGAACCTCTAAACCGGTGACCATCAGCCCTTCGTTGGAGTGAGTTCCCCCAGTGCTGGATGTGGGATGTAAGTGGTTGCAGTGGCCTCTCTGAAGTCTGTCATTACTGAAACAGCGCTCTTCCTCCTTCTCTTCTTTAGATTAAAGCACCCACGAGGGTCAATCCATCCTTGCCACTGTCCCCTCATCTGTCTATCCTGGGCCACCGCACTCCTCCAAGGCGATGGGTGCCGAGAGCTGGGTCAGCATCCCAGCGTTGGTGGCAGGAGAGTGCATCTCTTAAGTGGTTTGCAGGCCATATATAAATATCCTATTTTCAGGCCATATATAAATATCCTATTTATACCTCCTGGTCCACCTCCTGGTCCAGTGGTTGCCTTTCTCGCAAGGGCAGAGGACTGGTGACTCCTGATTCACTGCGATGTGAGCGGTGCCCGGCAATCAGCGGTCATTCCCCGTCTCGGTCATTCCCCTTTCGCTGAATGAAATGCTTTGCGTTTGTCCTTGCAGAACTGTCTTTGAGAGTTTTTTTCAGGCTCTAGCTCCAATTTTTTCAAGATCAAGCTAAACGCCTGATTTTGGCATTGCTATTTAGGAATCGTCTCGCTCGGACTCTGCTTGAGTTTATCCATCTTCAAAATAGGGCTGACACTAATTGCCCATTTGCAATGCATTTCCAGACACGTGGCTGCAAAGTGCTATATGAAAAAAACAGGCATTGTTATTATGAAACCTTCAGGAAAAAAATTAATAGATTCATATAACTCCACAGTCATTAAAACAAACCTTATGTGGAAGGAAGAGACCAGAACTGAACAAACCTTGAGCAAACACAGCCTTTCACAATGAAACACAAAAAGTGGTTTTAATCAGCAGAGCCAAGTAAGTTTTATTTTCCGAGGTTTCTTTTTCCCCCACCTCCTTCTTTCAATATTAGCAATTGCAGAAGAGCACACTGGCCCGACGAAAAGAGGGGAACTTTGCCCGACTCCTGGTCTTAATGAATATCATTTTTTAAAAACAACAACAAAATACTCTGCTTGGGCTGGCCCCGTCTCAAGTTGCTTTCAGCTACACCAGGATCTCAGCCAGCCTTCCTAAGTGTGTTGTCCTGTGGTTAGGGCACCGCTATTTGTCCACAGATTTTGCACAAAATTGGGTTTAAGCCCCATCAGATGGTAAGAGGGGGCTGACGATCACCTCCTTGCGTTCCCTTCCTTTAGGGAGGCCACACAGCCATTTCTCATTCTGCCTCCCCAAGGCTTCTCCTGTGTTTGTTTGGGAGACAGAAATAGCTTTCTGCTAAGATGATGATGAGGTTACGCATCCTGAGCTGTCGCGGTGAGTCAACAGCCTGGAGCTGGTGGGGCTGCCTGCAAGGCAAGGAGTGGGGAACACCCTCGGAGGGGAACCCTGTGCTGTCCACCTCATCTCTGCCTGCACTGGGGACCTCTCCAGCAGGACACCTTTCACACAGGGACATTCTCATGGCTTTTTAAGTGCCCTGGCTCTTCTATGAGGTTGATCTGGAAAAGGCCACCACCCCTACCTTTCACCGGCCTGAGACAGCCTCCAACTGGAAAAGGACGGGAGAGCTAACTTTCATTACGATCATGACATCTATCTGTGTGTCTATCCCTTTGCCTCTTTCCTCCATCCAGACTTCAGACTCTCCATGGACCTTGCCACCATCTGCCTAATGACTGGGATGCTGGAGGCTGGGGTCGTCAAACAAAGAGCTACCCCTGCACAAAGTTGATCCTGTGCTGATCACCCAGGGTCATAGACTTTCCATTTTCATATATACCAGATGACTTCAGTGTCCAGGCCAAAAAGCTATTGCAGAAGGTCATGTTGGCATCTGTTCCTTGATGTGAAAGGTGCTAGCTGTAAATCACTGGTGGTGGGATTCATCGAGGAGATGGAAAAGGGAAATTCCCTTCTCAGTTTATCTTGCTTTCCTCACACCGAATCCAAGCTCATCTCTGGGATGAAGAAGGTGGAGACTTAGCATCTTGTGAGCTGTCAAGGAGCAAAGGTTGGGAGAAAATGGCCCAGCAATGAGCATCCTTGCTAATGCATGCCTAATTTTTAGTAAAAGCTGTGATGTCTGCTTGCAAGTTCATTTGTAAGTAATAAATCCAGTGATGTGTCTTGCAATGACATATGTGGAGGAGGGCTTTTGGATGACGCATGGGTCAGTCTCATTTCTGCATGGGAAACTTCCAGTCTATGCTACTTTCACTGTCTGGAATAAATGAGCACCCTCCTAGTGATGCCGTCAGGCCATGTGAGCACCAGCCAGACCTGGAAACGTGCAGGTTCTTGGTAGCTGTAGCAGTGTAAGATTGTGTAATTTATTGGCAAAAGTGTGTGTATCTATTTGCAATCCATTATCTCCTGCTAACAGGTCTAGGTCCAGATCAGTAATGGTATTTAATCACCTACCTCTTTGTAATTACATTGGTATGTAGACATTTAACTATATTTTGTCCTCAGCTAAGGTAGGTCCGTCATTTTTCATTTGTTGCTGGCAAAGACTGTGCACAAAGACGTGCAGTAACTTCTAAGCAGCTGCCAGTTCCTGGTGATGCTGAGACCTTCATTTTTCAGCTCAGCTGGCCAACATCTATGTGCTAAAGCTGGTGATCTTGCATTCAAATCTAACCCAGCCTGAGGTTCATAAAAATGGCCCAGTCATTGCGCTGTCAACAAACACTCTCAAACAGTAATGACAGTGCCCTACAGCAATTTCCTTCTAATGTTGCTTGAGATGATGACAGTGACTCGTAAAAGCTAGAGGCCTCCAGATTCTTTGGCTGGGCGGGATGTCCCGCTGATGCTCTGAGGGTCTCGCACTTAGGTGAGACTTTGTGTCCCATCAACCCGAAGGATGAGTGAGTGGGTGGTGTCTGGGTTAGGCTGAGCAAAAGAGACAAGGGAACAGCAGAGACCAAGAATAGAACTGATGCTATAGCAGTGGGATGAGTTCTGGATTTTGCAAGCAAAATGCATATTCCTCTC
>RSEF01000018.1:10383917-10397595 GCA_003993805.1 Himantopus leucocephalus | reverse complement strand
CTGGACCCTCTCCAGCAGTTCCCTGTCCCTCTTGAACTGGGGATCCCCGAACTGGACACAAAAATAGCCTTCTAGTACTTATATATGTGAGAGAAGGGGGTGTGTGGCATGATAAAGAGAAGAGAGAAGGGCATCGTCCCTGCTTGCAGCTCTCCGGCGCACGCGAGCAGCCCTGTGTCCCAAAGCTGCCGCTCCAGAGCTGAGCTCTGCAGATCCCCCTCCAGAAACACCACCTCCCTCCGGCTGCCGCATCCCCCTCCCCTGCCAGCATCCCGGGAAGGACGGCTCCAAGCTTCTGGTAGGAGGTCTCCAGCAGGGAATTAGCAGCCGGGGAATTGCCCTCCGCCGCGGCCGTGTGGGAGCTTGCGTAATGTTCTAGCACTATCAGTCACATCACTCATATTTACTTCTTTTGGCCCGATTCGCTGCCTGCCGAATAAATTTGCAGCTGCAGAGGCTGAGCTCTAGCAGAAAGCTGAAGGATTTACTTCCAGCTATTGAAAGTTTTATAGCTGAGAAATGTTAAGTTGCACAGATTCTGCTGCTGGAGATGTGTCCTCCTCCTCTTCCTCCCCCCGATGCTGCTGCGTTCAGGGGAATATCGTGTTGTAGACCTCATGCGGCTGCTCCTCTCATCGGCAGAGACAAATTCCACCTTAAACATTGTTTGATGGCAGTAATTCAGAGGCAGATCCTGTCGCTGGTGCTGGGAGCAGAGCTGTTCATCGCTGTGTGCGCGGCAGAGACACCTCATGGGCACTGTTTGAAGATGAGCTGGGATGAAAAACGCCTCCACGTGTTATTCCCAGCCGTCCGTGTTGTCTCTGCTCCATTAACTCTGGGACTGGCCCAAACGTCTTCACTAGGAATGCGTGTGTCCAGGGGAAGCTCAGCAGCGCCCGCCGCAGCGAGGCACTCTGGAGTGCTTTTATTTGACTAAAAAGGGTCTTTCTGTACAACTTTCAAATTCACAAAAGGTAAATTATGGCTGTGCTTGCCTATGTTTGATTTATTATCAATAGGGAGAGACTGGGCTTTTGCGGGTAGCTGAATCAAACAGGACCGGCTCCTGTTCCCGGTTCTGACCAGCCCCTCAGATGAGTCGCTGCCTTCCCTGTGCCGTGGTGTTTAGCGCCGGCTCCTTGTATTACTGCAGCTCCTACAGCCCCCGCTTCATTGAATTGCCCTGTTTGGCACAGTTCTACCCTAAAAAAAACCCCAAAACACAAAAGCCAGAGTAAGACAGACATTAGCATAGGCAGCATATAACCAGAATATAAAAAGCAAAGAGCTGGGGAGGGAAAAGGTGTCCGAAGAGCAACACAGTTTGCCAAAAGAGAGGAAGAAGATGTGGCTGAGCAGAATGGAGAACTCGGGTATCTTCACCCCAGTCAGGCTCAGCATCACCACCTGCGAAGGAATGCCCCACAGTTTTGCCTGGCTGGGAGGTGTTCGGTAGGAGGAAAGGTACTCCTTTCTTACTCCTCAGCCTGCGTGCCTTCAGCTCTGTAGGGCTCCCAGTGCTGCTTTGAGCTTGGGAAACCACAAGACAACTTCTAGCCTTAACCCCTGTGCTTCAACGACGTATGGCAGAGATTGACAATAACAGAAATGAAANTGTGCCTTCAGCTCTGTAGGGCTCCCAGTGCTGCTTTGCGCTTGGGAAACCACAAGACAACTTCTAGCCTTAACCCCCGGGCTTCAACGACGTATGGCAGAGATTGACAATAACAGAAATGAAATCCCTGAGGATTGCTTGTCCCAAAATGCCGTCTTTGCTGTCCTGCTGTCCCCTCCTGCCTGTGGGACCAGGGGTCTGGGGACACTTGGAGCAAGCAGGGCTTGGGGGGTGGCTGCTCCCTCGGTTCCCCTTAAACCGCGCTCAAGCCCAACGGCGTTGGATGCTCTCTCCATCCTTCAGCACGCCAGCCCTCGCTCAAGCTGTCTTCATTTAAGCAGTTGGTGCTTCACAGATTATTTCCAGGCCCCTTGAGGGTAGAAACTCTTTTACCTCTTCTGGCCCTGAGACGGTTCCAACAGCTGTAACTATTTCATTTTTAATTTACTTGATACAACTTGTCTCTGCTTAATCCATCAGGACAACTTTGAGGGTTCCTGACCCATAAATCCAGAGTGGGGAGGGAGGGCGGTGGGGATTGGCAGGGAGGGAAAAGAAGGGGGAAAAATAAAGGAAAAGAAAAAAATGCAAAGGATTTTGAAAAATTAATCTAATCTGTAGCCAAATGTATTTTCCTAGCTTACTGCAAGGTGCAAGGCTAGACCCAGCAACAGAGCCAGGTCTCACCTCAGTGCCTGGGGGTGAGGCAGGACCTTTGCTCTTGTCATGGTGACATATACTACGCTACACTTAACTTTTTCAACAGCTTAAACCTCCTAAATTTGTCTGGAATGGACTTGAACTGTTTTTTTCTTGCTACCCAGTTCCTTTTGTTTAACACAAACACTAAAGAGGAAAAACTGCTTTGCCTCTTCGGTACGTAAATATAAACAAATAGGTCCCACACCATGAACTTTCAAAGGCAAAACAGCCCCTCCTTCAGGTGCCACTTCCCCTCCATCGCCCCCCGTCAAAGGCTCCCTGCTCTTTTTCGGGTGGGTGGTAGGACTGCTCTAAATCAATCAGCTGACATTAGGCTAATGTCTAATTAGCTATGGGTGGGCATGTGCTTTGATTATAGGAAGAACCTCGGGCAATGACTTGTGTTTTTAAGGCCCACTTCTACACATATCAATCATCTTTTGACATGCGGAGCAGGAGGGAAGAAAAATAAGCTGCAATACAAAAAAAAAAGAATTCTAAAGAAAGAATTCTGAAATATGAATGTGCACACGAGCGTGTATAACCATACGGCTAGGCTGCAGTCATGGCTGAGATGAAGAACACACTCTTCTACATTGGCATTAATAAGGAGAGCTTCTCTCGCTTAGAAAGATCCAAGAAATAACTTTTTCCTTTACCGTCCTCTGTGGTTTTAAGCAGGAGAGGTTTCCTTTTCAGGGAGATGAAGGTGAGATGTCCCATCCCAGGGAGACCTGATACTACTAAAGCTATTTTAAGCAGAGCTGAACAGACATCTCCCATCAGTGTAACTCCTTCTTCGGGAGCTGTAAAGTGCGGCTGCACTACCTGTGTCTGCTGCTGCGGTGTCTCATGGCCACGGGAGGCCACGGGTCTCTCCTTCTCCTGCGCTTTTCCTACAGCCTGGCTCTCATGAGACTGAGTTTCCCCTTGGGCTGCTGGGCTTTTTTTTTTTTTCCCCCCCAAATCCAGTCTTAATTTCCCATGCTGAGGGCCATTTCTCGGCTTTTTCCTTTGCACATGACAATTTACCAAGGCTTTGCCGTGTGTCTGTGCGCTCCATGTGTTCGCTGCTCTCCATAACCAGCTCCATCGCGCTCTCTTTGCGGTCACCCTCTGCCTCCAGAGGCTCCCCAAGTGTGGACAGCAATGCTGCGAAGATAGAATTGACGCCAAGTGAGAACATTTCAAGTTGGAGAATTTTTTCTGCCTCAAAAGAAAAAAAAAAAAGGAAAAAAAAGCCCTCCTCAAAAACCAGCGCCTCCATTTCTCACTTTAATTGTTTCACTTCAGTCTGCGTAACAATGCTTCAGTTTATTGGGAAAGACAAGAGGGATTTTTTTTTAGAACTACATGTAGATATAGAAACTGTATAGGAAAGGTTCTAATTATAACTATTAAACTCAGAGAATAAAGGGATACAGTATTCCTGGCCCTCTTGGCGGTTAGGAGTTATGCAATACTTTCTGTGCTTTAAAATGTGTGGCAAACGATGCAAGTTTTTTAAAGGAAGAATTATTTTTATTTTATTAAACTCCCCCTCAACATTGTTCTGCTTTGAGTGATTGACTTTGCCTCTTTCCTGAAACTTTCTATGCAGAGCAGATGGGGAAGAGGTTTTTGTGAGATGTGCCAGAGGTGTACTTCAATTGATAATAATAATAATAATGCCAGTAATGCTAATAATAATGAAAGTCCTCTGATGCGCAGACTCTGATTGCTTTACTCCTGGCTCCTCCTGTAATTCTCTGAGACCACATTTTAAAATTGTTGGGTGATGATTATCCGGGGATTAGGGATTAGCATGGTGGTTTGACTGCCTGTCAAAGCCTTAAAATAATACACAGATTAAAATAATTCCACTTTTTCATCAATAATAAGGCAGATGATTTTAAAGCCCGTGTAGCCTCCAATGGAAAAAACCCTACACCGGGTAATGAGAAAGGACAGGTTTTCTGAATGGTCTCACAGTCTCTGTCTTAGTTTGGTCTGAGTTCTGCAGAGACGTTTGGTAATACCTACAGCACTCAATTAAACTTCAGGAGCTCATTAAGCTGGCAATCTCGTTTAGCATGCACACGCATTGGGAATTTAGAGATAAATGTAATAACTAAACATAATACAGCTGATCACTCAAAGCAAGCAGCTTGCTCCCCTTCCAAAAAAAAAACCAACCAACCAAAACCCAACCACCTTTGAGAGGGAATGATTAAACAAACAAATGAAACAAATCAAAGTTTTCCACTGAAACTTACTCATCAAACCTTGAGCTCCTCCCGTCCTTGTGGCAACCGAAAGCAGCCGGAGACTGGGGCTGGAGGAAGAGGAGGAGGCGGGGAAGGCAGTGCTCAGCTCAGCCCTCTCCTGAGGAAAAAACACAGGTGTTTTCCCAAGGGGAAAAAAAATCTGATACAAGAGGCAAGCCCCAGGGCCCTAAGTGCTTGTAGCCGTTAAAAAAAGGGGCGGAGGGGAATAAAAAGGAAAAGATGCTGAAAACACAGATAAACAGGTACCCGAACCCTGCGCAGGACACACAGACATCACTCTTTATTAAGACTGAGAAAATCATTCCCTCAAGAAGCACAAGTGAGCAGTGCTCACCCGTTCACCCCTGCTCCACATGTGGCTTCCCGAGTTATTCCGGGGGGGGGTGTGTGTGTGTGCTGTCTTGGACATCTGGAAAATGCCCACTGATCTTGAGCCGTCGCACGTGTAAATCCCAGAACGCCTCAGCCCAGTAGTGTGGTAGGAGCGGGGCTCAGCCGGATTCCGCTGGTGCCTCTGAACACCATGCCCTAAGCCGAGAGCTGACCAGAGCGCCCCGTGCCAGCAACGGTCCTGGAGAAGAGACATAGAGATGTCCCATGATGTAGGCTGGCTCAGAAGAAGACCTTTGTTTCTTGAGGGACTCCCTACACACTGAAGGCAGAGAGGATTAAAAAACAACCACAAAAAGAGCGCTATATTTCCAGAGAAGCTGTGATGCAGTGAAAGGGTTCAATTTCTATGTTAATATCCCTCAGTGTAACAGCAATATTACAGAACATCAGTAATGTCACGTCATGCCATGTCATGCCATATAATATCATATATCCTATCATATCCTATCATATCATATCAACCATATATAGAAGAATGCCAATATTATCCCCAAGACTGAAGAAGAAACCGATCAGGAACACCAGAAAGAGAGGAATGCTTTTTCTTTCGATATGTTGCAAAGGAAGATTTTAGGTTTTTTTTAAAAAAAAAGTACCATGGTGCTGCTTTAAGCAGTTACTTTGTCTTGCAGCCTGTCTGCAGGGAGAACTGCTGCCCAGCGGTTAGCATCTGGAAATGAGAGTGAAGACACCTGGATTATGTTAATGGTACTGCCACTGACTTAGGGCTGACAGCTCTAAACTGGGAGGACAGCTCTTCTAAGTGCTTCTTGTCAGGGGCTGAGTTACTACGAAAGAGGTTTTCCAACAAGGATTTCAAACAAACAGAGAACAGAGAGGCTTTATCAGATGACAATAAAATCCAGAGCGATGAGCCGGTGGCAGAGTGCAGCTCTCGCATGTCCTGTGTCTTCTCACCTATGGAGGACACGGAGGAGGAGGAGGTCGAGGTGATGACCACCCTATGGTAACGACCACCCTACGGGCATCTGAGAGAGAGTGAGGGGATTTTGTGGAGGCAGAACAGAGAAACCAGGGACACCCGCGAGTCCTCGCAGCCACGCGAGTGGCCCTGGATCCGCTTTGCGTGTTGATTCACAGCTTGGGAGAAGGTCCCAAACCACAAATCCTGCAGTCAACCGCTGTACCAAGCTCATTTACTCAGACTTCATGCAGGGAGTTAGGCTTTTTGTCCATTATTCTATTTATTACCAGACATGAAAATAATAACTCCTTCAGCTGAGGCTGCACAACCACAATCGGTCAATTCAGTCCACGGCGTAGACGTTCTCCTGGACTCCCTTCTAACTTCGAACTTCACTGGATGGTTTCTGAGAACAACTTTTCCTGTCTTTGCTCAGCTAGGAAACTCCATCCCATCCTGGCAGACAACGATCTGGATGCATTTTCTCACATTATAGACCCTCTCCCTGAGACTACAGCAATAAATATGCCCGGGGATGATGCCGTTAGCATGTGCAGAGCTCCAGGTGATGCAAAACATGCATTTTTTTCAGTGGTTCGGGTGTTGGGAGGCAGCACGTAGCTTCTGTGACTTCCCCATGAGTTGCAAAGCCTCTTTGAGGAGGTTGGTCCCCATCTGCAAAGCATTTCACAGCGAGAGGTGTCCGAAACGCCCACCGGCTGAAGCGACCTCGCAGAGCTCAACGCTGAAACCTCTGCTGCGCCGCACACGTCCCCTCGGCAAGGGGACAGGAGAACCAGCAACAAGGTGGATATTTGTCCCAAAGCTCAGCACACTGCTGGGAGACCTCCAGGCTCCATAGGTGACTAAACGTAAAGGAGGACATAGCTCTGAGCAAGGCAACAGCTCTCGGTGTGTCTCGGTCTGAGACACGTTTCTGATGCGTGGCAGTAAGACTGGACCAGACTAACCTGGCTCGCTGGCTACTTACCTGCTGGATGGGGCTTTACTAAAGCCTGCTTGTCTCAGAAAATATGCTGTCATGCCAATAGTTAATCTCCCAGGTACAAAGTTGGTATTCAAAAATGCCGGAGGCTCATTGGGTTGCAAAATCTCCAAAAAAAGGTTGCGAAGCTCTAGCGCAGGAGTGACTGGGTATTTCAGAAATGACCACAGAGGCAGATTGTGGTACGGCTCCACGCGGTGGGCTTGAGCTTCCAGATGCAGTTTAACGCATCCCCATCACCAAGAAAACCACTAATGCTGAAGTATTAAAAAAAAAAAAAAAAAAAAAAAAGGCCAGTGTTTCACTGCTGCCTGGATTTCCTCCCAAGTTGCTAATTACGAATCCTACAGAATCAAGCAAAATGCATTTACAGCTTTAAATGTCTCACAACTTTGAATTGCACTACAGAAAGTCCAGGTTACAGTTTTATTTCTCTTCCCAGATCTCATGTTTGCTCATTAATTAGTGCTAGTTTCAGGAGATTAGATGACTTTTTAATGTTTCCCATGTAAAAAGAACATAAAGTGAGTTTTTTGTTTTTTCCCTTTGCAAATGGAAAAGGAAAAGTAAAGAGACCTTTTTCATTTATACGCAGCTATTTTTTAATTTTCTTTTGAAAGATGTTGCCAGTACCCAGAAGTGTCAAATTCTAACACGCAGGGGGAATAATGTTGTTTTTTAGCTGGTAATAGTCTGTGTTTTTGTGGCTGACTATTGGGAAATTTTTAACATATTTCTTCATCCTGTATTTTCGGGAGATGAGATGACTTTTTAATGTTCCAGGGTAGAAAACCCATAAAGAAAGTGCATCTTATTCTCATTAATTTTGAGGATATCTTTTACTTAGAAAGCAAAAGTAATTACATAATTGGGACTGTTTGTATGTATATCTCTTTACGTTAACAGCCAGAAACCTAATGATACGGGGTTTTGTAAGGAATTGAACCACTTGTATGCTTTGCTTAGGGTTTCAGTGTTGCGTTGCCCACGCCTGGGACATAAAGGTGTGTGAGGGGACAGAGCAGCCCTGCAGCAGACTGCCTCAGAGGCTGTCCCATGCACGGCACCTGCGATTTTCTGTGATTTTCAGAGCATTCACAGCACCGGGTCATTTAGGAAGAGATCTTAAACATCATCTAGTCCCATTCCCTTGCCCTGGCAGGGACACCTCCCCCCAGCCCAGGTTGCTCCAAGCCCCGTCCAACCTGGCCTTGAACACCTCCAGGGATGGGGCAGCCACAGCTTCTCGGGGCAACCTGCCACAGGGGCTCACCGCCCTCACAGGAGAGAATTTCTTCCTAATGTCTCATCTAAATCTCCCCTCTTTCAGTGTGAAGCCATTCCCCCTCGTCCCATCACTCCATGCCCTTGTCAAAAGTCCCTCCCCAGCTTTCTTTCAGGCCCCCTTCAGGTACTGGAGAGTATACTGGAAAGTATCTCACAGCATAAACCTTGCGGCAGCTGCTTTGTGGTCAAGGTAGTGTGGAAGATATATTTGAGCTATGACAGGGCTGAGGCATCCAAAAGATGTGTTTGCACAGTGCGGAGCACCGTGTGGGCATCCTATCACCGACCCGGCTGCTCCGCTCAGGGCATTCAGCGCCGGGCTGTGCCGTACAGAGGTGCCACCTTTAGTTGTGCCTGAAGAGCAAAAACTCATCAGCTCACGGCCGGCGCTGCGCTGCTCCGAGCCTGGGAGCGAGCTGGGGGTGCAGAGGGAGGTCTGCTCTGTGCTTTGAGAACTCGACTCCCAGACCACACGAGTTTGACTTTGTGCAACCAGGAATTCAGACCGAATTCCTAGAGCTTGTGAGCTCTTGTGCCGGCGCTTTCCATCAACACTGCAGCGTCTCATCCTGAGCTGTGATGTTGGGGTCTGATTCTGCTTACTCTTAACCCGGCAAAGTCCAGGAAAACCTCAATAACTCCATTGAGGTTTCTGCTTTGGGCACTGCTGTGAGAAGAGAATTAAACCGTGGTGATGTGCGCTAGAGGCAACCCCGCGAGCCAGAGATGCTCTGTCTAAGCACTGACGCTGGGACCAGCACGCAGGCTTGGATGCTCACGGCAATGCCCTCGTTCCTACAGCTCATCTCACGTGCGCATCTTCAGCCTGGGAAGTGCTGTATCACAGGCCCTGAGATCAAAGGGGCTGAGGAAGCTGAAGGTCCCGAACACCCTACAGGATGTCACCCCTCATTTTCAGCCCGCTGGGTCGTCCTCTCAAAATCGAGAGCACCACGCGAGCCCCGGGACACACAGCCACCCCCCTGCGCCCTCCTCTCCAGCCCATCCCAGCTCTTCCCCGCAGGACCAGGCTGACCCACGCTGCTGCAGCTTTTGCCTGCTGCTCTGAGACATCTCTCAGGGTTTACTTTATGTGACTCAGGACACAAGTCCAGGCCTATTTCTTGATCCCACCGTGCCCATGAAACAAGCCTCTCTGGGCAGCTTCCTTCTGGGAGTAAACTGTCATTTTTCACCACATAAAATTTTATAAGTTTCAAGCGAATGGAAAATGGATTTTATTATTTTATTTTATTTTTTTATATCTCTTTTTTTTTTTCCCCCTTGAATGTTTTATGGCTGCAAAAACAGAATTTGTGGTTTGAACTGTTAAGGTTTGATGCAGAGGGCTATGGAACCTTTTATGTAACCCGCTGGCCTGAATAATTATCAAAATATTTTGCTTTCCACTCTTTCTAAGCCTCTGCATCAGAAAAAAATAGCGTGTGCAACCTTTTGACCACAAAATAATAATACTAAGAAAGCCCCCTTCAGAAGCCGTGCTCGCGGCGGAGGCTGCCCCGGGGAAGGCCGGTGGCTCCCGGCAGCGGCCACAGTGCCGGGACGTATCGGTCCTCGGGGGGGGAGAGGGGGCGCGGGGGGAGCCAGCCTGGGGACGGACCTCACCTGGAGGAGGACTTTGATGCGAAGCGGCGCGTTTCAGAGGGTGAGGCAACTGCTCTTTGCTGAGGTTAGAGATGCGCAGGAGAGTCACCTCCGGCTCAGCTGACATCAGGGACGAGTTTTGGGTTTCAAAGCGCAGCATCACATACAGTCCGACGCTGAGAAGCACCTCGGATCTAGTTCATCTCCTCTGCCCTTCAGCCAAATACTATTTCTGCTGTTGTTACCAGCCCGACAGGAGTATTTAAAATCCATCACGCAAGGTGTGGCAAAAGCCAATATCTGCGGTTCCAAAGCTTACACGGACCGATGGCTTTTGCACACACTTACAGTGTCAGAGATGGGGACAGTCCCCAAATCCAGCGCCCAGCACAGAGAACAATTTTCATAATGGAATTATCAGTGGGGAGGAATTTGTCTCCGCAGTCGAGGACAGCACTGATGCTGAGAAGTCCCTCCTGGCAGGACACGCCGCCCTTTCTGCCCGCATCCTGCCGCTCCCCTGCGCTGAGCCCGCACGGATCTCTGGAGCAGGGCAGCTGTGACGCTTTCCTGGGGCACATGGCACGAAGCGTGAACAACTCCCCCACCTCCAGTGTTCGGTCATTATTTTACTCCCAGAACAACTATCGTCTCTTAAAGAAGAGGTATTGCACTTCCACTGCTGCCTGCAACTCTGCTTTTTACTGTTTTATATACACTTATACTTCTGTATGCTTAAATATAGAATTTTAAATGCTTTTAGAGTGAAAGCGTACATTATGTATTTTTGCATAGCAAGCAGGGAGCTGCTGTTTCCAATCTGACCCATTAATCTAATCTTTAAACGGAAAGTTAGGGGTTTGATCGCACTGATGTTTTTCTTACATCTTTCCTTTCCTAGAAAACAGGTTGGATTTTTTTTTCTTCCGAATTTCTTCAATACTCTAATCTTTTGGACAACATATTTTTATTGCTAAAAACCTAAAAGAAATGTTAAAATAATTTTTAAAAAAAAATAAAAACAGTCAGCAAGGATGACGACATTCTTTCTGATCAGCTCACACAGTGATACAGCAGTCACTTCTCCTAAAATCTAAAGATGCCAAAGGCTATTTTAAAAACGCTGCCCGAGTTCAGTTTGTTTTGATGCAATTTCAATGTTAAAAAGATAAAGGCTGCTCTGACCGCCCTGGTAGCAGCTCTCGCGAGGGACAGCCCAGCCGCGCCAGCAGCAGAGGATGCCCCATCCTCAGCATCGCTGACGTGCTGCAGGTCTTTCGGTTCAACCCCACAAGCAACATTCATGACATTTTGGACAAGATTTAATCAGGAATGGCTTAGTTATCGCTGATTTTACCTTGGGGCAAGGGAAGTGGGCTGGATGACCTCTGAGGGTCACTCCCCATCCTTGAGTTCAGGATTTTTCATGCCTCCAAGGGGATGGAGGAGTTGAGCTCTGGCCCCTGCACCCCCCCGGCTACCTGCTGCACAGGGCAGGGACATACAATCTCATCTGCCTTGTGATAGCTCTCAGAAACACACAGGCTCATTGAGCCTGGAATGAAACCTCCTCTCCAACATGAAGACACCTGCTCTCTGACCTTTGCAGAGTTAATTTTTTTTTTTTTTGGAGAGAGTTAGGTGCTGGCACTCTTTGTTTCCATTTTTCCCCTTCAAAGCAAAATAAACCCAAGGAAAGCAGTTTCTCTTTCTCTGTTGAGCGCTCCCCACAGTGAAAGGTGGGCTGAGGACAACCCAGACTGTGGAGGTTACCGAAACCTTTCTGCACGTGTTGAGCAGATGTCTGCTCTGCACTGGGGGTTTCCTCCCGCGATGTGACTTGCTCCCCCCACACACTCGGTCCCACACGCTCTGCCACGAAGCATCTCCCAGAGCAAGTCTTCACAGCCCCTCAGTGCCACCCTCCCTTTCCATGTGCCGAAAGCGGGGAAATTACGGGGGATTTTGTGGTGGGCTGCCCTTAGTCCGTCCCGTGTAGAGTAGGATGGAAAGAGCTCAACCTTTCCTTGGTGCAAATCAATGCAATTTGGTCAAATTCATGGGACCGCAGCAGTTTGGATGAGAAGACAGTTCAAGCCAAGATTCCACCCTTGCACCCAGGGTCAGACTTTGGTCCTTTTTCTGCATTACAGCACTAATTAGAGAGGGTCGTTAAGGAAAGGCGATGGTGGGGGAAGAACTGAAAATTTGTCACTGATCTCATACTTGTGAGCACCCAGAGCAAGATAAGGAGGGACAGAAATCCCAATTAGATGACTAATTTAGCTCCTTGAGCAGATTTTAGCCTTTGGCCCTGGAGCCAGAAGAAGCACTTATTGCTTCTGGGTTTGCCATGCTTGGCTGATTATTGGTTAATTGAGGCTTTTCACTGAAAGGCCTGGAAACAGCAGCTAACCTGGAGGAATGTGTCTTATGCCCTGGAGTCACCCTTGCCAGCTCTGCCTCCCTCCTGCTTCACCCAGCAGTTAAAACGAGCTGAAAAACAGCTTGGGGAAAAGCCTCGGGCCACGGCCAGGGAGAGGAGCAGCGATCCCCAGGGACAAAGAGGGACTTCAAAAGGCTGGTGTCAGCGGGATGCTCCCTTCCCTTCTGCTCGCTGTGCCCGGAACCCTACTCAATTACACAGCATTTAATGAGAGCACTAAATGAGACCGCTGCCTCCCAAAGGCACCCTCCAGCACAGGTCCATCCATGCTGGAGCCGTGATGCCTGCCCCAGTGCAGGGATTTCCAAAGCCCCGGTGGTCCCAGAGGGGCATGGGCAGGGATGTGCTGGGAGGGTGGCATTCCCGCTGTCCCCGTTTGGGGTCTGATGGGACCAGTTCCCACATGTTCCNGGGGATTTCCAAAGCCCCCGTGGTCCCGGAGGCACGTGCAGGGATGTGCTGGGAGGGTGGCATTCCCTCTGTCCCCGTTTGGGGTCTGATGGGACCAGTTCCCACATGTTCCTACAGCCCCTAAAACCAGCTGCCAAATCGCCACACGACACCTTGCGCCCTTCCTCCCTCCCCTTTCTGCAGGTCACTAATACACAGTTGCTATCCCAAAGTGCTTTGTGAGGTTTTGCGGAATCCTATGAAAAAACCCTCTTCCTCTCCTTTCTGTGGGAAGTCTTCTACAGAAGTGGTGGGTCACAATGTACCTGGAGTGCAGGTAGGAAACACTGTGCCTTCCCTTCCTTTGCCTCCTAAGCCAGTTGAATGCTACAAGTGTTTCTTGCTGCAGTGGCAGAAATGCATTACGCCTTGGGCAATGNCATGAAAAAACCCCTCTTCCTCTCCTTTCTGTGGGAAGTCTTCTACAGAAGTGGCGGGTCACAGTGTACCTGGAGTTCAGGTAGGAAACACTGTGCCTTCCCTTCCTTTGCCTCCCAAGCCAGTCGAATGCTACAAGTGTTTCTTGCTGCAGTGGCAGAAATGCATTACGCCTTGGGCAATGTCCAGAATAAGAGCATTTTCCTCCTTTACAGCACTAATTGAGAAGTTTATAGGCCTACAAAAACATATTCCGTAGCTCCTAGGGCTTCCTATAGTGTTGCACACCTTGAAGGTCTGTTTTCTGAAACCACTGAATCACGCCATGACTCACTGCAAAATGGGGACCGGGGCGCAGAAGCCAGGGAAGGCGACTGGTCTCTTTTCCCAGACCAGTTCAGCTGTGAACAAGAGAAATTTTGCCTCAAGGGGATCCAGTTTTTTGTACTCACCTACCAGGCACGGTGAAAGGCTTCGCGTCCAGCCCCAGATATGCTCAGTCCCAACTCCACCCCAAATGAGGCTCCCTGGGACATCTCCACATGGGCCACAAGCGTGGGGTCCTGCACCTGGGGAGGAAGAATGCTCGGCACCAGTATAG
>RSEF01000018.1:10355270-10383907 GCA_003993805.1 Himantopus leucocephalus | reverse complement strand
CTACATGCGAGAACACCAATTTCAAACACTGACTTGCTTTTATTTAAAAAAAAAAACCCCACAAACAAAACAACTGTAAAAGTGACCAGCTGTATTCATTGGTAATGTCAACCTTGAGCAGTGCTGCACATTCAGAGGCAAGTTGAAAAATGCCTACTTTTATAAGAAAACAAATGCAGCACAAGCGATATTTTTCACAACAGAGCAATGGATGCTCTGAGCTCGCACACCTGATGCTCTTCATTAGTCTGCACCTTTGTGAGCCTTGGACCTGGAATTCGGATTTTGGGACCACTATGAATAATCACGAAGACCAGAAATAAGCCTTATTTTTGTGGGGAAGTCAAACGTCTTACCACTACTGCTTACCTTCAGAGCAGGGACTTCCAATCATAACATCGCATGCTGGGAAGCTCGCAATTAATAACAAGTGCTGGAAATAAGGGTGCTCCTCCCTCTTCTTCACTGTGGTTCGGTGTGAATCCCTGCGCATCCAACAACTTTTAGCAGGTTCCTTGTAACAAAGTAGTCTTACAAGAGCAGAGCTAAAATAACTTTCCTCCACAGGCTCATGGTCTAATTTTTTTTTTTTTAGCCTGATTAGTGGGCTGGGTTTTTTTTTTTTTTCAGTGTAACTGGATTTCATCCCTACACAGCACTGCCCAGTTAGAAGTGGGTTGCAAAAATACCTCCTTTTGCCAAGATATCCTAAACACCATTTTTATAGGTAGAATATGCAATCCAGACCCTCAGCTGGTGGAATTTGGCATTGCTCCACCAGAGCCAGTGCAGGGACACTGATTTACACCAGCGCAGGAGCCAGCCCGTGAATTTTCTCAGCCTGTTTGGTTATCTCAGTCTTCCTCCATCAATGTTTGGGTTTGTTTCAACCCCACTGTAGGAACAGAGCTGGTTTGGAGCATTGAGAGCGATAAATCTGCCTCTGCATAGGATCTACCGCCATTTCGGGGACTCTGAGGATACTTTTGCTTCTTTTTTTGCAAAGGGACAACCTCAAACTGCTGGAACGGGAAATCCCAGCCTTGTTCTTCTGCTTCTTTCCTGAACTTGCTGCTTTCCCACCTCTGCAGGAAATAGGGAAAAGAATGAAGATGGGTTAAAAAAAAAAAACCCTTTCCTTTTTATAGGGAGACTTTACAGTATTTCAGGAAATAATGACCTCAGTAAAACCCAGACCTCACTGAATTGATGGACAGCCTCAGAAACAAGCAGGGAGGTGCCAGAGTCAGAATCCTAGAGAGAATACGGCCTGCAATTACTGCAGTGATATAATTAATTAATTTATGACTGTAGCCAGACAGCAGCGACAGCAATATTGACTGACTTCACTGCAATCTACGTTGCTGACTAATGCTCATATCAACACCTACAGCAGCCAAGCAGCCACCAGCCCCTTTGCTGGCTGAGGTTTAGCTTGATTTCTCCAGAGAGAACCTTTCCAGATCATTTGAACTAATTGAGGTAATGGAGAAATTGTTCTCATGCCAAAACACTTTATTCCCTCCCCCCCCCCCCTTCTTTTTGGTAAGATGATAATATTTAGAAAGCTTCTGGCTACTACTTAAAGGAGCAGGGCAGTGTCTTTAGGAGCAGCTCAGCACCTTGGTGCCGCCCTTCATCCTCCTCGGGGTGCCCACAGCCAAACTGTACCCCAACATCTGCTAAAGCAACTGGAAACACCCCTTTAGTAGGGGCACGCTGCACACTAATTGCAGCGATTATCAGCAGCCAACATTTACAGCCTCTCTGGACAGAGGGGCCGAGGGCGGCAGCAATGTGGTTTCCATCAGGGCTGGGGGGACGTGGGGGGGGGGGGGGGNGTCTGCACTGCCCTTTGCCTCCCACCTCGTGCAGAGGCTCTGCTGGGGACGGGGCTCATCTCTCACACGGGCACTCGCTGGGCTGAGGGATGCACTTCAGGCACATGTTTAGACACCTAAACACCGTTAAATTGTCCTTAATCAGTGCCTCAGTTTACCAGGTTGGTTCCCCCTCGGACTCAGCTGCTTACTCCAAGTTGGTGGCTACGCCTGCTGGGGTATCACTAATATGGCACATTAACTGGGGCGCTCCGGAGTTCCCCGGGGCTTCCCACATCACCCCAGTCTTTGTCACCAGTTGTGTAACTCTCAACACATCAAGAATAGGTTGTTCTGGGACAGCACGTTGAATGGAAGCTTAAAAATCCATCTGTGACGAGGACAGCTGCTGCACACAAACTACCCAGGTAAGTCCTACACAAGTTTGGGATCTCCGTAGGACGGCATTTCTGGAAAATGCATTGCCTCTTGCAAGTTGGGTAACAGGGGAATCGCTGCCAGGCGATCTGGATTGATCAAGGTTAGCAGACTGATGGCTCCCAGCGGCCAGCTCAGCCCTTGGAGAAACGCTCCGTCAGCGAGCCTCCTGCGTGTCCGAGCCAGGCTGCTCGGATGCTGCAGGAGGGATGAGGAAAAACTAGAAGAACACCCAGGACTGGACAACGCTGGGACAGCAAACTTCCCTTCGGAGCAGATCCCCCCAGTCCAGCCAGGCAGCAGCACAAAGGGCTTCCTAGAAAACACACCTGGGACTTCAAAGGAGGGAAATCTTTTCCTGCCTGTAAGAGAACCAGCCTGAAGCCTCCAGGAGAAGAGCTGGGGTGGAAAGCAAAGCCACTGGTGGGGGCTCTTCCCCAGCCCACTCCAGGCAGCGCTGTCCCCAAAGTCCTTTGCCTTCAAGATGTGTGGGCTTGTGCAGTTAGAGGACAGAAATGCAACACTGGGAGGGCCCGTCCAGGTCTTAATTTTTTTTTTTTTTGCTATAACACAGATATAAAATGCTCATTTTCATGTTTCATAACTTTCTTAAAGCACATTTTTGATTTGTGTCCAAAGACACAGCACCCCCCCAGCTGAAGCCTGCTGCCTGTGTGCGCTTGTACATGCGTGGCCGGTCGAGAGAGAGAGATTAATCCCCGTCCCTGCTGGGCCAGCTCCCCCCAGCTCATGTTCTCCTGTAACCTGCCTGCTCACCAGGTGCCTTATTGGAAATTGCACTGACTGGAATGGACAGCATTTGGAGAGCAGAGGAAAAAAAAAAAAAAAAGAAAAAATCAGCTGAATGCCATCAGTTCTGCTCTTTGGCTCCGAGTGAAGGTTAATTACACAGGACTGCCACAACTAGCGTTAATCATACCAGAGCGTCTAGAGGCCTCTAGTGTCCAGAAGCTACAAGAACTAAGCCAGCACCTCCATCTAGGCAGAGACACTCCTGTTCTAGAGCCACGCTTAAACAACCAGGACACGCAGGATGGAGCGGAGGGACGGAGAGGCAGTGCCGTCAGCAGGAGCCCGACTGAATCTCGTTGCTTTGCTACCATAGGTGGTTCCCCCAGGAAAAAAAAAATAATCATGGATAGGTGCTTTTTCAGTACTTACACACAAACCCCAACCATTCACTACACACAACGCTGTAACTCCACGATCACACCTTCCCGCCAGCGTGAGCGAGCTGTGCCCCATTCCCGCAGGGGTGATCTGGGCGGCTCACTGGGACCAGCAGTGACCACGAGTACTTGCAACCAGAACAGCACATGCAAAACCCCACTCGAGCAGCACATGCTTGGTGTTATCCACTAACATACGAGGCAAGAGAAATCCTTACCTTTGTCATACAGGAGTCCCCAGACCCTTGGATTTCCCCAGATGGAGGCCTTTGGCACCGAGAAAGAATTGCATGTCCGCTGTTGGAGAGAACAGCACTGAAGGCAGAACCATCCCAGGACAAATGCTTCCACCTGGGGAACAGGAAGGAATTGGGAAATGAGATTTTTTGGTTCCTCACGCAAATACCCTGGCTGGCAAAAATATCTGTTGCAGGAGACCAGGGCAGCAGAGGTCCCCTCTCCTCCCACCTGCCCATCCCAACAAGTTGTGCTCCCCATCTCCATAGGTCCCACATGGAAATGCAAATAACCAGAGGCCACTTTCTAAGGAGCAGAAAAGGCTTTGCCAGTAAGTCAGAATAATGTGAATTTATAAGAGAAGGTGGGGGAGGGGACTCTAACAACTCGCTGTTTTCCAGAACTGCTTCAATTAGCAAACATCCCACAAGGAGAGAGAGGGAGAAAGAAAAGAAATTTCATGCGCTGCCACAGCCCCAGTCAGTGGCAAACGCTCCCAGCTCCTGCACGGGAAAAACTTTCATCTCCCCCTCGCTCACTCTTGGCATTACATCAGCCAAGAGCATCCTGGGCAATATTGTTATGCTAATAGAGCAGCCCATGAGACTGGATTCTCCTGCGCCGGGAGAGACATTCCCACCAGGTCCTAGCACTCCAGCTTATTCAAACCGGGCTGAATTGCCTCCGGAGAATAAAAGATGCAGGCTTAATTAACTACCGCGCTCGGTTCCCAATCCCGGCTCGATTGTTGTGCTGGCTGCGCTGGTTGCTAAAGAGGCAGTGCCAGGACGCCCGATACCGGGGCTGGCGTGGGCACCGGGGCTGCTGGACCACAGCAGAGCCGCGACTCCCCTCTTCTCGTTGTATTTATTGCTATTGTGGTGCTGCGGGTGTTGCTTTTCCGTGCCAGTGGCTCGCAATGCTCAAATCAGTCATGGAAAAATTCAGGACCCTTGTGCCAGTTTTATTCCCCCTTCCTTGTTTTCACTATTAGGTGCCTGTCTTTTCCGGTTTGGATCTCTTTAAGGGCTTTTATGACTCTGGACCAAAAAAAGCGCCAGCTTTTACATCCAACAGCATCTTTAATAGATTTTACTAGCTGCCTCTGCTACTGATTTTGGAAAAAAAAAAAAAGCAAGCATGCTTTAAGGCACAAAAGCAGAGAACTACCATCTGGCCTTCCATGACCCTCTCCCCAGCCCTCCTGGAAGGAAAATCCAGCAGGAGCCGGGCAGGCGAGCGCCTGCCCAGCACAGCCCGGAGGGATCCACACACTCTCAGGACATGGGAAAAGGCAGCTCAGGCTAAGGCCCTCCAGGCAAAGCCCCTTCCAGCAGCTCAGGAAAGCAGTTGGGGTTCTGCAGGGTCCTCCTGGGGGACAACCCCGGAGTGGGGA
Organism: Himantopus leucocephalus; assembly: GCA_003993805.1. Classification (NCBI taxonomy): domain Eukaryota; kingdom Metazoa; phylum Chordata; class Aves; order Charadriiformes; family Recurvirostridae; genus Himantopus; species Himantopus leucocephalus. The sequence goes on along the minus strand of RSEF01000018.1, from coordinate 10,378,826 downwards.
TGGAGCTGTGGCTCCTGAGCAGGTCCCCATTTCTTCAGGCTGGGCTGGGAGGGGGGCAGTGGTGGGGAGAAGCTGCTGAGATTGGGGGCTTTTTCTGCTGGTCAGGCAGGGGAGGGTTCACCACAAGGGAGCAACCAAACAGTGTAAGAAACCACAACAGGGCAGATGTTTGACATACATAATTGTAGTTCACCCCCGTTCGCTGCCCAGCTCCCCAGCAGGCTCCACTTTTGCACTGTACCTTTAAACTGTTCAGAGGAAATAAGACTTTAAGTCATTCCCTAATAACCCTGGAACTGGGTTGCCACCTTCTCCCAGATCTGACCAACCTGTGACAGTCTTGGATGAACTCATACGGGTTCCATGAAAACAGGAGGCTGGGAAAAAGAGAGAGCTTAACGACAAGGCCACCACTGAAGAAGCACAATTGCTATTAGACACCAGAGAATCTACCTGTGGCAGACCCCATCCAGGGAGCCGAGGGAGAGTCTTTGGCCACAGCCTATACTGGACACAAGGGAACCTCAGCATTTGACGTAACGCATCAGAGACCGATCTGCTCGCAGAGAGGACCTTGCCCCCCCCGCGCACCCGGCGGAGGGGACGCCGCACCGCAGAGCCGTGCGACAGTCGCAGCAGCTGCTGGTTCGGAGCTGCTCAGCGTCGCACTCGGAGCCCGCAGCTGCCTGCGGACCCACATGTGGGCGTACCCTCAATCGGGAGGCTGCAGACAAGGACGGGGAGCAGCAGGGATATGGGCTCTGTGGGAGTCAAGGGGGTTCAGAGCAGGGTGAGGGGCTGGGGTTGGAGGTTGTCCCATCCCAGGGGGGATGAAGCTCTCACATCTGCACAGCTGGGGCTCTGCCCCTCCGGTTAATCGGCAATTAAGGCTGGAGAGGGCACTTAATGGTGCTGTATATTAGCTTATCTCAAACGGCAGATCAAGGAGGAGACCACTTTAAGCATGAAGCTGGTTTATCTCTTAGGGAGAAGTGGAGTATTTCTTTCCCTGTCCCCTACCCCTGTGATTTATACCGATCTGACATTCGCATTTACACCAGTAAACCAGGTCCTGACAAGAATCTCATTAAGTGTTGCTATAAATCAGTTCCTCTGACAAGTATCTTTTTACCGCCTTTGGAAGGGATAGATGTATACCTATTCTGGGACTTAAACACACACGTACACACACAGACGTACACACACTTATGCACATACAAACACACACTTTTAAAAAACTTGGCTCAACATCCTGAGAGGCTTTCCAGGGATGAAATACTAGTCACACTCAACAGCAGGGGGAAAATGCAAGTTAAGAGTTATAGAGGAGGAGGAAGAGAGGCACTCAACATGAAGTGAGATGGGTCACCTGCCAGAGGGATCCAGGGATCTCTTCCAGACCACAGGAGCTCCGGAGGCAGTGGGCTATCGCACCCACCGTGCTCAAATGGCGTGAAAGTTGGGACAGGGCAGGAGCCAGATGGTATATGGATATGTATATTTATAAGAAGAGCTAGAATTAAACCTTTTGGAGATTACATTCAGAAAGTACACAGATGTTAAAATGAGAAAGAAAAGCCAGTTAAAGTTGGTCAAAGTACAAAATTGAAAGAAAATAAACAGTTTAGAAGCAGCAGCTACAGCCCTCACAGGAGAATAACTCCATTTTCAAATCCTTGCAGATGCTATTTCAAAGACCAAGCATGAAAGAGCCTGATTAAGGGGAAATGATTATTATGGGTAAAAGAACAGAAACACACACAAAAAGCTCCTTATCACTTACCCACTGTGGCCTTATACTAAGGACTTCTTCTAGCACAAGTAGATACACTGCAGGTATTTGAAGTGAGCTGGATGCGCCCGTAGCCCCGGTCCCTCAGGGGCACAGCAAATCAACATGCCTCCACAAGCCCCCAACTGCTGTGCGTGGCTTTATACACACCAGCATCTCCTGCAAGGCACTGGCTTACCGGGATTTAGGTATCAAGTAAATAACTGCCACCTTTATCCCCTTGAGGAGAAAGTTCTACAACATTAATTTCACCTGTGAAATTAAGCAGTTCAGCTGCAATGAGCATTTTCGAGGGCTCCTGACCCTGGCAGTGAAGGCTGTAATCCCACTCTCAATTGTAAATTGCTATAGATTGAGCCTTTGCCTGATATGAACACTTGGCTTATGGTTTCCCTTTACAAAAGTTGTTGGTGAAAGACAAGAATGGGCGTTAATTCTGCCTAAGAATCAAGCCTTCAAGTCTTGGAGGATGTAGGTTCTCCATCTAGAAGATTACCAAAGACAATGGGGACAAGAAACCTCCCTGCAGGACCTAAGACATGGATGGCTCTAGTCCCACAGGCCTATATCTTTTCACTTGCCAATCACATGATGCCTCCTGACTAAATGAAAAGGTCATTTCCCCATTTTGCCATAACAATGTGGTCTAAAAATAAACTCTTGCCTTAAAAAATATCTCCATTGGCTTTAAAAAGAGAGAGAAGGGAAAAAAGAGGAAAAAAATTGAGAGGGGGAGAGGAGAAGGAAAAAAAGAAAAGTCCTAAGTTGTGCTGTTCTTCTTGCCAACATCCACAATCCCTCTTCCAAATAACCTCTCATTTACATGCATGTTTATTTAGTTTTCATGGCTGTCTGGAAGTCAGAACTTTTTTCCCTCTTCTTGTCTAAGACAAAGATGCAGAGAGGTAGAGTAACGCAACCTCCATTAGTCAGACACGTCACCACGACCAACCACCATGGTCGGCTTTCTGACTGACCAAACAACCAGCTCGCATGTGCTGAGGGTTTATGTACAGGGAAGGGGTTTTAAAAATGAGCTGATAAAAAAAAAAAACAAAAGAAAGAAAGAGGGATATGCATGAGAAACAGCCCTTCCAGCTCCCTCCTAACATCCGTGGCAATGTTTCTGAGCTTTTTTAACCTGGCCTTGCTTTGTGGGAGGTGATCTTTCCCCCGAAAAGCTCTGCATTGGTTACATTAGACTTCCTTGAATATGTTATTTCACTTGCCCTTATTAATTACATTGCGATTGTGCTAAATAGCTCAGGGAGTTATCGGAGCTAGATCACACATTAGCATAGAGTCTGGAAGTGTTCTAAAGACACATGCTAAACTCATCCTTCTTGATAGAAAAGGCTTCAGATAGTATTTAGAAGGACAAACTGCGTTCTTTGAGGATCCAGAAAGTCTAAAACACAGAATGTCATTTACTTTCGAGACTAACAAAATCCACACTGGAGTGTGAAACGGAGTAGGTGTAATTAAATATTGAATAGCCTATTGATGTTCTTTCCTGGTATTTAAATCACACCCCATGTGGCTCTCATTATCCAAACACTCACACACATGCTTAACTTCGACCGTGCAAATACGCTAAAGTGGAAATAAGAGAAATAAGTCCATGCATAGGAAAAGCTACAGTGCCATGCTCATGGGATCAGATCATGTCTCTAAGTTGCTGCACCCTGCTTCCTTTTTCTGGAAGAAGGTGCTGATTTATGTGGTCTAAGAGATGATCTCTCAATGCCTTTTATTAATTTTTTTCAGTGAAGGTGCAAAAATCTTCAAAAGTACATAGGTGACAGGGACTGGACATGGTCGCTGCTGGTAGGTGACACCTGTAGGGCAGCTCACTGATGGAAACGGGTCAGTGTGCTCTGCAAAACCTTCGTGGTCCTTCTGAGAGCACTTACCGTGAAGAGCTACTGGGAAGAAAGAGTGGAGCAATGTGTTTCTATCCATACCAGTTATTTTTAAGCTTTCATAGTCCTTCTTCGGGACCACTTGATGGACCGAAACTGGGAAGCGCAGTCAGAACCTACCGTTGTGATCCTGGGGTATCAAATCTGCCCCTTGATTTATGCTTTAACACTGGCCTGGACATAAAGAGGGCAGGCTTGACTGTTTTGGGATACCAAATACACAGGCAATTTCTGGACGTTTTAGGAAACCCCTTCCTTCAACGTCTTTAAGCTCCATCTGGCTGTGTCAGCCTGGGCAGTCAAGAAGTATTTTGGTTATCACTACCTACCTCTTTAAGGATTTTCTATGTAAAAGTTTATTTTTCTTTGGATGGCTAAAACTGTATAATTTCCCTGATGTGGGTGAAGCTCTACTAATACAAAACCACTTATATTCGTACAGCTTATTCCTGTATGAGAAAGGGGAACGAGCTTAGATGGTATAAGGCACCCTTATGCTGTCCACACTACAGGATATGCTGTTATAACCGTATGGGTAAAATATCACAGCCTTAGCCAACATAATTACACCAGTACAAAAGATACTGTGTGTAGACCAGAGCTACATGTGCCACTTCCTAATACTTCCATATGCCACTTTTGGCCCCTGTTGTACCCAAATTAAAACACTTCGTTCAGTCAGGTCCTTGTCAGGTCCCAAGCAGCAGGGAAAAAACTGGCCAATTTACCCAGGTCAACAGATATTTCTGACATGGAAAGGCAGAGCCAGGGCAGTTGGCCCAGGGCAGTCCCTTCCTCGGAGGAAAGCGTCTCCCTCTCATTTTGCTGGTTGATGCATTTATGGTCTAGGGCTCTGCTCAAGAGAGTAGAAAGGGAGAGGTGTCACAGGGCAAGAAAGCCAACCTATCTGAAAATTTAGATCATTTTTTGTTGTTTCTGGGGCTAGTTCTTCTCTGCCTGACATGTTGCTTGTCAACCATCATGTCAGCCATCACGGAAGAGAGTTTTTCTTTGAATAAACATTCAAGAGCCACTGCAATGGGGAAAAGGCCATGAGAGATGGGAAGAGGAAGAAGACCTGCCTGCTCTGCTCCTCCATGGGTGGCAAATTCGTGATGGCTGGCACTGCTGGAGGGCTTTGTCTTTCTGGGAGAGCACGAAGGGCAACTGAGCATAAGTTTCTGCAAACTCAGGAATGAAGTAGCTCCATTAGGCTCCCTGTGTGCTTTTGGGCTGTGCAGAATTTCTTGGGATGCCTCTCCCTGTGCCTGCGTTCAACCTATTCAAAATGGAGACAGTAGTTAGCTGAATTGCTTGGAACTGGGCCAAAGAGGCCGGAATACACTGTACTCATCTAATCACGGAAGTTAAGTAGCCTTAGGCCCCCACAGTGCTTGGATGAAAGGCCAGGCCAAGCCAAGGGGTCATGGTGGAACATTAAACCAAATAAATCAAACCAGCTGGGAGACTCCATTTGCTCTCAGCATTACTTTTGAGCTGACGGATGGGGAGAAAAAAGAAAGGAGGAGTTCATTCGCTCGCTCTCTGGAAATGACAGCTGCTCACCCATCTGAGGGGGAGAGACAGCATGAAGATCAACTGCTACTATCAATCAGTTGGCCCCGGGGTGGGGAGAAGGCTGGAAAAAACATATCGGGTGCTGAGAGATGGAAAAAGAGGAGTTTAGGGATGGGTGGTGCATTGTGTCCATAACCGCGGTGAGATGCGGAGGTTGGGGACTGTCCGGCTGGTTTGCACAGCTCACTGCTGGGCTGCTCGGGGCATCCTGGAGCTGCCCTGCAGGGCAAGACTCCCCGGGTTGCCAACACCTTCCTCCACCTTTCCTGTAGCTCCAAGACGTAATGTGATGCTACAAACGCTGAGTGCTCGAGAGCTGTCAGCCCAGCTGTAATGGAAGGGCCTGAAGGACACCCTCTGAAGACAACCTCTGAAGCGTGTAAACCACTCAGGGAAGTGTCAGGGAAGAAAAGGTCTAGCTTGGTATGCACCAGAGTGAAATAAAAGTGTCTGTGTGTCTGAGGGCAAGAGCAGAGCAGAAACAATTGCTAAACTGGATTTGATCCCCACGGTACTGTTCAGTCAGTCTCCTGTATTAGCAGAGAAGCTGATTCTGGTAACGGGCTTCTGCTGTAGGATGCTCTTATTCCCACAGAGACTTCCACACCATGTGTATGAAGAAGGGCTTGAATACAACATTGAGTAAGACCCCATCCACTCAGGACTCATGGAGGACAGTTGAATAGAACTGAGTTATAATTACAGTAGGATGGGATACAGAATATGATATTTTTATGAATACCAAAAAAAGTGCAACCCTAGAAAAACATGCCTGTTGGAAATGGTTCTGAAGAACTAGATGATGCTTTCATTGGGAGGGTCGGGTGCTGTTTGCATCATAAAAAATAATCCTGAAAGGACTGTAGTGGAACTGAACCATGCGAGCTGGCAGAGCAGTAACAGCAGGAAATGTTGAGATAGTTCCTTTTCCCAGTCCCAGTTTGTCCTGTTATTTGTCTAAGAGCTGCTGAAATTATTCTTTGAAGATGTGCCTTAGGAATAGCTTATTATTGTTCAATCTGAATGAGACAAAGCCATTGAAATTATAGTGCAAAGACGTGCAAAGAGCCCTGTATTGCAAAGACATCAGTGCCTCTGAAAGACCTTCAGCTTAAAGTGCCGTGTTGCATTTTGCCTTTAACTCCTCTATATGACGGCAATAGTAACCTGATGTTGAAAGACACCTGTGGCTGAGGGAGAAAGCCAGGGTGCTCCATGCTGTCAGACTCATTCCGATTCAGTATTTTTTTCACCAGAGCTGTGGCCAATTTACTCGACTAGGTGGACCTAAGGGCTGACCTAGTTTGGAAGGTCCTTACACGGTGCCCTTCAAACTTGGAACGCTCCCTCTGATTTCCACTGCTTCTGCCTCCTGCATCTCTATCTGCTTTCTCCTGTTGCGCCTCTTTTAAGCTGAGAAAAATAAAGGGAAGCACACGTTTGCCTCTGCACGGCAGTGCCGCTGAGCTTGCAGAGGGAATGGTACAGTGCCTCACTTCAGCTTTCACCTGTGATAACACGTAAACCCACCGGGGATGTACTCACATTGCAAGCGCGCATCAAACCCTAAACTAGCCCATCTTCGCAGTCATTATCTCCTGGTAGTGCTTCTTTCAGTCTCTCCTTAATTTTGCTGAGTGCATTTTTGGGGTTATATTATTACTATTTGCATAAAAGAGAATTGCCACCATCACCAGACTTGTTGCCGGCACTGCACAAACCACCTCCAACAGCCTATGAAGGAGGGGAAAAAGTGAGTTTAGTCCATGTGGAGGCATAGATACAGAAAAGTAATCCAGATTTAGAATTTGGTTATTCATGTGTCAGATTTGGAAATTATTTCAATTTCTATGTTAAGTACCCAATTGTTTGATCACACATAGGAGCAGAGAAAAATATGAACGCAGCATTTGCCTTGCCTACTACTGTGAGGATCTCGAATACAGAGTAATTAGACTTGGGCTCCCCAAGTGCGGAATTAACAGTATGTTTGGGTTAAACTCTTAAGACAAATCATAGCCGGGACTTGTCTCAGCTTCCCTCTGCCCCCACAGTGTAACCAGCCTCTGCGTTTGAGAATATTTTGGTCTCCAGTTCTGTTATTCTATCACTTCTTATTATTAGAAGTTTTTCTCATATCCCGATTGGTAGAAAATGTCATCATCGATTGCCAAGAATAACCTAATATTGTTTAAAAACATTATTGCTGGGGCTGACCCAGGGCATGTCGTGCTGTGAGCGGAGTAGACTTGGAATCACAAACTCCTTTCAGCTTATGGAAGCAACAAGGGCCGATGTGTTTCATGTGCTTTCTGAGGGCAAGCGGGAGAAGAAGGTTACACCCGCTTCACGTTGGCGCTTCCTGCCAGTCAGCAAAGCAGCAGTGTCCTGCCATGGCTGCGAACGCAGATGTTCGTCTTTCCCTAGGTGAGAACAGAAGGGAGAAAGAGAAAGTACGAATCCGAGGGCGGCGGTGGTGTTCACACTTCTGTTTCGCCTCATGTGTCATTGTCTCCATCACGAGCGGTTCTTGCAGAGGGCTGGCAAACTCCTTTTCAAAGAAAATAAAAGCATCTCACAACATTTGCGTAAAACTTGAACCACATCTTTAGGGATTTTGAGAAGTACTGGATCGTATTAGAAAAGCTTTGCCTTTGTATTTCCCCCTCATCTCCAGTTACTTCCTGCCTTTTGCAAAGCTCTGGACTAGCCTTGTGCTTTCTAGGATAGGAAACGTCACAACTGTTATTGCTGCTTAACTTCAACAAGACTCGCACCGACTGTTTCTGACGGGGCCATCTGATGCTCGGTGCCAACCCCCATCAATTCAACCCCTTCCTGGTGGTTTTACACTCTGGGTAAGGATGACACAGGACAGAACGAAAGCGCTGTCATTATTTGCATTTTGCATGCCGGACTGGAGGCACAGAGAGACGCAGTGGTTTGCCCAAGTACCCAGTAAATCAGTGGCAGAGCCAGAAGTCTTAAGCATGAGCCTTGTATTCTAACCAAAATCCCCTCCTACTGCCAATTCAAGAGGGTAGCAAGATGTTTAAACCATTTGGAGGGGAAGGGGGATACAATCACGTCTGTGCTTGGGCTAAAGGTGAAGCTGTTGTCTCCAAACTCCTGTTATTTGACCCTCCAGAGAGGCTGCTCTTCCTCCATGGGCTACAGAGTTGGTCCAACACAATGCCGTCCTTGCCTCCTTAGTTTACAGCAGCTCTCTCCCACCCTCCCCTTGCCCCGTTATAGCTATTGAAAATGTATGTGTAAACAAACTACCACGAGACAATTTATTTCACCATTTCCAGTAATCTCTTTTTCTTTCTTTTTTTCTTCATATCTGCGGTCCAGTTTTAAAGAATCCAACGTGCATTTGGAAAGTTGAATATTCTGTGATTCATCCATGACTATTTCATGGCAGATTAATGTGCTGTTATAGTGAGAAGACATAAATAATTAGGTGCTTGTTGATTTATTTGTTGCCGTTCATATTTGTTCACAATTCAGGCTTTTTTTTTTTCTTTTAGTGTCTGTGAATTGTTCATAACCAACCCCAGTTTTGTTACAATAGCCATTTTTTTAATAGCTGTTTGACTGAGAAACTGGAAGAAACATTTCCAGATTGCACACGAGCTTTATGATTTGATCATTTGCTGCTTCCTATTCTCAATGTGTGGTGACCGCCTGATTCACAGGGCACAACTCCTGCTCCTGGTTTGGATCATTAATACTTCTTGGAACAACATTTTGTTATTATTGTTTTCATATGCCTTTGAAATGTGTTTATGGCCCTCACAAAAAAAAAACCCAAAACAACCAGTAAAGGCAAAAATTCTTACTGCAATGAGAAAATAACAGCTATGAGGGGAAAGAAAAGGAAAATAAGACAATATGGTTGTCACTCCACCTTGACTTTGCCATTTCGCCCTTTGTCTAACTTGGTTTGCCTTTTAGGTTCAGCCTTTTCCATTAACCAGTTTGTAGTTAACCCCTTGCACGGTGATCTCCCCGCTCTGCTGGCTACGTGGCTGTTTTCAGGGTGCAAATGGCAAAGAGCAGCAGTAAGCGGTGAGTGACTGAGGTGGATTTCACCACAGCTGAATAATGGGCACGACAGAAATCCGACTCTTGCATTTGAATAATCCCATAGTTTGGGGTTTCAGAATGTTTTCATGATTAGAGCAATTCCTTGCAACGGGCGCTTGTGCTGTTCATCAGCATATTCCTTGTTCTCTTCATTAGTTTGATTGTGTAAATTATGTTGTAAGCAGCCAAATTCACACCTGGTTTGTCATCTGAATATAATTTTTTTTTTTTAACTCTTCCTGAAGTCTTATTTAACGTATGTCAGTACACAAAGATTTTGGAACCAGTGATTTTGCATCATTTAAGAAAAGATGGCTGACGAAGACAGCATTAACTCCCACAAATAAATTACAGGATAGTAATAGCTACAGCAATTCATTTGTCATCTGAGATGATGGTGAGACAGGAAAGAGTAAAAAGGAGAGTCGGGCCAAGGCTGGGAATTACAAAACATGTGCTCATAGCAAGAGCAGTTTGGGGTAACAGGATAATATCCCCCAGGGTACTCACAAGAATTCATCGCTGCAGAGATCCAGCAAAAAGAGATTACACAGAGCATTACGGAGTCGCTCTGGAAACGGCAGAGCTCAGACGGGATGGCCCACGGGACCTTTTTCTACTCTACTGTTTACGATTCCATTAGCTGAGGTTGCCAATGCCAGTCTGCAGCGATTTTGTTCAAGATCTTGCTGTTTGCAAACCGAAACGTATATCAAAAGGGAAGGAATTTGTATGCATGTGTAGTTTATAAACAGGAATTCCCTGAATTTGCTGCTTCCCCGAAGAAGCCTGAGCTTTAGCACTGTGGTAGGCCACTCATGCAGCTTCCCATCTTCAGGGACGCGCTGCCAAAGTTGCCACTGGAGAAGACATGTTTAACTGTCTGAAAGAGAGGATACAGCCACATCACTCTTCAAATTCCCCCTGCCAACTGTTCCATGGTCAAACGATGCTATGGAAAAAGAGGCCCTTGCCAGCCCTAGAGGGAAACTTTAATGCTTCTTGCCAGGTGGATGGAAAGAGAATCATGCAGCCGGCATGAACGTTATACTTCTGATAGCGATAGAACAACTTCTTGTACTTATTAGGGGTTTTTTTGCATCACCTGTTGATCAAAATTCCTTGCCCAAGTTCTTTCTCTTGATGTCGAACATGCCAGTCGGATGGTTGTGGCCAAAACCAATGCACTGACTCAAAGAAAATAATTTTATGTCATGCTCTTCGTAGCAGCAGAAAGAGGGAGATCAGTGGGGAAAGCTCTCAGCTAAATCAAATACAGCCAAGTGAAAAGGCAAATTGTAAAGCAAACTGGCAGCAAATGGAAAGACCCGCTCTGTGTGGATGAAACCACCTGGAAGAGAGTTGCAGAGAGCAAAGGCTGAGGGTCGGCGTCGTTTTTTGTTTAGGATCTGATCTGGGCTGGAAGGGAACTAATCCGGAGTTCCTCCATCGGTTTCAGCACGGTGTGACTGTGAACACACTCGGCTATAAACGCTTGGTGGATTAAACAAAAGCTGGAATTGAAGAACAAAGGCCACTAGTTGCTTAGATGCTACTGTGATTACTGACGGATAATGTCCCTCTGAAAAACAATTTTTAATGAGTTCAGTTGTAAGTTTGGATTATTCCAGGTTATTTCTTGCATTCAGCAGATCAGCCAAAGGAACAAGGCTAATATTCTATCGTATTCTCAATTTAGACTGCTGTGTGACAAATGCTGGACCATACGTATGCTTAATCTTTTCCAGTGTCTGGAAAAAATTTGACTTTCCTTATGTTCAACACAGTAACCTTAGTGTATGCGGCTTGTTTTTCTCTAGTGATGGACTGAGTGAAACTAAAACTCCCCAGCTACGTGCTGTTCCTTCAGCAAAGGGCCGGGGGTTGATCGCGTCCACGTTCAGGGGGACACAAGTCCTTGCTCAGGATAACGGCAGACCAGAGATCTCTGGTTTTCAGGCACGCCTAAGCTGGGGAGGGGAGGAGGGGTAGATCCCAGTGCCGTAGGTGAAAGAATACTGGTTTTGCTCACTGTTGTCAATGTTTTTGTCTCTGCCTTTGCAAGGACTATAATTCCCATGATTTATACACAATGGCTGTCCCAGTCTGAATGATAATTAAACTAACTGGGCAGGCGACTCGAGCCGTACTCAAGCCGGACGAATGGCACCAGCTGATCCGTAGCTCTGTTTGGGCAGCCTGGAGCTTCCCCGGGCTGCGCTGACCTCGTCCCCCCGAGCAGCCTGAGCAGGCAGATGTCTAACAACCACTGGCCTTGCACCAAACAGGAATAATAGAAACTGGGCAGTTCTTATAAGAAAACCTTTCTGAAGCCGTGGTAGGATCCTGGCAAGCCAAAAATGCAACACAACATAATCCACAAACAGGCTCCTTGAATCAAAAGAAAACAGGGGCAGATAACAGCATGGGGCTACTTCCTTCAGTGCAAATTGATAATGAAACATTCAAAACAATGCCGCTGTCTCCCTTTAAGCTGATGGATTGCATTTGATTTCTGAAAATGCTGAGAGTAGCATTCTATGAACAAATATACCGGAGAATATTATTTTCTTTCCCAATGGGAACAAAGCGTCCCATCTAAGTCTTAATCGGTGGCAGAGAAAGGAAATCACCCAATACTCTCCCAAGCTCTGTTTTTATTTTTTATTTGAAAACAGAAGTTTCAACCACTGTGAAATTATCTTGCAGAGGTTTGGTTATTTTCAAGCTCTGCTTAATCACTTTGTGCTTTCAGTACTGCACAGCAAGTAGCAGAGATGGTTGTTTATCCTGTAGCTTCAAGACTAAAGATTCATATAAGCCTGGAATCCTAAGGACTTGCATGGCATAGCTTCTAATCAGTACTGTCATTCTCAGAAATTCACTTCAACGCAGTTAAGGAGAAATGAAGACACGGCTGAAAATGTTTGCAAGCGTTTAACACTTCTCAAGCAACTAATGCCATTAAACTCAACAGAATAAATGTGTAAAATTCAGGACAAGCTCTGTGCTAAGGAAATTGAAGCCAATATTTAAACAGGCCAAAATAGTCATCAGACAGATTCTCGAGAAGATAAAAGAAGAAATATCTCCTATCAGCACTTTAATCCATTACTTCCAGAGTGCTACTGTGCACTCTTGACCTGGGAAAGGAATGAATCCTGAAGGGGAATAGCAATCATTGCGGCGAAATTGGAGTTCACGACTGGAAGGTGCTAATTTTTCTTAATCTCATTCAACCCACTTAGAAAGTAACAAAATATTAAAAATAACACTTTTATTTCATAAAAAAGATTGGCAGCTCCAAAGCTGAGAGCCCCTGTGGCTCCATTACCAGCACATGAAAAAGTGTGCGGATCAGATAAGGGGATTAATCCAATTTGAAACTCCTGGGTGAGCTCAAGAAATGGCTGAACTTTCCCCACGCACCTCGCGGGTTTCCCGTGTGCCTAAAAACTTGAAAATCCAGGTGAGTCCTGAAGAGCATGATGGTGTGAGAGTTTGCCGTTTGCAGACTCTCATTCATAGAGAAGACAACGAAGGTAGAAATAAAAGCAGCTTGTGCGATTCAGGAAACTCGTCTCCTGTGTTGCTCTAATAAAAACATTGGTCCTTGGAGTTGTCCTTATCTCTTGCTGATTTAGATGGTTATGTTCTTTAGGGCAGAGAGTGGGTATTTCCCTAACGTGGGTTAGTGAGAGAACTTGGAACACAACAAAGCAAAGTCATCAGTTGCTGATGATTCTCCTGATTTTTTGCTGATGTTGAATGTTAGAAAAACAAGACCGTTTCCTCTTCCATTTTTCACTCGAAGCCTGAGGTTGCCCGCTGGCAGCCCACAGCTGGGGGCTTTGAGCGAAAGCTGTAGGCTGAGTGTTAATTTTCATGCTAGTCAGTCCCTCCCGTGCCAGAGGATAAACAGTCTGTTTGACCATCCCGTTCATCACCCAGCTGCAAGGAGGGTACCACGCACCTGCGCGCAGTGGCCACGGCCACTCTCCGGCTCCGCAGGCAAACGGCTCTTGGCTGCCGCGTCCTCAGACAAGAGCGATGCCTCCAGCTTCTCCAATTTTCACTCGGTCTCTATCCAGCTGCTCGTGTCTAGCCGCAGATAAGCACTTAATAGGGAGAGGAAATGAACAGCGATGGAGTCGTCCTGGAATGAAGGCAGAAGACAGTTGTTTAACAAAGAGCTTTCTGAAACACACCGGCTTAAGGGATCTGCCTGCCGCTATCTCCTTCGTTGCCCTAACTAGCAAACGATCTGATTACAGGGTAGCTGTCTGGCCGGGTTCCCTCCAGCTGACCACAAAGCAGCTGGCAGAAGAAAATGGCTTTAAACAGCTCTCGTTGTCAGGCCACAAACAAGATGTCTGTTACGCAGGATGTAAACCTCAAACCAAATGAATTAAACAGCAACGACAATGCTCCCGCCACGCTCCTAAGGCATTCCCTTTTGCTCACAGTGAGCAACTGGGCATGGAACGGCACGAAGAGCACTGGTTTCCAGCTCAGCAGCAGCGTTGTGCACAGTGAAACAGTTTAACAGCGCTCTTAAGGATATTAAAACTACACTGAACATCAACCAATAACTCTCCAACTGCTAATTCATTTCCTTTTTGGTGTCCTACAACTCAAAACCTGTGCTGCGCAGACATCTTCATCCTTCATGCTTAGCCGCCCCCCCCCGCCGAAAACCCCCTCCCTTAAAGATACTTCATCCTTACCAGCCAGATCTGCCTTACGCAGCTTTTACTCAAATAATATCTTTGATTTATAGACACACAAAAACCATATAAAAGAAGTCTACCTGGGGCAGTTTTGAAAGACTTTTTACAACTGCGGCACAAGCAACAATGATCATTTTTACTGCAGAGACAGATCTTAATAAAAATATCAAAATCTAGCTGTCAATACGTTCAGTGATTTTTATTCTCGTTTTAACGTCCATCCTATGGTAATACGTCTTTATTTTAAAGCTGTTTTCTGTTAAGGAAAAGTTAGCTCTAAAAGCTAGATCCAAAGGAAATGAAAAGCAAGCCCTTCTCTGGAAATCCACCCAGAAGGAGACAGTCCACTTTTGTTTAGCGGCGTTTATAACACAGCTGCAGCTCCATCTCAGTTTAAACCAGTTTTCTGTGACATCTTAACAATGACTTGTACATCCCGACCAGACTGTGGCAAGAGAAACAAGGTTGTCAGTGTGTGTGGCGCAAGCGTGTGCGTGTGTGCGAAGGGCTCCAAAGTGCCGTAGAGCGGAGCGGGCAGAGCGCGGAGGCTCTGACCTGTCCAAGCCATGCCTCAGTCCACTGCAAGCCTGATTCATTGCATGCCATGAAGTGACCCATGGTACACCGCTTGCTTGCATTGGCTTGGCTGAAGAAACCACAATGCCTGCCTTACCCAATACGCCTACAGGAGAGGCAAAAATCCTTGGCAAATCCTTCTTCCCACATACACCCCCAGATCTTCACCCATTGGGAGCTTTTTTAGGGGCCCCTGTGTCAGGGCAGACTCCTCTAGAGCAACTGAACAATATGCTTTTAGAAAAAAAACAGATAGGAAAAATCTACATCAGGTCTGGAAATTTTACTGACATGAGCAGCAGAGACGTGAGCGGTTCCTTGGGTGGTTGGCTGAGCATCAGCTGGTTCACTCCACTTCTGTAGTTCCCTACTCCCTTGCTTCAAAGCCATCCAAAATCCAGGCTGTCAGATCAGCTTCCACTCTGGGGAGCTCAGAAGTTAGATGGCAGCACGGAGCAAAGCAAAGCATCTGCCTGGAGGCACCTGGACACCTAACCCAGACCCACGATGAAAGGTTCTGAGGAGCTAAAGAAAAAAAGACCCAAAAACCCAAAGATACGCAACCACTCTTCTCCAGCTGAAGGAAGGTAACGTGAGATTAACAATGGGTTACTGCACGAACATCTCTGAGAAGACAGTTATCGAGGACATAGAGTCCCCCAATTTGCACCTTTCATTTTGGCGAGAGCAGCGTGGAAGTCCAACAGGAAAAGTGCCTCTGGCTTAACTTGGCATTCCCAACTCCGACTGTGCCAGTCATTAGGCAGCACCGAGGTTTACTAACAGATAAAGAAAAAAGGGCAAACTAAACTAGTCTTCTTATCAGTGTTCTTCTTTGATCCAAAATGCATTACTCTTTCAACTCTGAGATGTCCTTACCGACATTTGTACGGAGGAGAGGCCTCCATCTGCCTTCCCTGCCTGGTTCTAGGGCATCCGACCCCTCAGACAAACCGCTGCGTTCGCATGTTTCGCTGCTTTGATCCCAAAGTCCGTGGCTGCCCAAACATGCACTTCCACGCGGAGGAACGGCATTCCCTGTCCCAGCCAGCCCAGTGGGAAAACAAACAGTGAGGGAGCAAAACAAACCTATAGCATCAAAAAACATCAATCACCAAAGGTGTCAGCTGCAGAGGCATTTGCACTCACGCCATCAAAGCCAAGCGATTGTTTTCCATGCAGCTAAGTTGGAAGGGTTATTTGCTTTACTATATAATTTAAGCAAATGTAGTTGCGAGACAGGGTTGCTATGACGTCGATTTATCTTTTAAATGCCTTGAGAATCCCACAACTTCACTGCTAAATATTTACAGAAGATAAGGAAACAGGCACAGAACATACAACCGCCTCTGGTGAGGGAGGGGGAGTTGGTTTAACACCTCCATGTTGGAGCACAAGAGACGTGCAGGTGTATGCGTAAGTTCAAAAAAAAAAAAGAGCAGCGATGGGTCCCTTCAGTATTGTAACTGCACAGGGAGATGCTCAGGCTGTGGAGGAGTAACTCTCCAGTCACAAAGCCGATTCAGAGATCAGAATGTGCTTTTAAAGCAGTGCTGTCATGGGGAGAGCGGTGAGACCCAAGCGCGCTCCTCAGCGGCGGGCTGAGAGGCGGAGGGGGCGGTGGGACCACACTGCTCTGCTATTTGAAAACACGAGGCTGCCGCTTTTGCCATCCAAACGGTCAGAGGAGCTCGCAGGATCGGTTCGGACGCGCTGAACGTGCAGCTGGACCCGGGGGGACACTACCCGAGCAGAGCAGCCCACCATAACTGGGGCTCCAGAGGGACCTGCGGCCGCCGCTCCGCTAGCGGAGAGCTCGAGTGACCGCTATCAGGCAGTAAGACATCTTGAAGACATCCATTTAAAAATCAGTGTGCCGAGCTCCTGATATCTGCCTCTCGAGTGAGATGGTATCTGCTCTGCCAAAACACGCTCTTCGGGGGCGCAGCCCTGGTGCCGCGGCCGGTCACGCCGAGGCTCTTGAAGGCCTTTTGTCTGTGGTGCTGTCTGCTGAAACGCTGCTGAGGGATTTCAGATCAGTGGCCTTGGAGAATCAAACGGGGAGAGAGAAAGTCAGTTCTTTCACACTGAGCAGCCAACAGCCCGCAGGCCGGAGGGGATGCCGACAGGTGGGAAAGCAGTTTTAGTGAGTGCTCAGTGTGGGGGGAAACCACCCAAACCCACCCCTATTTCCCTGTCCTTACTGGGTTCTCTCTTTCCCATCGCTGCTGGGACAGGTCCAATTTTCTTAGATTTATTTATGATTCCCTGAGGTAAAAACTGAGAAGGAGAGAGTGAGGACATGCAGACATCTTCCGAAAGCCGCAGGATGATTCAGAGACACGCTGGAGGCCACGTCCCCTGTCCCAGGTCACCTCCTCAGCCACCACGATCCGTGCTGCTTCGGGTAAGGGACAGGGTGAGGAGGGTTTCCTTTCACTATGGTTACACCTGAGATTGAAGAAATAATTTCTTCAGGAAAGTTTGGTTCTTCATTTTAGAGGAATGCTTAAAATGCAGTCGTTTCCAGTAGTTGGCTTCAGTCCATACCTTCTTCCCATTGCT
This sequence comes from Himantopus leucocephalus, assembly GCA_003993805.1. NCBI lineage: Eukaryota > Metazoa > Chordata > Aves > Charadriiformes > Recurvirostridae > Himantopus > Himantopus leucocephalus. The sequence continues at coordinate 10,361,571 of RSEF01000018.1, read as the reverse complement.
TCATAACGGGAGACCGGGAGTTATCACCCTTCTGAACACTTTTGCTTTTGATCAACACAATTTCCTCCTCTTGGAATTTCCTCACTTGTAAAATACTGTTAAAATACTTCATCATGCCATGAAAGTATTGCAAGACCATTAGGGTGGAAGGAGCATTGTCCATGCAAATCGTACCAGTTCTACTATTTAGGATATGATTGCCAAAACTGTTGTTATCCGATCACGTTATAGCAGATGACGCTTTTTTTAGAAGCACAACTCCTAGTGAGGATGGGAATCCATCACATTCAAACCATCCTGCTCCATCCTGAGCTCCTGTCCCCGTGAGCGCTTTGCTGTCCCACGAGGACCTGCATCATTTTGCCTTGTGGAGCACGGAGGGATGAGGAAGTCCCACCTGCGGAACTGTGAACAAGGAGATGTCCCCTGCTGTCAGCAGTGCCCGCGACAAGAACATTTCTAGATTGCCCTCAAGGGAGAGGCTAGGAAGGAAGGGATATTGTTTGTTTCTCTGACATCTCCCTCCTGCACTAGAAATTTTAAATTGGTTTATATGAGTTGCAGGCTAAGCTAAACATTTTAACTTGTCAATCAACCTGTGTTTGTTGACCTAAGATTGGCAGATATGGGAGACAGTTATTAGGAAAAAAAAATGAGCCCAGTGGAAAAATCTTTTCTTGGGCTTTGTTTCTGCTATATCATCTTGGCATCAACTCGGAGTCTCTTTTTTCTTACTCGGTTAAATAATGCTGTAAAAATAAACACACACAATCAATTCATCTCCTTAAAGAGACACGTGTGTGTTTAATAACATTTAACTTGTTTACTGCAAGGAACTCACAACTCCTCACTTTATATCGCTGATTAAACCCTTCTTTGGAGCCAGTGAAAGTTAAGGAGGTTTGACATCTGCATTTTGCTGTGCCTTTAGTATACTCCAGAGTAAAACATTTTTTCCTCGGGGGAAGGGAGCAGGCAGCTACCGCTGGGGAGCTCTTTGCAGGAGTTTTGTCTAAATCTGCCCTTCCATTTTGCTCCAGGAAGGTCTGACATAAGTTTCAGGAATAAGCGGATTAAAGCAAGCAAGTGGAACCTCAGTATTTGTGTTCATCTTTCCAGATCAGCTGCTGACTTGAATTCCATAGGATCTGCTGGTCCTCAGCGTTAGTGAAGGTCAGACACCAAATCAGACAGCTTCACGTCAGCACCAAGCGCTGCCACAGGTTCCTCAGCCATCCAGTGCCTTTGCTGGCAACTCAACACATACCTCGCTAAGTTGCTCACAAAGCTCTGCAAGGACCAAGCAAGCATGGGTGACCACGGGGGACGGCCCACCGCAGTCCCTGAGGCCGCATTACGGAATGCAGAGACGTCTCCCTCACCCTGACTGTTCTGGCTTCCAGCATGATGGCTTCTTGTGGTCCAACCTCGTATTGCAGAAGACAATGGGAATAAAGCTCAGGGAAAGTGGCGGTAACCGCAACAGGCTGAGTCCACCTGGGTGAGCGTGCGGAAAGACAGCGGGTATCACCATTTTGGGGGGGTTGCACAGAAACGCTGGGGAGTTGCTGTTCCTCAAAATACAACATTGCTGGGCCTCAGTTTTTGAAGCAAAAGGATAGGACAGAACCCCCAAAGCAGTGTAACATTGTGGTAAATAAGAGCACAACGCTCCCAACAGCCCTTTCCTCCTTAAAAATGAATTTCAGCTACCTTTGCAGTTTATTTAAACCCTGGGCCACCAGCAGAGCTGGTGTAGACCAGTGTGGTTCTCTTGAAGTCAATAAGGTTTATATCAGCTGAAGATTCCCTCCCTCGATCCTTAATTTCCAAATATTATTTCTTCTTCTGGCAGGCATTAAACTTGCATCATAGCTGGACGAAAATTGACTTTAAGGTCTCAGACAGGCAATTCCCACAGGCCGGAGGTGTCATAAATGTGGTTGGATGTTTAGCAAAGGGCCACCGCTGGCAGCAGCCTTAGGAACGCCTTTCATACTTGGACACATACTGTGCATAAGTAGAAGATGACTCTACAGTTCGTGGTAACCTACCTCCACTGCATTCCTTCCATGAGATTTAGCAGCGGGTCAGTCCTTAAAAATCTGCTCCCACCGGTGAAGAGAACGGGTCTGATCCACCTCTGCCATCAAACCTCTGTCACAGATACCTGCGCAAAACATTTCCAGATGAGAACGGCTGCGTATTAAAGATCACTGACATTACTGCAAATGATTGCGGCGGACAGCAGGCGGTGGAGGGTTAGGCCAAAGGTTTTGGTGTTGAGGAGAGTGCCTGAAGGTCACCTCATAGGGAGCGGTGATGTGTTAAAATAAAATCGAGAGAAAGAAAGCGTGATCAAGTCTGCTTCTTGCAATTAGGCGTCTCTAGCCTCCCGGCTGACATCCAAGGCAGTGAGAACGGGCGGGCGTTCAGTTCTGATCCACTGTAGGAAGGGCGGGCTGTCACCCTGCTGCAGCGGAGGAGGTGCAGGTTAGTTATGAGGATTTTAGCTCCAAAATAATGGGCTGTGTGTTGCAGCAGCAAGGTCTCCTCCTTGGGAGGTTTATGTGAGCTAATTAGGGTCATAAACATTTAGGATCTGATTGAGCTCCAACCGCTGGCTGAGGCAGGAGGCAGACGCCTTTTCTGCAACACTTTCCTCGTTTATAACACGGGGACAACAGCGCTTAGGGCAAACCTGTCCCACCTACCCTAAGAGATGCATCACCCCAGGGGATGGGACGCTGATTTGTATTTGGTGCATGCTGGACCAAGGAAAGGGGCGTTCTCAGTTTGCTGCTGTATCACATGTGTATCCTGGAGGTGTATCTGGAGGCGGTGCGCAGAGACACCTCCTTGGCCACTGGAATTTGGCCAGAAATACGAAAGAGAACACCTCCTCCCATCAGGTATTTATGCCGTTAAGGTTTAATTACTGGAAGATGTTCCCTATAGAGGCTGCTGAGATCCTCCAGCTAACAGAGGAAGACACCTATTCCTGTAAAGCCGTCCACAGTAGAGAACGTACTCTTCCCATTATCCCAACACTGCACGCGTTTCCAGTTGGTGTTCAGGTGTTTATGCGGACCTATAAAATCCCACATTGTTTGGCTTCTGAAATCTTAGGCATGTTCTGCAGACAACGTTGCATTCGCGTAACTCCAGCCATGCCTTTAAACTTGTGTAATTAACTACGGGATGTACACACACAGACGCGCACACACACACGTGTATAGGAGCTTAAACCTGTATTTTTCTGGTTTGATCTGCACCAAAAGAGCTCTAAGGCACAGCTGAAATAGAGATACAACATGTTATCGTCCTCACCGGTGCCTGTTCAAATTGTTGCTCTTATTCCTCCCTGATTACAGTTAATGTTACTGAGCTTAGACTTCAATGAAAGTGTAAACGAGCGAACACAGCTGAATATACTGCTCTTGAAGTAATATTTGTGCATGTGCCCAAAGGCTTAGGGACAGGCACATTTTAGATATTGTAAAGATAAAATAATACAGGCCTTGAAAAAAAGGTTTGAAAAGTTTATGGGAAATACGTGTTATTTCACATGGGGCATAATACTGCAAGAGGCAGTGAGAGAAGATTTTTTGAAAGAATAGTGTTCAGAAGCATTTCAGACATACATTTACCCTGACTTAAATATTCATCCAAGGTGCTGAAATTTTGATCCAGGGAGACAAGAACCGGCTGATTTCATATCAGACAAATGATTTCGGTATAGCTCTGAGCTGAATTAGGTGCAGGTAAAAACGTGGCTGAAATATCCAGCCAAGACGACCTTTTGATGCACCACCAGGAACTGGTTTGGTTCTTTCTTAATCAAAGTGCTATAATTTGAGAAGATCAGATAAGGCATTTGCTTCACTTCGGGATGCTTCTTCCAAGACAGGGGAGGGGAGACGGGAAAAGGCAAATTACAGTACAGTCCCAGCGAGGAAAGGAGACCAAGGGAAAAACATTTCAGTGGAACTACCTTAAGTTCTGATGAACTCCAACAAGCATCCCCCTTTCCGCTCAAATAGCCAAAGGACCAGAGGTGCTGTAATTACCCTGCAAACCCCTATGTCATTTGCTGGACCACAATATTTTTCTTGCTCACTGTGCTCTCTTTCTTAAAGACAAATTTGCTCTGTTGATGAAGACATGAATTATCCTGGTAGAGGCTTTCCAAAAAAACATTTTATTTTAAAATGGCTGGGGAAAAACCTAAACGATGCCAATGCAATCTATTTATTTTGTTTTAGAGAGGTGGTGTCCCTCCTCTTTATGCCAGTGACATTTAACTGCAATATATATATCAGGAGCCCGATGAAAGCCTCCATGTGTGAGGAGGAAGGTCACAAGGGAGATGAGTTTGCAGTCATTAGCCCTGGCCGCAATTGCAAATCTACCTCAGAGGTTAACACACCTTGTTACAGTGGGTTTTCACAAGATGGACTGTAGGATTAAGTAACCCCTGGGTGGTCCTTCAGGGTCAGATGAAGGGATGTTTCCACTAGCTGCATGTCAGGAGGGCTGGTTTCAAAAAGGCTTCAGTTTCCACCGATTCCCCCACCCTTCCCCAGCGCAGCCAGGGTGCCGGCACCAAGGCTGCTCGCCGGCCGGCAGGGTCTCACCCTGCAGGGACAGGTTACAGCCCCCCCGGGACTCCTCACCACCCCAAACAGCCCTCGAGGGGCTCTCTGCGTGTCCCAACCCCACCAGTGCTCCGCAGCTCGGCGCTGAGCTGGGCGCAACTGGGACGGCAGCAGCCCTGGAGCTACCAGGAGCTGAGAGAGTGGGGAGGGAGGAGATGAATCGGGGCTGGAAACTGGCCCAGCTAAGAGGGACGGCAGCTCTCTTTGTGAAAAGCAAGGGAATAAGGAACGGAAGAGGGAGAGATACCGCGTTTGTCTGTGCACGTGCCAGAGCGTGGGGAGCGGAGGGCAGGAGCTGAGCGGCGTTTCCACCTTGGGTCAGCTCGGGCTGTCGCTGCACCTTCCCCTTCAGTGGCTTTTCACCCCTGCCGCAGCCAGAAAGCCTTCATCCCCGCCAGACGTGCACCTCGTCCGCTGGGATTTAACCCTTACAAGAAAACTCTGCTCCTCCTGGCATCTCCCGCCACGGGTCAGAGCGGGGAGGGGGGGGTTGGGTCAGGAAACCAGCGGCAGGGGAGGGAAAGGGGGTGCCTGTGTCTCTGATGTCTCCTCCAACAATAAGAGACCTCTTTCGGCTTTGTGTCTCGGAGGAAAGAGGTTTGAGGCTCTCTCCGGAGGGCAGAGCCTTCCAAGCCCTCGCAGGATGCTGCTTCCCGCCTCCTCCTGGATCCCTGGAGCTTTGCTCTTTCTTTTCTGGGAAGCAAAGCAGGAGCACAGCTCCCGACTCAGCCTCCCCTGGGAGAACAACCGAATAAACACCCTGAGAAAGCATCTGCAGCGCACTCGCGTGTGTGCGCGGCGGAGCGTTGGCAAAGGCTGGGTCTGCCTCCTTGCCCCCGTCAGCCCGCGAGCCATGCAGCTGCGGCGGCTGCCGAAACCGCATGCCTGCAGCAAGGAGGAGCCCGTCTTGTCGAGGAGGATAAGAGGAAAGGGAGAGGAACTCTGGAGTTGGGACATAATGTCCCGCAAAGCCAGGATGATGAGTGGGGAACAGGACAGGGGCCGCCTTGCAGTGCCCCTCTTCCCACTGGCGAAACGCCGCTGCTACCGCTAAGCTCTGCACGTGCCGTGAAGACGACCGCAGCCACTGTTGTGCCCACGGGGAGGTAGATGGGCGCCCCGTGGTTCCCTGCACTTTTAGCACTGCTTGCAGAAGAGACCTGTTTTACTCATGGGAGGATGAACCACCTCTGGAAGCGAGAAGACAGTTAAGCCCTACCCGTGGCTTTACCTCCCGTGCTTGTCACTGCAGGCTGCGCGTCCGTCCCACGCTGGCAAACGGTTGTGTGGCTTTTTGCAAAGGGTTGGAGTATGCTGGCTTGGCAGCTCCCCTCGGTTCCCTGGAGCACTGGATCGTCGAGCAGATCACAGGCAAATATTTAGACACCAGCGCACACAAACGGGCATTCTCTCAGCTCTTTCACACAGGGATACGATATTTAATCAAGCCCTGGGCAGAGAACAGCAGCTCTGAATTGAAGAATCATTATATAAAAGACTCTGCTGGCTTCTGGCCGCGAAAAGGAAAGGAGCTGCTGTATCATGCGGACGTTTCCAGCCTATTTCTGGGTGTAGGTCTTGTGAGGCTTCCTTATTTTCTGTCTCCCCTAAAATTTCCCATGTCACCACTTGCAAAACTCAGC